>JANAVB010010199.1:15997699-16197699 GCA_029216955.1 Iris pallida
CATGACACAGGAAGAAGCTCGACTGAAGTTGATGCCCAACAAGGGCTCCTCCCAGGGGGAGCCAGCCGCGGTTGAAAAGTCTGCCCTTGCTGCCTTCAATCAACCTCCATCTATGGGTGGTGTTTGTCACAATTGTGGTGACTCCGGACATTACATCCGCTTTTGTCCAAAACCCTTGCGCAATCAGTCTACTGATCGAGGACGGGGTCGTGGAGGCCGGCGTGGTGGTAGAGGAGGCTATGCCGGTAGAAGAAGCGGACACAAAGCAAATCTGGCGGAGGAAGGGAGAGCGAATCAACTGGCTGCCATAACCCCGCTTGAGCGGGAGTTCCTTGAGAAGTTGCGAGGCACAAAGCTGGGTTCGGTCGACTGTCCTGGGATGTCTTCATCCTCAGGAGATCACCTCACTTGCTTTGCCCAAACCAGCACCGATGATTCTGCACGTGCTCTTGCCTCTATCCATCAGTCAGGATGGATTATGGACTCTGGGGCATCTCGCCATGTCACGGGGTCCCGTGATGCGTTTCAGGGATATACTCACCTACCATTATCGGAGAGTATTCAGACCGCTGATGGTACATCCAGACCTGTAGTGGGTACATGCACTGTCGCATGCACCCCTTCCATCACTCTAACCAATGTCTTACATGCTCCATCTTTTCCTGTCAATCTTTTATCCATTAGTGCCATTATACTTGATCTTAACTGTACTGTTTCCTTTGACATTCCTAAGGTGACTTTTCAGGAAAGGGGACAGGACGACGCCTTGGGACTGGCACATGGCATAAGGGGCTGTGGTATTTAGACAGGACTGGACTGGACAAAGCATTGGCATCCTTGGTAGCGGCCGCACCACCAGAAGCTTCCTGTCGCAGTGTTGAATCTGACTTGCTACTCCACCACCAGCGTGTCGGTCATTCCTCTTTTCAAGTTCTTAGTCGAATGTATCCGTCCTTATATCAAAGGACTGATAAAGAGAAGTTATTTTGTGATGCTTGTGAGTTGGGAAAACATACCAGAAGCTCGTATGTAAGCTCGGGGAATAGGAGTTCAGCTGCTTTTGACATGATACATTCGGACGTATAGGGCCCTTGTCCTACAACCGGAATTAACGGTTTTCCATGGTTCGTCACCTTCATTGACTGTTATACCCGCGTGACGTGGGTCTACCTTCTAAAGAATAAAAGTGACGTCCTTGCGGCTTTTCGGGACTTTTATCGCCGGGTGGAAACACAATATGGCGCTAAAATTAAGTGTTTCCGGTCTGACAATGGGACGGAGTATACTAATAAGCAGGTTGCTGAGTATTTTTTCACCCATGGAATACTACATCAAACTTGATGTGCTTATACTCCGGCACAAAATGGTGTGGCTGAACGAAAGAACAGACACCTGCTGGAAGTCGCACGGACGATGATGCTGGCTATGAATGTCCCGAAGCACTTATGGGGGCAGGCTATTTTGACGGCCTCGTATCTCATCAACAGAATGCCGTCTCAAGTATTGGACTGGAAGACACCATTGGAGATGCTTACTGGGGCAACTACATACACTGTTCCACCAAAAGTTTTTGGATGTGTGTGCTTTGTCCAAGATAATCGGCCTGGCATTGGCAAACTGGATCCTAGAGCAGTTAAATGTGTCTTTGTCGGTTACACGGCGACTCAGAAGGGATATGCCTGTTGGAGTCCAGTCGAGCGGAAGATGTTTGTCAGCATGGACGTTACATTCAGAGAACTCGAACCATACTATGGTTCGGATGAAGGTTCAGCATTTGGTGACACATCTAACACAGGTGGTGTTCGATGTGAGGGGGAGATAATAAGCCCAAATGTGGTCGTCGGATCGGTTCCGTGTCCGGTTGTAGAAAACTGGACGAAAGGGGAGAGCACAGTGACTCAGATACAGATGAAGAAGAAGAAGATACATATGTTACGCAGGGGGAGCAACAGACAAGGAAAAAGGAGCTCCAAGTCTACAGAAGGAGACAACAGAAGTCTAGTACTGTGCCTATACCATGCCCTGTGCCTACTGTGCCAAGTCCCTCGTCTACTCCTGCTCCAACTCCTGAAGATGTTGCTCCCGTACTGAATCACTCGGATTCTGATGCGGATCTCTCCGACTCGGATGGTATGATCTCTCCACCACCTATTGCTCCCTTAAGGAGATCTTCTCGCATCAATGCGGGTAAGGCTCCTGCTCGTTTTGATGATTACGAACATGACATTGCCAACTTCTTGTCTTATTCTAACATTTTTTCAAATTATCGAGCCTTCATTGCATCGTTAGACTCTACTTCGTTGCCCAAGTGTTGGCAGGAAGCAAAAAAATATCCAAGGTGAAAAGCTGCAATGATGGAAGAACTTGGGGCATTGGAGAAAAATAAGACATGGGAGCTGGTTCCATTACCCAAAGGGAAGAAATCTATGGGATGCAAATGGGTGTACACGGTGAAAGAGACGCCAGATGGAAAGGTCGAGCGATACAAGACGAGGTTGGTTGCAAAAGGATTCACACAGTCATATGACATAGACTATGATGAGACGTTTGCCCTAGTAGCAAAAATGAGCACCGTGAGAACTCTGGTCTCCATTACAGCAAACTATGGATGGAAGCTGTACCAGCTGGATGTGAAGAATGCCTTTCTTCATGGGGACCTGCAAGAAGAAGTATACATGGAGCTCCCGCCAGGATGCTACGCGACGGAATCAAACGGAGGGACGTCACAAGGAAAGGTGTGTAAGCTGAAGAAGTCGCTATATGGGCTCAAGCAATCTCCTCGAGCCTGGTTTGACAGATTCAGAAAGGCTGTTACAGACATGGGATACCGTCAAATAAATGCAGATCATACGGTTTTCCTCCAACATGCAAGAGGCCACATCACTATACTTGCTGTATATGTGGATGATATAGTGATCACAGGTGATGATGAAGTCGAGATCACTAAGCTGAAGTCAAAACTCGCGAAGGAGTTTGAGGTGAAGGATTTAGGAGCGATGAGGTACTTTCTAGGTATCGAGGTGTGTGAAGGCGAACAAGGAATTGTTCTCTCACAGAGAAAATACGCACTAGATCTGCTGAAGGAGACAGGGATGCTAGGATGCAAAGCAGCAGTCACTCCAATTGACCAGAAGTGCAAGTTGGGAGCAGAAGCAGGAGAGCCAGTTGATCGTGAAAGATATCAACGACTTGTAGGAAGATTGATTTATCTGGGGCACACTCGCCCTGATATCTCATTTGCGGTGAGTGTAGTGAGACGCTACATGCATGATCCAAGAAAGGGTCATATGGAAGCAGTATTTCAGATCTTGAGATATCTGAAAGGAACGCCGGGAAAGGGGCTATGGTTCAAGAAGAATGGACGCATAGAAGTTGAGGGATACTGTGATGCAGACTGGGCGAGCTGCATAGACGACAGAAGGTCTACCACGGGATACTGTATTTTTGTAGGAGGAAATCTGGTCTCATGGCGAAGCAAGAAACAGTCAGTGGTAGCACGGTCGACAGCTGAAGCAGAATACAGAGCAATGGCTCTGGGAGTGTCCGAGTTGCTGTGGGTGAAAGCATTGCTGACAGAGTTGCAGCTGGATAAGGGAGCACCATTGCGTCTTCTGAGCGATAGTCAAGCTGCAATCAGTATAGCTAATAATCCAGTTCAGCACGACAGAACGAAGCACATCGAGATTGATCGATTCTTCATCAAGGAGAAGCTGGAACAAGGGATACTGAAGATTGACCATGTCCGCTCAGAAGAACAAGTTGCAGACTGTCTGACTAAGGGTCTTAGCTCATTAAGTCTGTCAAAGCTATGTAACAAGATGGGGATGATCAATATCTATCGCCCATCTTGAGGGGGAGTGTTGAGAATCAATAAGGGACTTTTAGTCCCACATCGGAATATGTTATATGTAGAGGAGCTAGACTCCCTATAAGTAGTGAAGTAGTCCATCAATAAAATCATCCAACCATTATTTTCTACACAAAATTTTATTATGGTCTGCTGCACTTGTATTAAGAACAAATGATGACCTTTCTTGTTTTGTAATGTTGTTTGTCTGAAAACTGTTGGTTTCTTTGTTTAACATATCTAGGTAATCCTGTGTGACCAAATTAGTTTCCAAGGTTCAATAAGTTTCTTGACTGATATAACCTTCCGGTCTTCGAGAAAGCTAGGAGTACCACTACTTTTTGTTTCTTGCTTGCTTTTTGCTACCATTTTTTTTTTATATCTATATAGCTGTGGGCACTAAATGTGCATTATATTCTATCTGTAATTTCAATGCCTAGTGTGACTAATTCTTGTATCCTCTACGTTATAACAGGGTTTATATCCTGGATATATCATCTTTTTTGTTCAGTCAGCTTTGATGATTGCTGGATCACGAGGTACTCTTTCTTCCCTAGGCTTATCATGTGTTCATATGATCATATGAGTTTGCCTATATGTTTGGAATTTGCATGACTTATATTTTTTGATCAACATTTATAGTTAGTCTCCCCTTTTTTTTTGCCTTAACAGTGATCTACAGATGGCAGCAGGCTATTTCAGCAAAGAATTCTTTACTTAGGAAGCTGCTGGCATTTACCAACTTCGCGTATACGATACTGGTTCTGAATTGCTCCTGCATTGGTTTCATGGTCAGTTCTCTGATGTTTTTATAGATGATTTCCAATCTGCTAAGAAACTACAATATTTCAAGATCACCACACGTTTTAAATTTGAGTTCTTTTGTAAGCATTCCATGGTTTGTAACATCACTTTTTGGCTTGATTTGGAAATGGGGTGTCAACAAATTGGATTACAGGCTCTCTCCAATCAATTCCCACAAAAGAGAGTTATTTATTCTCTCATCTAGTTCTAAATATGATCAAACAAGGAAAATCTTCCTGTACATGTATTCTCTTTCTCTCTCACATTCTTGTAGCTGATTCTCTGATTTGTTTATGTTTTCCTTCCTCTGAAGGTATTGAGCATGAAGGAAACTCTGGCCGCCTACCAAAGCGTGTATTTCATTGGAACAATTGTTCCTGTCACAGTTGTTCTACTTGGTTATGTTATCAAACCAGCAAGACCCGTCAGAGCAAAAGTCGAGAAAAGCTAATAGGACAAGCATTTGGTATCCTTGAGAGCTTGTCAGAATGATTTCGAGGAATATGGCTGCTATCTAATTGATTCAAAACATTTTTCAGCATTTGGTATCCTTGAGAGCTTCTGTCAGAATGATTTCGAGGAATATGGCTGCTATCTAATTGATTCATAACAATTTTCCATTTAGATAGGTACCTTTTATTCTGTTTTACCATTCTCTCCCCCTGATCTTTGCTGTCATGTAGTCATGGACAATTGGCACCGAGACATTTATTTCTATTTCAGATTTTAATGATGTGGCCTAAGGGCTTTATAGAATTCAGTGTTCTATTTGATATATTCTGTGAGAGAGCTTAGACTAAAAGAAGTTTGAAAAAAAAAAGGTTTCGACTGGAAATTGCAAGTGTTGGAAATATATGGACGGAGCTACATTATGGCTTGAGAGGGCATCTCCCACTCCAACTCCTGACAACTTTGATTCAAATTTCTGAAATATAAAATGGTATCCGCCCCTTAAATTTATGAAAATATGTGCTCATATTCTTCGGTTATCTCACCATTCAATCTTGGTTGGAAAGTATGTTGGAAATCCTTTCCCCCCTTTCTCCTGGATGGAAAAGTTGCACGAGGTTTGGATTTGTCTTTCAAAGAAGCACTTGTTATCTCACAAAAAAATTGACCTAAAGACCTCTATACTATGTAAGGCTAACATAATAACCACTACTCTACAATGTTAAGGATGGCCCATAGTACTTTTTTATTCTATTCTAGATATGTCTATATTGATGTTCCTATAATCTTGGACCATGGACCGTTGTCTAGCTTGTCCTGGCCAGGGCGGATTATATAGAAATTTGAGTTAGTGAATAATCAAATGACCTTTTATCTATAAATAACAGTATTTTTTGACAAAAAATTATTACATATATTCGTATAGAACAAATTATTTGTACTAAAAGGAACATAAATTGTCATATAGGGGAAGGAATTTAGTTGAAATTTGCATATAAAGGGAGATGTTTTGTGTATTTGCAATTTGAAGGGATGAATTGCCAAATCATTTGACAAAACTTAGTAAACCGTCAAGTGATTTGGCGAGTTCCTCAGTCTAGTTTCCAAGTCTACAGTCAGTTGGCGAGCCTTGATAGAACTCGCCAACTCAGTTGGCGAGTTGCAGTGTGATGAGTGTGAATCGCCATCTCAGTTGGCGACTTCTCTCTGCTGACAGATGATTCGCAACGACTTCACCTTTCTATATCACTTTCTTTCTTTCTTTTGAATGGACTCCTCTGTCTTTGAAGAAGCCAAGCTTGCCTCTATCTCCAATTGAGCATCACAAATTGTTAGTCCCGGGGATTGATCAAAGATGGTAAAACAGATGCAACAGAGATCTACGATGATACAAAAACCAAATAACCAGATTACAATATGGAGGAGAGAAATAGAGAAGAGAAGATCTCTCATTCTTCCTTGCAAACGTGTTGCAATTGGGACAGAACAAGGTACAATAATCTAGAGAAAGATGAGAAGAAGAAAAATGCTGGGGTGTCAAAACACCGTTGCTCAAAGCAAGATTCGTTCCACACGAATTGCTTCCAGGAACCAGCAAGTTGATGAACTTGTGGAACGCTCGAAGTCACCTCTGTTCTGACTCCTCGGATGGACTTGCAATAGCGGCAGCAGCTCTCTCTCTCTTTCTCCTTTTCTGACTTATATTTTCGTAGTACGCACAAAGGAGGCCAGAAGAGAGTATATATAGAGAGAGGGTGGAAACCCTAGCCACCTCTTCAGTTATGGAAAGATTGAATCAAACAAAGTGCGCCAACAAAATGCCACATTACGCCTCATGAGCCCGAGTCCGAGTCCGAGTCCGAGTCGCTAAGCCCCTTTGGGGCTTAGCTCCAAATGGAATTAATCCAAGAGAATGACAAAAGCATTAATACTTAATCCTTGGAGCCTTATTCTTACCTCCTAGTAAAATCACCCACATGGTTCCCTCCTTAGGGTTACCACCCCATGTGCATCTCTCAACAACACAACCAAGTATATATGTTGAGATAACTCGTGGTGCATTTCCGATGTGGGACTAAAATTTTACAAGGCATGTTGAGAGCAAGCTCTTTCCATATAAAAAAAGCACCAACAATCCCCCACATATCACAACATATATGTATGTCCAGGGTTGAGCGTTCCCCACAGTAACTGTCTATTTTGCATGAGCCGCATGAGCCGCATGGACCGCATGAGCCGCATGGACCGCTTGACCGTATGAGCCGCATGAGGCCGCATATGAGCCGCATGCCGCATGACTGCTGACGTGCTAAGTGCAAAGTGCGCCAACAAAATGCCACATTACGTCTCATGAGCCCATGAGCCCGAGTTCGAGTCCGAGTCCGAGTCGCTAAGCCCCTTTGGGGCTTAGCTCCAAATGGAATTAATCCAAGAGAATGACAAAAGCATTAATGCTTAATCCTTGGAGCCTTATTCTTACCTCCTAGTAAAATCACCCACATGGTTCCGTCCTTAGGGTCACCACCCCATGTGCATCTCTCAACAACACAACCAAGTATATATATTGAGATAACTCATGGTGCATTTTCGATGTGGGACTAAAATTTTACAAGGCATGTTGAGAGCAAACTCTCTCCATATAAAGAAAGCACCAACAATCCCCCACATATCACAACATATATATGTGTCCAGGGTTGAGCGTTCCCCACAGTAACTGTCCATTTTGCATTAGGATAGATGTCGCTGACGACTTGAATCTTCCCGCATGGGTTAAATAACAATATAATACAAGAATGGACTACGCCTTGAATTCTGCACCACAATTGTAATTCTTTCCACTCACAAAGTGTAGTTACGTGTGCTTCTGGCTGCACATTAAAGGCCCTGTGCCAGCCTGGTTTCATTGTATAATTTTGGGCGTCTACAAGTTTACCCTCAAGAGACGGCCTGATATCTCTTTCCATACACTATAGGTGAGTTCTTTATTAAAAAGATATGGCATGAAGCCTTGCGCTTCCTTGCGGTGCTACACCGCTATGACATGGCCTGAAGCCGAGGCATTATCCCAACCTGGGAACCTCATCGTAGTGTCATACTACTGTAGCATGAGGTCTCAGCCTCTTTGTAGTGCCAATCTACTCAGCATGAAGCCTAAGGCTTCCTTGCGGTGTTACGCCGCAACGACATGGCTTGCAAGGCCGAGGCTTTACCCCTACCTGGGTACCTCATCGTGGTGTCGTGCCACTGTAACATGGGGCCATCCTTTCCTTTGTAGTGCTGTCTACAACTCTTTAATTACGTCATACAGCATTAGGCTACCTGCCTATTTACGGTGCTACGCCGCTATGACTTGGCTTGCGAAGTCGAGGCATTACCCCAGACCTGGGAACCACATGGTGGAGTCACCCCACTGTAGCATGGAGTTTCACTCCTTTTAGTGCTGCTCTACCGTGCTTCCTGTAAAGCACACCAGGCATTCACTCTGCCTGAGAACTCATTAAGGCGTTTAAGCCAACCTTCCACAGGATCTGTTTTTTCGCAGAAAATACATAGTAGACAACAGTGGTTATGGGTCCGTATCCCTTCCATGTTCCAGAGAACAAGTACCCACTGTTACCTGATAGTTTCCCAGTCAGTGATCCTCCTTTGAACCAAAAGTTAGATGCCTAGTAGATTTCTTTTTGAACTAATAGCATAAAACTTTATGGTAGGATTACAAAGACACACTATCAGAATGCCTTCAAGCCCATTTTACAAGCTGTGTCATCGACCAACTGGCGCTTGAGGCCCTTTGTGAACGGATCTGCCAGGTTCTCCTGACTCCGAACATCAACCACTGCAATTACACCTCTTTTGATAAGATCGTGTACTGCCCTGTGCTTCAACCGCACAGTCCTCTTCTTCCCGTTGAAGAGGTCATTTGATGCCACCGCCGCAGTCGCCTGGTTGTCACAGTATATCGGTATCGTCGGTATCTGAGCCCCAACCACTGGAAGTCATACATGAGCTTCCGAAGCCATTCTGCTTCATCTGCTGCAGTTTCAAGTGCATAGAATTCAGATTCCATAGAGGAACGAGAGAGTATAGTCTGCTTCTTCGACTTTCACGATATAGCAGCTCTACCCAAGGAAAAGACATATCCACCTGTGGATCTCTCGCTTTCCACCTCTGAACACCAGCTAGCATCACTGAAGCCTTCCACTACTGTCGGATACCCGTTGTAGTGCAGTGCATATGTCTGAGTCTTCTTGAGATATCTCATCACCCGCTTCACAGCTTTCCAGTGCTCAATCCCTGGGTTGCTTATGAACCGACTCAGCATTCCCACGACGAAAGCTATGTCAGGCCTTGTGGCAGTGGTTGCGTATATTAAGCTTCCGATAATTCTTGAATACTCCAGCTGCCTGACGCTTTCCCTCGAGTTTGGCTTCAGCTTCTGATCACACCTGTATGGCGTATCGATCCCTGGAAGATCCTTATACCCATAGCGTGTGAGCATCTTCTCAATGTAGTGAGATTGTGACAGCGCTACTCCAGTGTCTGTCCGGATGATCTTTATGCCCAAGATGACATCTGCATCCCCCAAGTCCTTCATACTGAACTTGGTTGAGAAGAACTTCTTTGTCTCTGTGACACAGCCTATGTCCGTGCCTAGGATTAGCATGTCATCCACGTACAGACAAACGATGACTCCTCTTCCATCAGCGAACTTTGTGTAAACACATTTGTCCGTCTCGCTGACTCTGTAGCCGTTTGACCTAATAACTTTGTCAAACTTCTCATGCCACATCTTGGGAGCTTACTTCAAACCATACAATGATTTCACCAACTTGCAGATTTTGTCTTCAAGACCTTTGACGACAAATCCGTCTGGCTGTTGCATGTAAATCTCTTTGGTCAGCTCCCCATTCAGGAATGCTGTCTTTACATCCATCTGATGTATCACCAACTTATGTATAGCTGCTAGAGCGATTAACATCCTGATGGTGGTCATCCGAGCTACTGGAGCGTACATGTCAAAGTAGTCTATCCCCTGTTTCTGAGAAAATTCCTTGGCTACCAGCCTGGCCTTGAACTTGTTAATAGTTCCATCTGCCTTCATCTTCTTCTTGAAGATCCATTTACATCCGATGGGCTTTTCTCCTTCAGGTAGATCTACCAACACCCATGTGTTATTGGAGGTGATAGAGTCAAACTCGTCATTCACTGCCTCCTTCCAGAAGATAGCATCTCTGGTCTTCATCGCCTCATCATAGGTAAGCGGATCTGCTTCCACATGATAGGTGACAAAGTCATCTCCGAAGTCTTTCAGTCTCCTCGCTCGCTTAGCTGACGGCTCTGCGAGTTCTGGTACAAGAGTTGTTTCATCAACAACAGCTTCTTCTTGGACTATTGGCCCATATGAGATTTCAGTCTCATTTACACCTACATCATTTTTCGGAATGTCCGAAAGAATAATGTTTTTGTCTTTTTTAAACTTGTCTTCAAAATATTCAGCATCGCGAGATTCGATGATATGATTTGACTCAATATCAAGAAATCTCCTAGCATCACTCTTCTCGGCATACCCCAAGAAGATCGCCTTCGTAGTCCTTGTCCCTAGCTTCTGAATCTTCAGATCTGGGAGCTTCACATACGCCAGATACCCCCACACTCGAATGACATCCAAGTTTGGTCTGACTTTGAACCAGAGTTCATGAGGAGTTACGTCCGAAGTTGCATACGGCACTCTATTTAGAATAAAAGTGGCCGTCAATGCAGCTTCTCCCCAGTAGCATTTTGGAAGGCCTGCAGTAAGCAGCATAGAATTCATCATTTCTTTTAATGTTTGGTTCTTCCTCTCTGCTACTCCGTTGGATTGAGGAGAATATGGAGCATTAATCTCGCATATGATTCCATGTTCTTTGCAAAATGATGCAAATTCATGAGACCTGTACTCTCCACCTCGATCACTTCTCAACCTCTTGAGTTGTTGTCTAGTCTGCCGTTCAGCTTCGGCCCTGAACTCTCTGAACTTCTCGAAGGCTTCGTCTTTAGACTTGAGCAAGTAGACGAACGCGTATTTTGATAAGTCATCGATTAAGGTTATGAAATACTTCATCCCGGTCTTCGTGGAGAAATATTTGAAGTCACAGATATCGGAGTGCACCAACTCCAGAAGATCTGTGCTTCGATTGACCCGATGAAAGGGTTTTCTTGCGATCTTCGTCTGAGCACACATTTCACACTTCTCCACCTTACCCCCATATTTGGAGATAAGTCCTAGACTAGACATTTTGTTAATTCTTTTACAATGAACATGTCCTAGTCTATTATGTCACAACTCAAGAGAATAATCAGAAAATGCAACTGCATTAATGTCATCAAACTGGTTGACAAGCTGAATTTTAAATATTTCTTCGGTTTGATAAGCCTTCTCGAAGTATGTTCCTTTTTTGGACATCACCATCTGACCAGCATTGATGTCCATCCTCAAGCTTGCGTTGCAGAACAGGCTCCCAGAGATCAGGTTCTTGGCAATCGCCGGAACATGCTTCACACCTTGAAGCGTCAGAGTGTTCCCAGAAGTGAGTTTCAGTTCCACGGTCCCGATCCCCAGAACTTTAGCTTGGGCCTGGTTCGCCATGACAACCTTCTCAGATATCGACTGGTATGTGACGAACCATTCCTTGTCAGAACAGACATGGCAAGTCGCACCAGTGTCTATCCACCAGTCAGAGTGAACCCCCACAGTTGTGACCTGTGCGATCATAGCAACAAAGTTAGAAACCAATGAAACCTTATTAGGCTCACCTTTCTCTGATTGTTTAGGCTTGGATCTGCATTCACTTTTGTAGTGGCCTTTCTTGCCACAATTGTAACAAGTCACGTGAGACTTAGCCTTCTGTTGCTTGAATGAAGGACCCTTCACTTTTAGATTAGTGAAGTCCTTCTTCTTGGGATGAGAAGCCGCCTGCATCCCCTTGGGATCTCTCGTCTGCACTAGATTGGCTTTGGCCAACTGTTTGGACAGAGTGTCCACCTTCTGTTGGGAACGCATCTCGTCCTCAACATGGATCTCTTGAAGTAGATCTCCCAAGCTAATGTCTAGCTTCCTTCTGAGCATCCTTGCATAGAAGGTACTCCACCCAGCAGGAAGTTTTGAGACGATCCCTCCAACGACAAACTTGTCGGGAAGGGGCATCTCTTCGTCTTCCAGTTTCTGACATAGCTTCAGAAATTCCTTCACCTGTGGCAACATGGACTTCTCATCCTCAAAGAGCAATTTGTGATATTTTTCAACCACAAACATCTTGCTCCTGTTCCTGTCTTCTTCATACAGTTTTTTACAGACTTCCATATGTCTCTGGCAAGTTCATTCTTCGAGTAGGATTCTGCCAGGGAGTCCTCCATAGCATTCAGGATGAGAAGCCTGCAGATGCTATTTTTCCTTCTCCATTTGGCCTAGAGTTTGGTAGCCGCATTGATTGCGGCAGTAGATCCAGTGTCTGGAACAGAGGGTTCTTCTTCCAACAGAACATGATCAACGTCTTTTAGTTGAAGAGTTAGATAAACCTTTCTCTTCCAGACTTGATAATGCTCTCCATCGAACTTTTCCAACTTGCAGTAGTCCGATTGGACTAGCGAAGCATTAATGTTTTCCATCTATAAGGATCTTGCTTTGAGATTGTTAGTCCCCGGGCTTGATCAAAGATGGTAAAACAGATGCAACAGAAATCTACGATGATACAAAAACCAAATAACCCGATTACATTATGGAGGAGAGAAATAGAGAAGAGAAGATCTATCGTTCTTTCTTGCAAACGTGTTGCAATTGGGACAGAACAAGGTACAATAATCTAGAGAAAGATGAGAAGAAGAAAAATGCTGGGGTGTCAAAATACCGTTGCTCAAAGCAAGATTCGCCTCACACGAATTGCTTCCAGGAACCAGCAAGTTGAAGAACTTGTGGAACGCTCGAAGTCACCTCTGTTCTGACTCCTCGGATGGACTTGCAATGGCGGCAGCAGCTCTCTCTTTCTTTCTCCTTTTCTGACTTATATTTTCGTAGTACGCACAAAGGAGGCCAGAAGAGAGTATATATCGAGAGAGGGTGGAAACCCTAGCCGTCTCTTCAGTTATGGAAAGATTGAATCAAATTCCAAAAGATAGCAACGAGATTAATTCAAATCCCACAAAGATAGCAACAAAATTAATTCAAATCCCACAAAGATAGAATCTAAATTAATCGTATTGAATCAGTCTTTCCATAACTGACTTGTAGTATGTACAATCAGCAGAACCCTCCATGCGGCAGCAGCAGCAGCAGTAGCAGCCTGGCCGCATGAGCCTCATGGCCGCATGGACCGCATGGACCGCATGGACCACATGGACCACATGAGCCGCATGAGCCGCATGAGCCGCATGGACCGCATGGACCGCATGGACCGCATGAGCCACATGAGCCGCATGGACCGCATGAGGCCGCATATTAAGTGTAAAGTGCGCAAACAAAACGTCACATTACGCCTCATGAGCCCATGAGCCCGAGTCCGAGTCGCTAAGCCCTTTTGGGGCTTAGCTCCAAATGGAATTAATCCAAGAGAATGACAAAAGCATTAATGCTTAATCCTTGGAGCCTTATTCTTACCTCCTAGTAAAATCACCCACATGGTTCCCTCCTTAGGGTCACCACCCCATGTGCATCTCTCAACAACACAACCAAGTATATATGTTGAGATAACTCATGGTGCATTTCCGATGTGGGACTAAAATTTTACAAGGCATGTTGAGAGCAAGCTCTCTCCATGTAAAGAAAGCACCAACACAAATCAAAGCCTACGTCACCTGCTGTCGAAGTGACCTCAACATCACATAACAACATCCCGTCTCTGCGTCGAACTCGTAGTCGAAGGACCAGGACTTTGCTATTTTATGTTTCCTCTCCGGTGAAACCATCACTTGGAGACCGAACTCGCCAACTGAGTTGGCGAGTTCTATCCTGGTCCATGGCGGTGCAGCTGAAGAATTCGTCAAATCACTTGACGGTTTGCTAAGTTTCGTCAAATGACTTGGCAATTCGTCCTTTTAATTGCGAATACCCAAAACTTCTTCCTTAAGATACAATTTCAACTAAATTCCTTCCCCTATATAAAAATTGGCTTAATTTCAAACTCATACCCTCAACTATTTCAATTTTCAACTTGATATCTTTTTTTTTGGTACAACTTTATACCATAAACTATTAAATTATTTTCAACTTAATTCCCAAAACAAAAAAAAAGTATAAAACTATCCTTTCCCTAGCCAACACCCCTTCCACCTCCCCCCTGCCACGACTGCTACCCTCTTTCCCGGCTGCTCCCCTCCCACTACCCCCCCTCCCCCCCCCCTTCTTCCCACGTAGCGGCGGCGACAATAATGACAGGAGGAGCACGATGGGGGGGGGGGGGAGGAGGCAACGGGGGCGGGTGGGAGAGGGGGCATGGGTAGGGCTGCCGGGATTGGGAGTGCAGTGAAACGAGGGGGGCAGAGGAGGCAGCGGGGTCGAGGACCAGGTTGTCGGGTGGGGGGATGGATATGTGTTTTCATTTTTTTTTTCTTTTCAGGATATCAATTTTTAAAGAATAAAGAATTTAATGTACTAAGTTGAAAATTTTGAATAGTGAAAAATATAAGTTAAAATTAAATCATAAAAAATTATGTAAAAGGAAGAAGAAAACAGATAGGTACATGCGAAATCGGAATAGGGCCCATACCATATCTAGAGGCACGCTTGGTGTGCACAACAAATGGAACTTTGGACGTATTCAAACTTACAAGAACGTGTGCACCAAGTCACCAACATTACAATAACAAGAGAACTAGCTACTAAAAAGTAGCTGAACATCGACGCGCTCACTAAGTATTACACCATGTTATAGTTGATTTGATTTGTTTATTTCTTTTTCCGAACAAAATCACTTTTTATTTTATTTCTTTTTGAATAGTCACCTTTTGATTTTTTTTCTAAAGAAAAATAAATTTCAAGCTTTAAATAACTTCTTCGTGAGCCTTACTGGACTAGCAAGATCGGATATATATATAATTTAAGAATTTTTTTTATTGAAATGAATAGATGGAACTACATCAGACTTTGCCAGCGAAGACACTCCTAAAACCAGCTAACAGCTACCACGATCAACAATAAGCCGATAGCAGACCCCTCTCAAGATACTCCTCGATTCTGCATCCTAAAATAGAAACATACTATCCTCGACTCCCCAATTCGAAGCCTTCGACCTAGTGTATATCCTAAGGGTCATGGTCCGGTGGCATAAGTGTGGTCTGGGGTTTTTCACTCTCCAGCATCTAATGATTAACGATCTCTCATGGGATCGAACTCAATATATAGTCAAACATTTTCAGCTCAAGTGACTGATGTGGACGGTTTTCTTTGGATGTGTTCGATATCTCACGAGAGAGCGCTAACCTCCTTCCCTCTACTAAGAATGTAGAATTACCTTTCCATATATATTATATCAATTTGTATTATTCTTTTTATATCCAATAACTAATAGATGTCTTGATGACGATGACAACAACAACAAAAATGTTTTCTCCCCAAATTTTTTTTGATTAATTATTTGAATCTTGTTGAGCACACAATTTACTGACCATTAGCAAGAAAAAAAGGGGGCTAATAAATTAAGGGATATTACTTAATTGCTAATGCGTGGTGTCTTAGTTGATAATTCAAAGTTGTTAGCGAGTGACATACGTTTTTAAGTTAGTCTGGCAGCCGGGTCTATTGGGTCGTCTTATCTTATGGTTCACATAAATATATGGACTGATTGCAAAAAAGCCCTTCCAATCAAAAGGACTAAATTGCAAAAGTCCTCCCTTCCTGGCTAATTCTCTCCTTGACTTGAGAGAATACTCTGTGCCTTCGTTTGCTCTTTATAAACCTCCCTCTAATCCTTTCTTCTCTATATTCCTTCTTCATTACAACTCTCTCTCTCTCTCTCTCTCTCTCCTTCATTACAATTCTCTCTCTCTCTCTCTCTCTCTCTCTCTCTCTCTCTCATTCATTAGTACGACTCTCAAAATATGTCTAAGGTTAGTAGTCTTCATTCATTATAATGATTTTGTTGGTTGTACCAAAAAAATAAAAATAAAAATAATGGTTAATTACTTTTTCCTCCTTGGTCTAGTCCAACTTCTTTTTTTTTTTCTTGAGAATATTTCAATTTCGATTCTTGTTGGTCTATATCTATCCCTTTTTTTTTTTTTTCTTTGCTTCACTAGTGTAACAACTCTTACATAATCAAATTTTGTTGCATGAATTAATCTTAGCTTAAACCCAAATGATGATTACTTGCTTAATTTTTCTTGGTCCAAGTCCAAATCCTTTCCTCCTTTCTTTGCTTCTTTAGTGTACAAACTCTTACTTAGTTTTTGTATATGAATTATTAATGTTTGCTTAACTAACCCAACAAATTAATTATATTTCCAAGCATATATAGTTCTTGTTTATATCTTCACAATCTTGCTAAATTGAACTTGGAATTTCCATTGATTTTGTGGATTAATTGCAGAAGGTTGTGGTGAAGCTCGACTTACATGATGACAAAGACAAGCAAAAGGCACTAAAGGCTGTCTCCAAACTTCACCGTATGTTATTTTGTTGATTGGCTACTGCCATCTAGACGGTTGTAAGACATGTACGTACCTACACATGTATAGCTAGGATCTAACAGTTAGTACTATTTGCATGCAGACATCGACTTGATCGCCATGGACATGAAGGAGAAGAAGCTGACCGTGGTGGGGCTGATCGACCCCGTGGACGTGGTCGAGAAGCTGCGCAAGTTCTGGCACACGGAGATGGTGTCGGTGGGACCCGCCAAGGAGCCGGAGAAGAAGAAGGACGATGCCGCCAAGAAAGACGGCAACGGCAAGAAGAAGGAGGACCCGGTCGTGGAGCTCGTCAATGCGTACCGTGCCTACAACCCTTACATGACCAGTCACTACTACGTCCACAGCTCCGAGGAGGACCCCAATGCTTGTGTCATATGTTGATCGGTCGATCGATCGGTCGATGTCGTCAACGGAGAAAACGTTTTTTATTTGGATTTGGATTTTGATTTTGTACAGATTTCTATAGCTATGATGAGCTCGATCCGTCCCAATTTTTGTTACAACTTTCTTGTTCTTCTTTTTCTTTGATTTCGTGTAGAGTTGGGACAGTCATTGAACGAATTTTTCTTCCTTGAAGTTGTTGGTATATGATTTGGTGACCCTTGAATTGTAACTGTCTAGCTATTTTGTACGGACACAGATAGGACACAGACAGAGGAAGGACACAGCGATGCAGATGCACAACACCGACTTTGGCGTGTTAGTACTAGCTAGTGGATTTTGGGGTACTGTCCCAACAGTACTGTCTGATACGTGTCCGACACGACACTGTCGAGCCCTTTTGGAGTGACCGTGCTTCCTATGACGCCGAAACTTTTTGTTCGGGCCGACATCCTTTACGCGTCGCAGTCGATTAGATGTGGGTTTGTCCTCCTCGACGTACGTGTCGTCGATGCGTGCTGTGAGCAATGTCCAAAAGCCAGAAATACTGATGAGGGTTTGATGGACTTCACTTCACTATGAAAGCTCCTTATCAGCACGCAAAGTCGAGCGTTGCTGATTAAAGGTCCTCTGGCTGATTTTTTCCAAATGTTAAAGAAGCGGAGCAGAGCACAATTTGTAGAATAGTAAGATCCATTTTTAGATTCTAGATTTAGAGCGTAGGAGTGGAGCTCATTTTGTAGAATAGTAAGATCCATCGTAGATTTCAATCTCTAGATTGTCTGGTCTAACCCACCCACATGAGCTATAGATTGGAACTATAGATTGGATCTGAGAATTTCTACATTCAGAATGTCGAATTTATCTCATAGAATAGTAAGTTTCAATTTGGAGCCCAATTTTAGATTTATATATTTTTTTCACACTAATTTTTGACCACACAATTTTTGGGACCATTGCTCATTTTATCATTTTTACTATTCTCGTACAAACTCAACTAATTATATATTTATCTTTATTTAAAAAATTTGGATCTCAAAATAAAATTTTGAGCATCATCTACTATCGATGCTCTAAAGACTCTTTGGTTATTCTGAATTGGAATTTGGAGAGTTGGTTTATGGAGTAAAAGGTAATCCTGTTAATAGAAATTGGTTGCTTCTCGAATTTGAAGTCAACTGTATGGGGGATTCAAGCTAACAAAAGTTCCAAGGTTTGTAGTATTGGTATCGTATTCGGAATGGTATCCTTTCTATGAGTATCGGGATTGACGATGTCGACAAATATTGACTGATTCAGTTTGGAGTATCAATTTTTTTGGTATCTGGAAAAAATTAATTGATAATGTATTATTAAATTTCTAGAAATTTTTTTTTACATTTAGTTTCGTCATAAGTTTAAGTATTTCATGTGTTGTTTCTTAATAATTTCGGATTTGAATGAAATAGTAGTAATCCTTATCGATTGATTTACCTGCGATACGTAATTTTTTTTTCTTTTATATTTTTTTGCAACCTTGCTATGCATTTACACTCTTGTTCATTTCATTGGTCTTTTGGTTCAATTTTATTTTTGCCGAATTGGTTGGAAAAGAGACCCCAAATACGATATCGGTCGGTGTCGGATCGGGACATGCCAAACTTTATTGATATCGATCGTATCAGAACTATGACTAAACTCAAAGAGAAGGCCAAACAATATCTTAAAAAAATGGAATTGTGATCCATTATTCTCAATTTGCATTATCCAAACTAACCCTTGCAATATCTTGCTTTTGCAATGGCTATTGCTTACGCTAGAATGTGTTGTCAATACAAATTTTTGATTACAGGAGGTGTGTCACTAGTTTGATTTCACTATTGGATTGAGTTTTGAGTTAATTTTCCTTCTGAAATTTGTACAGTAGAAAACTGATACTCTGGTTAGAATTTAGATATCTGGTATCGATCCTGAAGGAAATATACTGAAATATGAGTTATATGTGCATAGCGTGAGGCTAATCGGTTAATGATCATGTTGTGGAGATAATTCGGACAAGTTCTTATGCATTCCATATTGGCAGGTTTAACTTAAAATTTCAAAGTTTCTGCTGAGGTTATTTCGAAAATACCTTTTTCGTGAAGAAAATATGGTTAAGTTATATCTGGGATTTGGTACCTGCAAGATTAACTGCAAAATCTAGCTCTTTGGTTCATTTGGAATCATTTACCTCCACAATTGAATCTTCTACATCAAGATACATTGCGATACATACCAAGGTTTACAATATCAATATCAACCGTATCATATCATTTTTAGCATGTCCCAGTTCAATATTGAGCGCTACTAATACAGTCGATACTGACACGGGACTCTCTTTCCGACCCATTCGGGGAAGAAGGAAAAAAAAAGTACAAGAAAAAGAGGAAAATATTGGAAGAAAGATGCTGAGCACAATGATGCAGCATGTCGAAGATCAACATACTTAAAAAATTTTCTTCTTGACATATTATAACCATTCTATTTATTAAAGTTGTATATTTATAAATCTACAACATTGATGATCTATCTTAATCTTAGGTCTCGTTTGGTTTTCGGAAAGGAAAGGAAAGGAAAGGAAATTGATTCTCTGATATTTCATTTCCTTTGAGAAATTACAATTCCAATCAATTTTTTTTATGGTGTTTGGAAAAACCAAGCAAATTAGGAGAGAAAGTGAATCCTTAGAGGAAAAAATAAATCATTGGAATTGTGGGAGGAACTACTTTCTCCACTATTTTTCTTCCTCTTGAAAACCAAATTTTTTTCCTCCTCATTTCTTTTGACATCCAAACAAAGAAGACGGATGTTATTGCATTTAAGATAACAAGATAGATCAAATAATACATAGAGTTATACTTGAATATATGAAATATTTTCTAGTCTTTTAGTAAAAATTAATATTAACATTTATTTTCAACCGAAACTCCGGTGTGAAACCTACTAAATCGTTGAAACCATTTATATCGCGATATCCGATTCTACCAACCTTGATTTATAAGCATATGTGTGTGCATATAAATCACTAACAGTGGCCATATAATGTGATAGAAGTTTTCTAAGAGTAGCATATATTTTCTATAAACAAGTGAGCTATGATGAATAATTAAGTTAAGTACTATTATTTATGAAGTAAACTATTAGGCACAATCAAGTATCTCTGGCTTCACATAATTAAGGACATTTTCTATGTTTTTTCCATGACAATATAGGATATGCACGAATCTTAGTATTGATGTTAAATTACTAAGCATTCTCTTTCAATCGCTATCCTCAGTGCTGATGCATACATGCAAGACGCAGAATATATATATATATATATATATATATATATATATATATATATATATATATATATATGATTTTCTTTCTTTCTTTTTTTTTTTTTTTAAATCAGGTCCGTGGATAACGCCACCCAGCCAGCCTTGGCCCAAAGGTGGTGGACAACGCCACCCAGCCGCCTCCATGGGAGTGGAGGCTCGAATCCGCGCCCTCAACCCCAAGTGCCAGCAGTCTTACCGGTGCGCCACCGCACCACTGGCATATATATATATATATATATATATATATATATATATATATAGCAGAAGACCTCTAGCCTAGTGGTTGAGAGAGATGCATGCGGTCCGAGTGGTCAGGAGTTCGAATTCCAGTGGGAGCGATTCCATAAACAATTTACCTGGTTTCCAATATATATATATATAATGGTCAGGAGTTCGAATTCCAGTGGGAGCGATTCCATAAACAATTTACCTGGTTTCCAATATATATATATATATATATATATATATATATATATATATATATATATATATATATATATATATATATATATGGCTGACCTAGCACCCGAGCGAGGCGCCCCCAAATCTCACCTTTCGGCACCGCCACCCACCTCTGCGGCTGGAGGCTGCTGGACTGGCACCTCTGCCAGGAGGCCTTCGGAGACACCGCCCCCCCTACCTATGTGGCGGCGCTTGCGCGGCCGCCAGACCCTCCTCCCCCCCTCGATTCCACACAAAAACTTCAACTCTTTCAATGGCTTCCAGGCGATCACCTTCGATCTTCAGGATGAAGCCGCCCTAATTACTCCTCTCAAATTCGCTCTTGTGGGGAAATTCTCCCAAGCTCGCATCTCTCTCGCTCAGTTGCGCAAAGAAGTCAGCGCCATGGGATTCAAAGGTGAAGTTGCTATTGGATCGCTGGATGCAAGGCACTTCCTGTTCAAGCCCAGCCTGGAGATCGACTTCCTACGGCTTAGATCGAGAGATCTTTGGATGGTTGGTAAATGTCCTATGCGACTATTCAAATGGACGCCAGATTTTTCCTCCTTTGTCGAAACGCCTCTTGCTCCGGTCTGGGTCTCTCTCCCAGATCTGCCTCCCCACCTGTTTGTCAAAGAAGTCCTCTTCAACATTGTAGAGTGCATAGGACTGCCGCTGGCTATTGACAAAGCCACTTCATTAGGCTCACGGCCTAACTGTGCTAGAATTCTGGTGGAGGTGGACGTCAGCTCCAATTTGCTCCACAAATTGCGCATTCACCTGTCGGGGAACAGGAGCTACTGGCGACCCATCTTCTATGAGAACCCACCAAAGTACTGCAACAACTGTAAGCACAGGGGACACATTGCCGAAGGATGCAAAGCTAGCCAACCTGACACCAAGCTAGGGAGCCGGGTTGGTGAGGAGAACACCATCAACACAAGGTGTCATGCCCCGACCCGGAATCACCCGAATCATCGTCCTCGCTGGGGCGTGATGCCGCACGAGCCTGGAGTTGCGCTCATGCAAGGCAAGATGACAAGTTCTTAAATGGTTATCTTTGAGTTGAACGTTAACAACGAAAGGCAAAACAGAGTATACGAAAACAATTCACTTTATTGATATTCGAAATCTGATTTCGAATATTAATAAAGTGAATCATTTTCGTATACTCTGTTTTGCCTTTCGTTGTTAACGTTCAACTCAAAGATAACCATTTGAGAACTTGTCATCTTGCCTTGCATGAGCGCAAGTCCAGGCTCGTGCGGCATCCCGCCCCAGCGAGGACGATGATTCGGGTGATTCCGGGTCGGGGCGTGACAAATTGGTATCAGAGCTCTAGGCTCAATTTTCTCTGGACGCTTGCTTCATTTCAATTCTAAAAGTTGCCCACCACCACTTGATATCACTCTTGACTCTACTCGATGCCGCACTGGATGTTCCATACAATAAGTCTAATACAAGTCGTAAAATTTTGCCGTATGTGTTTTGGAAATTTTATGATGTTTGCTAAGAAAGTCGCGAAGGATATATTGCATTGAATGCAACGAGTCGTAAAAATGTTAGTTGCTGCAAGCGCAACAAATTGTGAAATACGATTTGAGATGTTGTCGCAATGTAACATGTTGAAAGAGAAATAAAATGATGCACGAAGTGCAGCGAGTTAATTGTGAATATGCGTTAAAATGAAAGTGAGGAGTGATAAGCCAATACCGAATGTGTTAAACGGATTGAGCATTGATTTGGAAAGTCGGGAATAAATCGTTGCACGATGTGCAACGCGTGTTGGAAGTAAAAAAAAATATTGTACGTGGTGCAACGCATATCAAATTAATCGTTACACGAAGTGCAAAGGAAATTGAAAATAAATCATTATACAAGTGAAAAGAAATATCGGAAATAAATCGTGGCACGATGTGCAATGCGTATCGGAAGTAAAATTTGTTGCACGGGGTGCAACGCATATCTAAATAAATTGTTGCACGAGATGCAACGTAAGGAAAGAATTGAAATCATAAATCGATAGAACGAATCGTTCGGTTGCACACCAAACTTATGTTGACAAACGAGAACATTGACCGAGTTGTGTCGGATGTGAATTAATCGAAATTACGGTTGTGATCAAGCACGATCACTGCGGAAATCGTGAGTCGGAAGAGATCGTTGGTCTATACTAAGTATAATACGAGGGAAATGGCTTGAATTTCGAGTGGTATATGCCATACCACGTAGGCGATGAATGACTCGATTCCGAGTGGTATATGGTATAGCACTTGTGCGATAAATTGCATCGACGCATTATGAGAATTGCGGAAGGTTTGTCCGCAACGGACGGGATAGCACCAAGACTCGATTGAGAATTTGTATAACGGCATGTTGATGCAAGGGTTCTTTGATGTTCGGTTAGAACGATAAGGCGGGGCTTGTAACATTGAATGATACGTCGATTGAAAAAAATTTATGTGTTGGTCGAATGACGGGAACTAGCAAAACGATTATGCCTTGAGGCAACAATCGGATTGACGGGATAGGAAACTCGAAACGTTGAAATCGAACCACACGACTTGCGATCCTGATTGAAATGTTGGGCGAGACGAATTGAATCGCACGACTTGCGATCTCGATAGAAATTTTCGGCTAGGCGAATCGAATCGCACGACTTGTGATTTCGATAGAAATGTTGGACGAGACGAAATGTAATCGAATCGTACGGTATGGGACTTCGACGAAAAGTTGGTTGACGAGAGTAATCATGCCTAAGAAATAGTTGGTTACGTTACGGCGAAACTCATTTGAGTACGACTGAAAATACGCAAAACTTAGAGGGCGAGATCGTATGACTTGAGGGTTCGATGTTGGATAATCGGCAACTCAGTTACGCGATCGAAGTATAGTGGGATGCGGCAAATCGAAGAACGAGTCGATGCGTATGGAAAAGTTCGTTGCGAACTTGGATGTATGCGATGCGAGTTAAGTTGACGTTGAAACGGATTCAAAGTTGACCCTTACATTATCGAAATGGATACGGCGTATCGAGATCGATACGTAAGAAAATGTAAACGACGTGAGAATACAAAAAAGAGTGTGCCTCGCGCTATAAAATTTTGTAAGTAACGATACGAGAATGAAATGAACTGGTTGATCGTAAATTTTGTGATTGATCAGGGCGAGACTATAAGTCATCGACGATTGCTCGATGCGTATAGCATCTCGTGTGTCGACCGCGAAATAAGATAGACTCGAACTCGATACGAGTAGATGTTTCGTAAATTACGAAATTATCGACGATAGTGCATGACTTTACTCGGAGGATAGTTGCGCATCAGTTGCACCGATAGAAATGGTTATGTAAGGATTTGGGTAGTCGCATAGAAATCGTTGGAACGTGATTTGGCTCCGAAATAAGATATAGCATGGTTCGTAGTAAACTGTCCTTCGGTAATGATCCACAATTATCGAGCGTAGCTTCGGGGCAGCTGACCCTAGAAGACTTGACCGCCAAATCAAATTGAATGTCACAGACCGTAAGATGACCCATGCGATATTGCATATAAGATTGCATCGATAACAATTACAATGTGGTGCATGTTGACGATAAGTCTAGGCGATCGAGAATTGTTGGAACAACTTTCGATTGAGAATGATATAGTTAGATTTGAGTATTCGTCGGATGAATATTTGAATGGTTACGTTGGTCGACGATCAAACTAGAAATTCACCAATGAACTTGGTGATTCAGATAGACGATTGCGAGAATCGTGCTATGTACGAGAGAGAACGATAAGAAAATGACTTACGAGTCATGTCGTTAGATTCGGATTCACCTTGCAATTGAGCTTGCGTGAATCGAAGCTTATGTTCGATGTTGCGAGACGGATAAGTCAAAAATTTGGCTAGTGAATTTCCTACTCGATAGGGATCGAACGTAAGGCATATCGTAAAGACCTTCGTGTCAAGGCGATTGTTGTCTTGAGCACCGTCGCCTCGATGTAAACTGTCATGTCGGATAGACTGTGGCCTTTGCGCAATGTCAATTTAAACTTGCGTCGGAAGGATTTAAGCACGGTGTCTAGGTAAGCCACCTAGCGGACGTAGTCCTGAATGTTGATGCTTTTGCAAGTCAACAAAAGAGAATCATGTCGAGATAAGGATACAAAGTGAAACATCAGAATTTGTTGGATAGTGACGCCGAACGCAAGGCATTGCGGAGACTCGTTGTGATCGGATGCACGACGGCTTGACGCGATGCGTAGAATTGATAGTCCTGATGAAACATACAAAGTGAGAAATGCGATTTATAAATCGCATCGTGTGCCTTGACTTTTGTTGGAGGATCACGTATGTATCAATATACATATGCAATAGAATTGCGAGAGAACTTATGCTAGAGCCCAAGTCCAATCGAGAGTAAGAGATTGCAAGTATGTAATGTCCCACTCCGTACGGTGCATTATGCTGAGTCGTTGACTCGAAGAGTTGCGTTGACCCGATTACATATCGATGCGAATCGATACAAAGTGTTAAGTTGTCCCGAGCAATGCATCAAACTAAGTCGATGCAAAGAGTTACCTTGTCCCGAAGAATACATCGAGTGAATCGATGCGAAGCGCTGCGTTGCCTCGAAGGATAAGTGCGTTAAGACGGCTCGAAGATTCTAAGAAATTGAATCGACCAAGGCGCAAGTCCGAATCGATGCAAGTATTGATTTTAGTTGGTTTCATGTGCAGGCTATACGTTTACGCTGAAATTTTAGAGGTCGATCTTTTGCCTTATTCAGTAAGGGGTCTGCGAAAGCAAATCGTCGCCTTGCGACGGACTGAGGCGGTGGCACGGTAAGCCCAAATCGGACGTATAATTCAATAAACATGAAGTGCTCGAATGGCTAAGTCAGGAGAGTTGCCCGTGCGATGAAGTTATAAAATCGAGCCGCATTGGTTCAGCGAAACAAAAAAGGTGTATCGACTCAAGGTGGGGGGACATTAACTCTCTTTCCTACTCTGTCATGCTTAAGTAAAATACATATCATTGAATGCTGAGTTAACCTATCGACGCCACGGGCGTGGCTCGATAGAGAGATAAACGTAGTGCGTGTCAAACACTAGATAGAACAATTGAAATGAATCGTACGGCAACGTACGAGTCGCTATGGAACATTGGATATCGCAAGGGCGAGCGCCTCGGTGCGCAAGCCGCAAGAACAAGGGATAACTATACTCGGTGAGTGCCTTAGTGCACGAACCATACCGTGCCTTCGTGCACGAGTAAGAACGGCTAGAACATTGAAAGACAATAGGCGAGCGCCCTAGCACGCAAGCCACGGACGTTAAATACTAAAGCGTAGAAATACGGCTTCGACGCGTGCAGCAAGTGCACGACGCGAAGGATAGATGATAAATGTGTTGAAACGTGCCTACGTGCACAAGATAATAAAAGGTGGCTTCGTTGCGAAAGAATACAGTTGTGGCATGAATATGGCAGAACTGTCGGATATGACATAATGCCTTGAAAGGTGTTCGGGACCTTCGGGTCGTTCGGTTGACGAGCATTGAGTTGAGGCATAATGCCATTGAAACATTGAAACGAAGTATGAGACGTAAGAACATAGAAAGTTAACGGAAGAAATACGAGATAATAATGTGGCATGTTGCCCTTCGAAATGTCCATGGCCTTCGGGCGTTCGTTGAGGACATTCGGGCGATTGTGCCAATTGAAATAGAGATAAGCGAACTTGCTTGGTTGTATGAAAGATAAGATTCGTTGCATGGTCAAATGGACTTAAATATATTAAAGCCCGTGCATGGGTACTCCCTCGAACGCGGCGCGCCAGGGCGCTGGGACCGTTCGGCCTAGGAGGGATTCGTTTTCGGTATTGTTGGTGCACTTTATTTAGAAGGGTAGCGACCTTCTGGTGAATGTGATAAGCCACTTGCTGCGATTATTTTGGTGGCCTCTGATGTTGGTTAGCAACCGCACAGAGTTAACATCGTCTTATGTTTCGATTCTATAAATATAAGTCCATTCTAGCGCGGAAAGCTAGTGACCTTCATATAGTTAAGGGCGACGGGTTTGGAAGTGCAAGGTATGCATATATCCTGCATGGATGGATCCTGAATAGCGAGCACTTATAACATGACAGGAAAAACGGATAGACGTATTCACCTTGCGTCGGTGCAAGGGCGAGTGCGTCGATATTGCTCAGTTGTGCCACGAATCAAACACAAGATTGCTTGCCTGTTTACTTATGCGAATTGAATAACATGCTTGCCATGCTTTACAGTCTTCGAATATGCCATGAACTTATCCTAAGGAGAATATAGAAAGAGAACTAAATTGTATGTTTGCATGAATCAATACGATACTAAATGTCGGTTTGTTAAGTGGGTTTTTGATCAGTACAGCGAGGACGAAAGTACTAATTCCCCACTAGTTTGCTAGCAGGTTCCGGGATTGGTCTGCTCGTGGCGGAGCTTCGCTTGAACGCATTGAGACTTGGAATGCCGAAGCGTATTGAAGCGTACGATCGCATTGACGCTCTGATATGCAACAAGATTGATGCGGCCGAGATATAGAAGGCATGATGTATGGAACGGTGAAATCCTTTGTGGGCAAGAGAGAACCTGAGTGTTGTAGCCAATCTGGCAAATTCCGTTGGGCTATCGAAAGCCTTTGAAATCTGATTTCGAATATCAATAAAGTGAATCGTTTTCGTATACTCTGTTTTGCCTTTCGTTGTTAACGTTCAACTCAAAGATAACCATTTGAGAACTTGTCATCTTGCCTTGCATAAGCGCAACTCCAGGCTCGTGCGACATCCCACCCCAGCGAGGACGATGATTCAGGTAATTCCGGGTCGGGGCGTGACACAGGGCAAGCAGGAAACGACCCAGAAGATGTTACTATCAGGGGAGAGCGCAGGCCGGGATAGCTAGGGAAGCGACTCAGGAGAGGCTTCGACGGTGGAATAAAAGAAGGTTTAGTTGTGGACAAAGGAAAGAAACTAATAGTGATAAGTGAAGAACCGAACACAAAGCTAGCTACTGGAGATAGGCGGCCTAGTGATCTAGAGCAGAATAAGGAAGACGATGAGGCAGGGCTTGAGGATGGAGAAATTCAGACTCCTCTACCTGTAGCGGCTAAGCTTAGGATGAAGAACAGAGGAGGCGTCATCACCATAGCGTTGAAGGGGCAAGCCGACATAGAAGAAAGGCTTGAGGAGACTAACCAACCAAGGCTACATAAATCCATAGCAGAAAAGAAAGGGGCCTCCTCCTCTAAAACTGTGAAGAAAGGAGAGACTAGCACCCTTAGCATTGATGCTCAGGTCAACCGCGACACCATGCCTGCCACTCTCTACAAGCATTGGGGAGAGGAGCAGGATAGTGAAGGGGAAACATCAGAGCCTCAAAAGGAAACTACAAGGAGAGATGAGCCAACCCAGACAGTTAAGAGCAAAAAGAAGAAGAAAAAGGCTAGCAAACGGAATGTCAACAGAGAGACATCGACATCCTCCGAGCAAGGAGTCCACTCCCTGCTGGCCAATGCCCAACCAAATCACCAAGCCCCTTCTCCATGAATAAGCTCTTCCTATGGAACGCTCGTGGGATGGCTAACAAACGTACTCTTACTCGTGTGACGGCCCTTTGCAAAATTCACAAAGTGACTGTTCTTGCTATTATTGAACCTAAGATGGAGGCGGACAAACTTCTGACATACAAAATGAAGCTCAATCTCCCCAATGGCATTGCTAGATGCAAGGATATCTGGCTTCTTGCTAAGGATGATTTCAAAGTTAGCGTTATCAACGACCATGAACAAGCGCTTTCGGTTACCATGGAAGAAACATGTACGATAACAAATTTTTCTTCACTATTGTTCATGGTGGCAACAATGTGCAGAACAGAAGATTGCTCTGGGACGGACTCCTCCAAATTCGCAGCGATAGAGAAGATTGCCCCTGGCGGTGTGGTGGTGATTTCAATGCCATTAGAAGGGTGGAGGAGAAATCGGGAGGACTCCCCCCATATACAGATCCAAGGAGGAATTTTCCAACTTCATTTTTCAGGCCAATTTAGAGGAACTGAATTATAAGGGCTCACTCTTCACATGGACCAATAAACATGAGGGAGACAGGAACCAGAGATCGCGCTTAGACAGAATTCTAGGGGATCAGCTCTGAAATGACTCCGTCTAAATAATTAAGCCAAATTAAAGTGGTCTATTTAGAAAATTAATTGTGTTGGGTGTCACGCCCCAGAACCAGAATACTGGAGAGCGGGGGCAGACATAACTAGCTACGTATATTGAAGTGCAACCTACCTCGCTATACGGTCATGGCTGTCTAGATACATGAGGGTTTACTACAAGCCAACAGTCTCCTATGGTCATGAACAAGCCTAGTGTCTCAATCACAAGCAAGTAAGTAAATGTTACAAGATGTTAGATCACCAAATATACAATAGTAAGGCGTCCCAAACATTACATATTCAGTTGATCATGAAGCTAGTCGTTACAAAATGTTAGGACTAGCAAGAGTTTTAGTCATACATGATCAACCCTAGGATCTGTCAATCATGTTACAGCCCGTAGGCAGATAGTAAGTAAGTACAATCGAGCTAAACAGGTGCTCGTCGGCTAAACGTCTCAAAAGAATATGTTTACAATAGAGTGGGAGAGCCAAAAATAACCCACTCGTTGCCCTGGTTACGCCTGGTGGTCACCATCGGGCTGAAAAATTGGTAGATCCTCTGGAGCTGCTCCGAAATCTGGCCATACAAAACCAGCTGGATCAGATCCCAGAAAGAGCAAGTACAACAGAGGAAGCTTCACTTAGAAACTAAAACCAGCAATTAGCACAGAAGATAATAATATATAGTAAAACTGAAGAAAATATAACATCACGGGGATATACGGTAAGATAACCATGGGACCATTCAGATAACCAGGTTACAATCCTTAAACCAAATAAGGACCGGGATTGTAACCCTTCGTCTGAACCGAACTTGGTTTCTCACATTTATCAGCAAGATAATATAAGAAGCAGAGCATGTAAAAATTTATACAGGATCAAGACTAGACAGATTATTTCTCATTCAATCAATCACGGCCAAGCAATGAGTACGGCTTGATACTTTAACTAACTAGGGTTATCACAGGCCTAGTTACTAGTAAGATGCAGTGAGATTATTCCACAGTCACAAGCCCTGCAGACCATCCAGGTTACCCAGGTCAAAAATTAGGGGTTGAATTCAGGTGGGTACATCGTCCAGGAAATACATGTACCCTTAGGTAGCTTGAAGGGTGCAACACATGACAGTGTGCTGGAAATATGCCCTACTCGACGGCAGGCTACAGATCCCAGGCACGCCCAGGTAACAGGATTGTCTGTAGCTGAGAGATCTCTTTATGACTAATATATTAATCTAGTTATTAGCCTTAGTCCATTTCAGTAGGTACTCCTGACCGTGGTACTCAGGAGTCCCCTCTTAGACATGATGCAAGACAGAACTGGATTATTTGTACAAGTACAATTGCCTACGGTGCCCGGGTTAATTATACATGTCATGTCATGTCAGGTAGCCGTCGCAACAGCTTATCAAGATATATCATGTCAGGTTATCATGTCAAGTTCACTGGTCAAGAGTGTGCCACGACGGGCCACTATCAGGTCATGCTAGTTCCTTGTCACACCATGTCATGTACACTTGTCATTTCAATCATGTCAATCAAATCGTGATTTATCAAGTTCAGGACAAAAAGGCGTAAGGATATAAAATGGGCGTAAAAATATACAATAAAGGTAAAGGTGCACACCATAGGAACTCAAGTTACACAGGGGGTTACAAGACATGGGCAAATAATAGTAAAATAACAGTACACAGAGCTATAGGAGAACCATGCGGCTCAGGCCTATGCGGTCAGGAATGATCTCATGCGGCTGGGAGGAGAACAGACCATACAGCTGAGTAGGGTCAGGCGCATGCGACTGATAAAGGAAAAGCCTATGCGGCTAAGGACAGTGGCAGAAACTATACGGCTAAAAATATCAGTCCCTATGCGGCCAGCGGGAAGAGAGGGTGCATGCGACTGAGTCAGAGCATTCATGTGGCTGGGAAGAAGGCCTAAGCGACTGGGAGGAAGCGGGTCCACATGCGGCTGAATGATCACGAGCATATGTGGCTGCGCCATGCCTATGTCTTATGCGGCTGCGCCACTTGGTATATGCGGCTGGAAAAATATGAACGCGCATGTGGCTGATAAGGAATACGAGCCTATGCGGCTACAGGTAGACGGAGTCCATGCGGTTCGGATTATGCCGAAGCCTATGCGGCTGGAAGATTCGCCGTATGAAGGTTCATGCGGTCAAGTGTTGCCATACGGCTAAGGAGGTTCATGCGGTCAGCACTGTTCTTCTTCTCCACTTGTCCGAGAAGAAGAACCAAGGAGTTCAGGGTTCCAAGGCTCATAATTTCTTCATCCCAAGTCCTAATCCAGACTTTCATAGGTCAAATTGGGGCAGAATAAAATGCTCTACAACATAGAACCATCAAAACTTAGAAATAACAAGATTAAATAGATCAAAATCCAAAAAATCCAAAAATAAAATAAACTTAGATTTACAAAAATCTAGCCATGGAAAGTGGAAATGCCAAGTATTAAAGTAAGTTAAAATGCTGTAAGGAAGAGAATGAAACAATAAAATTAGAGTTCCTCCATGAAGCAAGTTGTACTTGCCTAGACCTCTCTCTCTCTCTCTGGAAGGTAAAGAAGTAATGGAGGAAAGAAGAAGAGTAATAAAGAGAGAGAAGGAAGTGGGGTTAATAAATAGTAGTGGTAGTGGTAGGTAGGGGGTTCACCCTTGGTTCATAATGAACCAAAGCAAACTGAGGCAAGCCGAACCAACCCAAGAATAAACCAAGCCATAAAGAAAACTAAGCAAGGAATCATGCAATACAAGATAAAATATGTACACGTATTCCAAAATACGTAATACGAACCACAGGCATTACAACTCTACCCACCTTAAAAGAATTCCGTCCTCGGAATTTAATTAAGAGGCTAGAGAGGCGAGGACAGGCTATATTAATCACAAGCAAGCTATAACTAGGCATGCAATCACTCATTTAAGCAAGGAATCGAAGGCATGAGGTATAAGGAAGAAATTATACCTCACGAGTCAAACAAGTCGGGATACCGCGATCGGATGTTATCCTCACGCTCCCACGTTGACTCCCCCAAAGAGTGATGGCCCCAAGCAACTTGGACTAACTTTATAGTCTTGTTCTTGAGTGTCTTCTCTCTCCGGTCCAATATAGACACGGGCCTCTTCTCATACGAAAGGTTGGTACCAACAACCAATTTCGAATGATCTAAGATGTGGCTCGGGTCTGGGATATACCGTCGTAATTGGGATACATGGAACACGTCATGCACCTCGCTTAGCGAAGACGGAAGAGCGAGACGATAGGATTCATCTCCTACTCGCTCCAGAATGTCAAATGGCCCTATATACCTAGGACTAAGCTTTCCCCGTACGTCGAAACGAATGACGCCACGGTTAGGCAAAATCCTCAGGAATACATGGTCACCGACAGAAAACTTGAGAGGGCGTCGATGAGAATCGGTCCGATGGCGCTGGCAATCTTGGGCAACTCGAAGATGATCCCTGACTTTTCTGACTACTTCAACTGTCTGGGCATTCATTTCTGGACCGAACATCTGCCTCTCTCCGACATCATCCCAGGCTAACGGGGATCTGTACTTCCTTCCATACAGTGCCTCGAATGGTGCCATCTGGATACTAGCTTAGAAACTGTTGTTGTACGAGAACTCCACCAGGTGTAAGTGATCTTTCCACGAACCACCGAAGTCAAGTGTGCAAGATCTCAACATGTCTTCAAGAGTCTGGATTGTACGCTCCGACTGGCCATCTGTCTACGAATGATATGCTGAACTGAACTGGAGACGAGTTCCCAAACTCTCCTGCAGGCTACGCCAAAAGTGCGACGTGAATCTTGAATCTCGGTATGAGGTGATAATAACTGGCACTCCGTGCAACCTGACAATCTGCCTGAGGTACATCTCTGCTAACTGAGTTGTCGACTGACCAACTCTAAACGGGAGAAAGTGAGCTACCTTCGTGAGCCGATCAACTATAACCCAAATAGCATCTCGATCAGCTGGGGATCTAGGCAATCCGGTCACAAAATCTATGGTCACATGTTCCCACTTCCATTCTGAAATCGACAAGGGCTGAAGAAGTCCAGCGGGCCTCTAATGTTCAGCCTTAACTTGTTGGCAGACCAAACAATGAGAGACAAACCGGGCTATCTCCCTCTTCATGCCATTCCACCAAAAGTGCTGACGGATATAACGGTACATCTTCGTACCGCTCGGATGAATGGAATACTGCGAACTGTGGGCCTCCGCCATGATCTCTTGTCTGATATCTCCACTGGGTACACAAAGACGCTTACCCTGCCTAAGTATACCATCTTTATGAATGCATAACTCTGGTCTTCGTCCTGCCTCACACTCTGCCCTGAGTCGCTGAAGCTTGAAATCTGCTGACTGCGCCATCCGGATCCTCTCGACTATAGTGGACTGAACTTGCATGCTGGCCATCAATGCTACACTGGAAAGAAGAAGAACTTCAATACCCATCTTTTGAAGATCTGCTAATAGCTTCGGTTGCGCTGTTAGGAAATAAACTCCGGCTCTCCTGCTCAATGCATCTGCAACGACGTTGGCCTTCCCAGGATGATACTGCAGGTTGACATCATAAAATCCATAAGAAGCTTCGGCCACCTCCTCTGACGCATGTTAAGATCCTTCTGGGTGAAAACATACTTCAGGCACTTATGGTTGGTGAAAATCTCCACCTATTTCCGTACAAGTAGTGCCTCCACAACTTAAGTGCAAACACTACTGCTGCCAGCTCCAAGTCATGGGTTGGGTAATTTCTCTCATGATTACGAAGTTGTCGTGAAGCATAAGCTATTACCTTCCCATGCTGCATCAGAACACATCCTAAGCCTCTGCCTGAAGCATCACAATACACGGAGAATCCTCCGGTTCCATCTGGAAGTGCGAGAATGGGAGCCGTCATCAAGCCTCGCTTTAACTTCTCAAAAGAATCCTGACATTCTGCTGTCCAAGCAAACTGCACCTCCTTGCGGGTCAATTGGGTCAATGGCGCTGAAATCCGAGCAAAATCTGAAACAAACCGCCGATAGTAACCGGCCAATCCAAGAAAACTACGGACTTCTGCAACGATGCTGGGCACTGGCCATGATTCAATAGCCATAATCTTCTAGGGATCCACTTCTACTCCTCTTCGAGTGATGATGTGACCCAAGTACGAAATGCGATCGAGCCAGAACTCGTATTTACTGAACTTGGCATACAACTGGTGCGCCCTGAGAATCTGAAGAACCACACGGAGATGCTGCTCATGCTCCACTTCACTCCGGCTATAGACCAGGATGTCATCCAAAAACACAATCACGAACTGATCTAAATAGGATATGAAAATACGATTCATGAGATCCATGAATACAGCCGACGCATTGGTCGCTCCAAAGGGTATAACAAGGAACTCCCAATGCCCATACCTCGATCTAAAAGCTGTCTTCGGGATGTCCTGCTCTCTGACTCTGATCTGATGATATCCTGAGCGCAAGTCGATCTTCGAGAATACTGCTGCCCCTTTGAGCTGATCAAACAAGTCATCTATCCTCGGGAGAGGGTATCTGTTCTTGATTGTCACTGAGTTCAAGGTACGATAGTCAACACATAACCTAGACGTACCATCCTTCTTTTTCACAAGAAGCATCGGGGCTCCCCAAGGCGATCCACTAGCACGAATGAATCCCTTGGCTCGAAGTTCTTCAATCATCTTGTACAATATCTCCAACTCTGACGGCGCCATTCTGTAGACTCTCTCTGATACTGGGGCTGTCCCGGGAATCAAGTCTATGGTGAACTCAATCTCCCACTCTGGCGGCATATCTGGAAGCTCCTCTGGAAAAACATCTGGAAACTCTTCGACTATCCGGGGCAACTGCACTGCTGCTACCGTCATCCACAATACTGGAGAGAATGCTCAACTGCGCCTCGGAAAAAGGAAAACTCTGGCTCGCCTGGAATGCTAAAAAAAACCCTACCAATATGGCACTCTATTCTAGCATAATGGTTCCTCAACCAATCCATCCCTAGGACCACATCATAATCGGTCATCGGGAATGTAGAAGCATGGAAAATATTGCTTTTAGTCCCACATCGGAAAGGAGAAGAAGAAAGGGCTTACTCCATTCTATAAATAGAGCCCCCTTACCTCCTTTGAAAAGGGCACCGACTTCTCTTCCCTCCCTCCAAACTTGGACTCTTCCTATTACGCACCTTCGGGTGCTAAGTCAAAGAAGTCTAGGGCAGCACGGGCTTATCGAGCTCAGTCAGCTGTCCCAACCTCTGACCATCAAGAGCGTCCCGCTAAGCGGGCCTCTGATGGAAAGTTGTACAGAACTGTCCGTGTCCAGCCCCCGACAGCAAACGGACAGAGTGGTTCTCAAGAGTCCTCCAACAAAGATCGAGGGCAAGTGTTTTCACTAGGCCCACATCGGGGAGCAAATATGATACCTACGCACTCGTATACTCGGGATACCCGGGCCCACAAAGCGAGTGCACAGGTTGATCGAGACATTCCTCATGCGAGTCATGAGACGTCCTTCATGCGGCTCGGTCATGAGACATTTCTCATGCGGCTCGGTCATGAGACGTCCTTCATGTGGCTCGGCTATGAGACGTCTCTCATGCGGCTCGATCATGGGACATTCCTCATGCAGCTCGGTCATGAGACGTCCTTCATACGGCTCGGTCATGAAACATTCTTCATGCGGCACAGAACCCAGGAAGCTTCATGCGGCTCAAAATTCCTGGAAGCTTTATGCGGCCCAGATACAACATGCGGCTCAAAAGCTCGAAGAGTCTTATGCGGCTCGGATAGTTCCATGCGGCCCAGAAAGAAGCCACGTGGCCTTCAACAGTTCCTCTCTACATTCGATCGCATTTAATGCCCCGACGGCTACTTTGACAAATGACAGCTCTGACATAAAGATGCAATGATGACCAGCAGAAATCAGCCATATGCGGCCCACCGAGAGCCCAGTCCCTGCGGCTCAACACAACGCTGTCTTATGCGGCTCGCAGAGACTATGCATATGCGGCTCATTGAGAGTTCATCCCCTGCGGATCAATAAAGCATTGTCCTATGCGGCTCACGAAGATTATCTTCCTGCGGTTCAAGTGTTGCCTATCCTATGCGGCTCTGGCAGGACCCACAATTAAAACACGTGGCATCGGATCAATCAAGGATTCAACCGAATCTCAACAAATATATTTGACATCATCATCATAATTACTGAGATCAAGGAATATCATTTATAATCAAGCCAATGGGACACGTGGCGAGCAATCGGGCATTGGTATAATCAATCATGAAGATTTAAAGCAATCAGCATTAATTGCTCACAAGATTCGGTGCTATCCGCATTAATGGCCGAGATTTACTATAATCAGGATCAAGGGTTCAGATAGAATGAAGGAGCACCGACATTCCAAACAGATAATCATTATCAAACCCTAATGATCACCCCCCCCACTCTTATAAATAGCCAGCATCATTCCCTTGTAAAAAAAAAAGAAGAAGAAGAAGAAGAGAGAGAGAGAGGTCGGCACCAAAAGAAATAAGAAGAGAGAGATCTACACAGAGAGAGCTCCCCCTTCCTTCTTGATAATCACAGAGAGAGAGAAGCCAGGAGAGCAATCCGAGGAGAGCAAGAAGAGCATTTCTTCATCAACGTCGAGCAGATCTTCCCCGAGCCAAGACTGCATACTGATCGTCCAAGGAGTAAGACAGAGCGGCCGTCGCTTTTCCGAGCCTCTATCGTCACCCCCCAGAATCAAAAATAAACAATCGTACTTAGTCTGCTGTACCTAGGTTTTCGTCCCTAGGCTTTCTTTGTACGAGCGAGTTTGTATTGTGAGTTTAAGTTCAGTCCTTCGATAATTGTTCTGTTCTTTTACAATCAATGGCAAACACGATGGCGACTCTGCTGGGGACTAACTTCTCCACGGCTGAGGAGTTGGTGACGCAATCGGATGCAGCTAAACTTGGCTCCACACAAAAGAAGATGGTCGTCCGCTTCGACCAACAGGCGTTCGAAGAGATGCTCTCTGAGGGCAGCGCTGGCCCGGCCCAGAAGCGCACCCGCACTACGAAGGCTCGCAAAGAATGAAGACCGAAGTCATTTGCTCCTCTTCAAGCCCTCGATGGGATGCCCTCTGCTGCTCAAGACGGCGAGAAGGATTCTCCTGCGGTCCCACTTCAGGTCGTAGACAACTCTGCTGTCCCCAAGTCTGGCAGAAGAAAACATTATGATGCTGGACTTGCAGGGACAAAGAGGGACTCTACGCGGACCGAACCGCAGAAGAATATTAGCCGCAAGGAGAAAGCCCATGCGGCTACATCCGCCAACCGCATGAAGAAAACTCATGCGGCTACTTCTGTCAGCCGCATAACTTATGCGACTACAGTTCCCGACAGCATGGATGAGACTCATGCGGCCAGTAAAGTCAATCGTTTGCAGAAAACCCATGCGGCCACAGATGCCAACCGCATGCGGCCAGCCTGCACGGTCGTGACCCCTAGCCGTATAAGAACTCGTCCGACGACGGAAGACAACCGCATGCAGACAGCCTGCACGGTTTCCGCTCCCAGCCGCATAGCATCTGCTCCATGCTCCTCTCGATCAGTTTTCGACCGTCTCTCATACGGTCCGAACCCTGATGACTCTCTGGATGATAAGCCAGACTCTGTGATGTTCAACGTGGACTCTTCCTATTATGCACCCGCGAGTGCTAGAAAGAAGAAGTCTAGGGCAGCGCGGGCTCATCAAGCCCAGACAGCTGCCCCAACCTCTGACTATCAGGGCGTCCCGCTGATTATCACACAGGCCTCTGATGGGAAGTTGTACAGAACCACTCGAGTCCAATCCCCGACGGCGAACGGACAGAGTGGTTCCTCTGACCTGCGTGAGGCGATCCTCCACAAACGCAAGGAAAGAGAAGGGGCCTCGGCGTGCAAAGAATCCCCATATGGACGTCACTGCACCCAGATCATCGTCAACTGCTGCTGCAACAACGCGGCAGTGACGAAAGATCGTCCGTCCGTCTTCCACAGACTACAGCACCCGAACTCAGAAGATGAGGCACCTCCTGTTGTCTCCTGCAATTCTGCTCAGAAAGTCCCCGCCGAGGGGAGAGGGAAGAAGACAAGCTTCTCCAATCCAAAGATATCAGCCACTACAGCTAAGAAGTTGTCGGCTAAACGGTTACCCTCCACCGGAGTATACCAACACATCCGTTCGAAGACAAAATCGACTACAACAGGAGGCTCATCGTCCCCGACCCTGGGGGTCGTAGGAGCTGGGGGTAGTACTCCCCCGAACGTCCACAATAATCCAATGTTTCAAGGAGACGAACCCCGAGAAACAACCCTCCCATCGGGTACAACAGATGCTGACGTCCCCGAGGACATCCATGATTCTCTAGGCGAAGCAAGCTCCGAAGCTAGGGGTAGTGTTCCTTCCGAGTCTGAACCTGAAGAGAACATCCCCACATATCCTGATGATTTCTCGATGCACAGGTACGACTCGGAGGGTACATCCTCCACCACTCCTTCCGTCACTTCTCATGTGAAGACGGTGTTCATGACAGACAGCAATCAAGGCGGTTTCGGTGATCGCCAGCACATCGACACTTTGGAGGCTATATTGCACGCCTTGGTCAAGTCTGTAGACGAGATCAAAGCGGCGCTTCCTAATCTGCAGGGGGTGACACCTGGCCAGACAAGCACGGGTCCCCCAATCAACGTAGATTCAAATTCGGCGACACCGAACCCGGGCAATAATCCTCCCGAAGTAACGGCTCCGACTACGACAGATGAGACCCGAGAAGTAAAGAGAGAAGTTCAAGAGCTCCGAGCCATGTTCCACGCCAGAGAAAACTCTCAAGACTTCAGAATACGGCAACCATATCCTGCTGAATGGAGGGATGTTCCATTCCCACCAAGATATAAGCCGTTCAATATCAACCCCTATGATGGCAAGACCTCAGCAAGTCGGTACATTACTTACTTCGAGGTCACTACCGACCATCTGCCCCATGATGACGCTATCCTGACACGGTTATTCATTGGGGCATTGGAAGGAGTCGCCTTCGATTAGTACCGCAACCTGCCGGACAATTGCATCCATTCCTTCGCTGGCTTCAAACGCCTGTTCTTGGAGAGGTTCTATGAGGTAGGGCAGGACGTCACGATGTCTACCCTCATGGACGTCATTCAAGGAGAAAAAGAGCTGACGAGGAATTACATTGAGCGGTTTCGTCAAACCGTAATGAAGTTACCATCTGGCAACCCGGACTCCTTCTTGATCGAAATTTGCCAAAAGAGACTACTCCCAACAATCAGTCTCTGGATGGGCGAGAGTCAATTCAAAGACTGGAAGGCTTTTATCATTAGTGCTACAAGTGCCGAAGAACGATTAAAGAAGGCTCGCCAACTGGGATTACATATCTCAGAGGGAGAGAACAAGAGCAAGCGTCCCAGCACCACCAACGACAATGGGGGTAGCCCCTCCAACAACCGGGACAACAGAGGCAAGCAGGCTATGGTGGCCGATACAGCCCAGAAGCCTGAGTCGTAACCTGCGGACAAACAATGGCCTCAAATCACTTACTCTTTTGAAGACGGTCACGTCAAGCCTATCTTGGACATGCTCATACAAGAAGATAGGATTCAGCTTCCTCCACCAAGACGGGAGCCTCGGCTGACTGATCTGGAGAACCCAAAGTTCTGCCATTACTACCGCTACGTCCACCATGCTACGCACGACTGCTACCAACTGAAACGATATATCCAAAACCCTATCGATTCGAACGTTCTGGCCATCAATTTCGAGGAGGTAACCGTGGCAGCCAACATGGTGTCCGTACAATTCGGCAGCTTCCCTCCAACAGAGACCCAGGACGGGGTTATACCCATCCCTCTGGCAACGATGGAGATTGCTAATCTCCCGCCTGCTCAAGCTGCTGGTCTAGTACCCCTCACCACCTCACGAGGGGAAATCATGTGGGTCCATCCGGACCTAGTCCACGAGGTAACTCAGTCCACTCCATCTTCTAAAAAGAAAAGTGGAAAAGTCAGATCCTGCCGTACCACCTCAGCAGATGAAGAGGAAGTCACGGCCGTTGTTACTCGATCCGGAGCACAATCTCAACCTGTGGCTGAAAACTCGACTGATGATCATCCGCCCATTACTACGGATGCTCCGGGACCGGCTCAGCCTTCGACGACCGACAAGCCTAGGTCGAAAGAGACTCGCTTCGACAAATCCCTCCGAAAGGAAACATCTCAGGGGCTGGAGAGGCCCTACAACTTCGACATCTTGGCGCAATTGGCCAATACACCGGCCAAATTGTCCTTATATGAACTCCTGAGGCTCTCAAAGGATGTCCGCACAGCTTTGAGCGATGTACTTCAAAATATCGACGCGTACCTGGCTCAGGTCAACCTCACGGGAGAAAATCAGCCTGCAGACCTCCAAGACAGTGCCTGTACGGGAGCAATGCCCAACATCGTCTTCACTCCACAAGACATGCTCATCAAGACTAATCTACACGATCGTCCATTATACTACACAGGCTACATCGGCGACATAAAGGTGGACCGGATGCACATTGACCCTGGGTCTTCCATAAGCATCATTCCAAAAGGACTACTACATCATCTTCGCGTCCCGATGCATCGTCTGACACCTACAAGCACCGCCATCAGCGGTTTCAATTCGGGCAGGAGCTACCCTATTGGAAAGATTCGTCTGAAGTGTCAAATTGGCGATCTCCAATCCGAAGTCACCTGCTACGTCATAGATGCAGACACTTCTTACAACATCCTCTTGGGGCGCCCATGGATACACGATTATATGATCGTGCCTTCCACGCTACACTAGTGCTTCAAATACGTCGACAAACACGGCTTCGTGGAGACAGAATTTGCTGATATCGATTCCTTCAAAGGGGTCAAATCTTACTACTCGGACTCCTGCTTATACGAAAAGTCGAAGAGGCACCTTGATGAAGGAGACGCACAAACTCATACCGAGACAACCACGGGATCAGAAGGACCCCTGACGATCCACCTCCAAGCTCACAAACCGGACAAGTCTGCACCCCTTACCGCCACTCTATGGAAGGATGCAATCAGCCTCTCAGCGCAGGAGGAGCAAAGGATAATCCGGCTGCCAAGGTCCGGCCAAGTGTCGAGACCCACAACAGGGCCACTGACAATCAGATTGTCGAGAGTCGGTCAACCCCAAACAGAGAAGCTCAATCCCTCCGATCGGCCACTGACGATACGCCTTCCCAAGAAGGGTCGTCACCCCGATGCAAGGTCTGACACTTCTAGTGAACCAGCCACTCCTCGCTCCACGTCAAGTGCCAAACTGGGGGTCGCTAGTCCGCCAACAACTCCACGATCTACTCCATCAACTGAACCCCTGATGATCAAGTTGCCCAAATCATCCTCTCAGTCTGCATTTACACAGGGGGTGGCTGAAGAAGAGTTGGAGCTGGCCAAGTATGTGGCTGCTCACACTGAGACTTGCTCATGTTGCCCATCAATGGCAACTTTCTGAAGAAGTATTACGTCCGAAATGACATCCAAAAAAAATCCCTGATGATTGAGTTATGTACCCCCCGGTACCGCTGAACTCACATTCCGCCTCCAAATTTCCTAGATTGGTGAGTTATGTACCCCCCGGTACCGCTGAACTCATATCCACTCCAGATTATCTAGTCATGTACCCGCTGGTACCACTGAACTCACATCCACATTCTCTCCAGATCACTGAGTCATGTACCTGCTGGTACCGCTGAACTCATATCCATAATATTCCAGATTTTTGAGTCATGTACCCTCTCATACCGCTGAACTCACCTTCTCCTTCCACAAAAATCCCAAACTACCAAGTCATGTACCTGCTGGTACCTCTGAACTTAGATTCCAAAATATATGGATTGTCGAGTTATGTACCCGCTGGTACCCCTGAACTTACATCCCGGTCACTCTTTTGGAATAAAGTCATGTATAACCGTACCTCTGAACTTTTTTCTTGGAAGGGATCCTCCCTCATGATCCAATACCCGCACTCCCAGTGCATAAAAAGGGTAACAGATCCACAAATTTCCAAAACGACCATGTCCTCATTACCTCTGAGTCGTTCCATTTCCGCCAAAAACAAATCACCCCTTTACATAGAACTTCCATGTCCTCATTATCTCTGAGTCGTTCTATGTACCCCTCTTCATTGAGCCCACTCCTGCCATGTCCTCATTACCTCTGAGTGGGAAGGCTCCGTCGAAGAAAACTTCATACTTGCCATGTCCTCATTACCTCTGAGTAAGTATGTCGATTCCCTTTCAACCTATTATTTGTACCCACAACCGGAGTACGCCAAAGATAATAGGTCCATAAATATCCTCCGTTGAGTTTTCTCCTGCCATGTCCTCATTACCTCTGAGTAGGAAGATTCCGCGGTGAAACAAAAACCCTCATGCTTGCCATGTCCTCATTACCTCTGAGTAAGTATGTTGGTTCCTTTTTATCCTATTATCCGTATCCTAAGCCAGGGTACGCCAAGGATAATAGGCCCACAAATGTCCTCTGTTGATCACAAATGTCCTCTGTTGACCACAAACGTCCTCTGTTGACCACAAATGTCCGCTGTTGACCACGAATATCTTTAGTGAAGTCTCCCCTGCCATGTCCTCATTACCTCTGAGCAGGAAGATTCCACGGTAAAACCCTCATGCTTGCCATGTCCTCATAACCTCTGAGCAAATATGTTGGTTTTCTTTCATCCTATTATCCGTATCCTGAACCAGAGTACGCCAAGGATAATAGGTCCACAAATATCCCTTGCTAAGCTTCTTAGCATAAATCTACCATCTCACCATGCCTCGGGAGCCCAGCTGCTCTACGGCATTCTTTTTTCCAATACCGAGAGCAACCATGACCACTTTGCCATGGCTGTTCCAGATATCCTGACCAAACTTGTTATCTGTACCTAAAACCAAGGTACGCCCAGGGTAACAGGTGCACAAATAATCCTCCAGCAGGTCCAATTCCACAAATACCACAAGTACAAGAAAGAGAAGATGAGTTAAAACATGCTCATTTATTCAAAATTCAAAGTACTACATCATCTGGGATCACATCCCTTGACAAAAAGAAAAGAAAAACAGTGAAAGAAAACAGAAAACTGTTCACTGCTCCATGGTATTCTTTCGCCCGATACCAAGAACCTCCATATCCGCCTTACCGCGGAGTTTTCCTAGGTATCACTATCAAACTTATTATCCGTACCTAAAACCAAGGTATGCCAAGGATAATAGGCCCACAAATGTCCTCTGCTGACCACAAATGCCGTACTAGGTCCCTTAGTACATCCACATCTTTCCTCATCATCACATGCTTTCGGAGCCCAGCTGTTCCATAGCATTCTTTCACCCAATGCATAGAACTTCCATGTTGATAGCACCTCTGAGTTGTTCTATGTATCCTCATTCGAGTTTGCTCCTACCATGTCCATATCACCTCTGAGTTGGAAAGCTCTACCATCAACCTTATATTTACCACGTCCATACCACCTCTGAGTAAATATGATGGTTCCCTCTCTCAACTTATTATTCGTACCTAAAACCAAGGTACGCCAAGGATGATAAGTCCACATAAAATCCCCAGCGGAAGTACCCAAACCTATCACGTCCATGCTACCTCTGATTGGATTGCCACACCTAAACAAATCTACTTTCCATGCTTCTTATTCAAAGTGTTCCAAATTTGTAATTTGGAAACTTTGAAGGGGGTCCTGTAGAAGCATGGAAAATATTGCTTTTAGTCCCACATCGGAAAGGAGAAGAAGAAAGGGCTTACTCCATTCTATAAATAGAGCCCCCTTACCTCCTTTGAAAAGGGCACCGACTTCTCTTCCCTCCCTCCAAACTTGGACTCTTCCTATTACACACCTTCGGGTGCTAAGTCAAAGAAGTCCAGGGCAGCACGGGCTCATCGAGCTCAGTCAGCTGTCCCAACCTCTGACCATCAAGAGCGTCCCGCTAAGCGGGCCTCTGATGGAAAGTTGTACAGAACTGTCCGTGTCCAGCCCCCGCAGCAAACGGATAGAGTGGTTCTCAAGAGTCCCCCAACAAAGATCGAGGGCAAGTGTTTTCACTAGGCCCACATCGGGGAGCAAATATGATACCTACGCACTCGTATACTCGGGATACCCGGGCCCACAAAGCGAGTGCACAGGTTGATCGAAACATTCCTCATGCGAGTCATGAGACGTCCTTCATGCGGCTCGGTCATGAGACATTCCTCATGCGGCTCGGTCATGAGACATCCTTCATGTGGCTCGACTATGAGACGTCTCTCATGCGGCTCGGTCATGGGACATTCCTCATGCAGCTCGATCATGAGACGTCCTTCATACGGCTCGGTCATGAAACATTCTTCATGCGGCACAGAACCCAGGAAGCTTCATGCGGCTCAAAATTCCTGGAAGCTTTATGCGGCCGAGATACAACATGCGGCTCAAAAGCTCGAAGAGTCTTATGCGGCTCGGATAGTTCCATGCGGCCCGGAAAGAAGCCACGTGGCCTTCAACAGTTCCTCTCTACATTCGATCGCATTTAATGCCCCGACGGCTGCTTTGACAAATGACAGCTCTGACATAAAGACGCAATGATGACCAGCAGAAATCAGCCATATGCGGCCCACCGAGAGCCCAGTCCCTGCGGCTCAACACAACGCTGTCTTATGCGGCTCGCAGAGACTATGCATATGCTGCTCATTGAGAGTTCAACCCCTGCGGCTCAATAAAGCATTGTCCTATGCGGCTCACGAAGATTATCTCCCTGCGGTTCAAGTGTTGCCTATCCTATGCGGCTCTGGCAGGACCCACAATTAAAACACGTGGCATCGGATCAATCAAGGATTCAACCGAATCTCAACAAATATATTTGACATCATCATCATAATTACTGAGATCAAGGCATATCATTTATCATCAAGCCAATGGGACACGTGGCGAGCAATCGGGCATTGGTATAATCAATCATGAAGATTTAAAGCAATCAGCATTAATTGCTCACAAGATTCGGTGCTATCCGCATTAATGGCCGAGATTCACTATAATCAGGATCAAGGGTTCAGATAGAATGAAGGAGCACCGACATTCCAAATAGATAATCATTAGCAAACCCTAATGATCACCCCCCCCACTCTTATAAATAGCCAGCATCATTCCCTTGTAAAAAAAAAAAAGAAGAAGAGAGAGAGAGGTCGGCACCAAAAGAAATAAGAAGAGAGAGATCTACACAGAGAGAGCTTCCCCTTCCTTCTTGATAATCACAGAGAGAGAGAAGCCAGGAGAGCAATCCGAGGAGAGCAAGAAGAGCATTTCTTCATCAACGTCGAGCAGATCTTCCCTCAGCCAAGACTGCATACTGATCGTCCAAGGAGTAAGGCAGAGCGGCCGTCGCTTTCCCGAGCCTCTATCGTCACCCCCCAGAATCAAAAATAAACAATCGTACTTAGTCTGCTGTACCTAGGTTTTCGTCCCTAGGCTTTCTTTGTACGAGCGAGTTTGTATTGTGAGTCTAAGTTCAGTCCTCCGATAATTGTTCTGTTCTTTTACAATCAATGGCAAACAGGGAATTCTATCAATCTAGCAGAAAATTCCTTACCGCAAACTATGATCCGACACGAGGAAAACACCCTATCGACTCCCACAAGTCCGTTACCAGTAAGTATATTGAGCCTTACTGATAATGACTCGGGCTCCAATCCTATCCGTGTCGCGAATCGTGCAGACATAAAAGAATGTGATGCACCAGAATCAAATAAAGCTAAAGCTGGAAGGGAGTTGACAAGAATAGTACCTGCCACTACCTCTCCTGGTGCCAAACCTTCCTCTGCGATCATCACCATAGCCTGACCATCCCCTCGGGGTGCTGGTCCCCTCTGCTGAAATCCTCGCTGCCTATTCTGACTCAAGGCTTGGGCCTGAGTATGCTGCTGGGGGTTCTGCTGCTGGAATACCTGGGACTGAGGCGGCAAGGGCCTCGGCAATGGATACTGTGGCTGCTGGACCGGAGGTGGTCCTCTCACCGAAGAGCTAGAAAGGTTGGACGATAATGAACCTCCCCTATTCGGGCAGGATCCAACCCTATGGCTTGCTGCTCCACAAGCCAGACACAATCCCTGTACCCTGCGACACTCTGCCACTACATGGCCTGGCTTCCTATAATAAGAACATCCCACTGCGGAAGCCTGCTTCTGCTGCTGAGGGTACGTCGGGGCTGAATGCTGAACCGACGTCACTGAGGCCGCCCGCCTCGGAGCTCCAATAATCAAAGCCCTGGCTGCCGGGGCTGGGGTTGAAGACTGATTCATCTGGCCGTGGGATCTCTTCCGACCTCCAGCCCTATCCACAATCCTCTGGAAGGTATACTCATGCCTCCTAGCTGCTCTCAAGACTGCATCAAAAGTCTGATGCTCAAATTGCTCAAACGCCAATAGAATCTCCAGGTGAAGCCCCTGCTGAAATCGCTGGACTCTATCATACTCAGTTGCCACCAAGGTAGGAGCAAACCGACTGAGTCTCGAAAACTCGGCCGCATATCCATCGACCGTCCTGTCCATCTGCTTCAGATTGGTGAACCTCGTCTGTAGATCATACCGAGCTACAGCATCAAAATACTTGGTCTGTAATCTCTTTCTGAACACTGCCCAAGCAATGGGTGCTGCTAATCCAACGACATGAGCTGCCCACCAGCTGCGGGCAAGATCTAGTAACGGCAGGCACACCACGGCTACCTTCTCGTTCTCTGGGGTCCTGGCTGCTTCTAGAATCACCTCTGTGTCCTGAAGCCAAGCATCTGCAGCGATAGCATCTTCATTACCGTCGAAGAAGGGAGGGTTCAAGCGCTTGAAGCTGTTGGCCGCGCTGTTACCCTGATGACCTCCTTTGGTCAGAGCATCCGTCACTACCTGGTGCAAGGCATCTCCTCGACGATCTTGGGAAGCTATCAAGGTCCTAACGAGTCCTACCAAAGTGCCATCATCAGGCTCGGCAGACTGAACTGGCTGGACTGGTGGCTTTTCGCCAGAAGGTACGACTCTGGAGGCTACTCCCGAATACTGGGCTTGATCTCCGGGTTGCTGCTAATCCGTAGGAAATGCTCCGCCTTGCTGACCGGCAGGTCCAGGAACGATGCCGCTGAAGAAGACGACATGGGGAACAATAAGGAAGGACCAGGACAGATCAATGATATAAGCATATGATCAGGACAAGAATCCAGGGATTCAGAAGATACGAGCAGAGATCAAGGGCGAATACTGATTGAGACATCTATTTGATAAACCCTCACATATCTTGATTTACAAGACCTGCATGGGCCACCACTTAAACTATGTCACGTCCCAGAACCAGAATACTAGAGAGCGGGGGCAGACATAGCCAGCTAAGTATATTGAAGTGCAACTCACCTCGCTATACGGTCACGGTTGTCTAGATACATGAGGGTTTACTACAAGCCAACAGTCTCCTATGGTCATGAACAAGTCTAGTGTCTCAATCAGAAGCAATTAAGTAAATATTACAAGATGTTAGATCACCAAATACACAATAGTAAGGCGTCCCAAACATTACATATTCAGTTGATCAAGAAGCTAGTCGTTACAAAATGTTAGGACTAGCAAGAGTTTTAGTCATACATGATCAACCCTAGGATCTGTCAATCATGTTACAGCCCGTAGGCAGACAGTAAGTAAGTACAATCGAGCTAAACAGGTGCTCGTCGGCTAAACGCCTCAAAAGAATATGTTTACAATAGAGTGGAAGAGCCAAAAATAACCCATTCGTTGTCCTGGTTACGCCTGGTGGTCACCATCGTGCTGGAAAATCGGTAGATCCTCTGGAGCTGCTCCAAAATCTGGCCGTACAAAACCAGCTGGGTCAGCTCCCATAAAGAGCAAGTGCCACAAAGGAAGCTTCACTTAGGAACTAAAACCAGCAATTAGCACAGAAGATAATAATATATAGTAAAACTGGAGAAAATATAATATCACGGGGATATACGGTAAGATAACCATGGGACTATTCAGATAACCAGGTTACAATCCTTAAACCAAACAAGGATCGGGATTGTAACCCTTCGTCTGAACCGAACTTGGTTTCTCCCATTTATCAGCAAGATAATATAAGAAGTCAGAGCATGTAACAATTTATACAGGATCTGTCACGACCCGCTCCCGAATAATCGGACACGAGTCGGACACGCCCAGCCTTCGTCGTTAGACACGACGAAGTAAGCTGTACCAAGCTAGGGAAAACTAAGCAGATAAACATGAAAGTATAGAATCACAGCATCTAAAAACGTATCCCAGAATGATCACCATAATCCACAAATTCAGATATCATAATGTACCAGAATCAACAGGAATGAAAAGTACTATGAACTCTAAAGTCAATATCTCAAAGTAAAGCTAAGTTATCTAAACCTGAAGCCTCAAGCTAAGCTCATCCTGCTCAGCTAAATCCTGGGCTCTGGCCCATAGAGTAAAACAATGTCCTGCAAGCATACCTGCAACATATCCTATTCAGGAGCGGAGTAAAGTACAGTTCTAGGTAATGAACAAGACATCATGATATGAAAGTACAAGGAAACATGGTATGTAAAGTACAGGAAAGAACATGGTGTATAAGCACATGAAAGAACATGGTATGTAAAGTACATGAAAGAACATGAAATGTAAGAAGATGAAAGAACATGATATCTCAGGAATCACAGGAACTAAGTACATGATATATCTCCTGAATGTGTGTACAATATTTGAAATATAATTAAGTATGTGACCGGCTAGGGGTAAGCACATGAAACACATGAATGGTACGGCTTAGAACCCGCATGCACGATGTGAGGTCTAAGCTAAACACACCTGAGTTATTTCTTGGGATTGGTCACATAAATAGTATATTTCCCCACCCCAAGTATAAGTAATAAGAACAAGGAACATGAGCACCAGAAAGTACATGACGTGTTGCAATGTGTCAATCAAGAAAGCACAGGATATAATAAAATGTACAAGACCATAGAATGTACTTGCCTTTGCTCCGGGAAGATCGAGAATAGGGAGATAGTAGTCTCTATGTCCACCTGAATTTGATAATGTGTACAAGTTGGTTAAGTTCTAAACAAGTAACACTAGCTACTCTCAACTACTAACCAATCTATTTATAGTATAAATATATTCATGTGCTAGCCCTACTCTTTACCAACTAGATATACCACTAACCCACACTCTTTTCTAACTAGGTAAATAGGAAATCTCTTACAAGATTGGTATTGAAAAACTATACTAAAATAATATAGGTAGCACATTCAAGTAAAATATTGCATAGAGATGAATGGTGCTATAGAAGCATGAAATTTTACAACCAGAAAGACCATGCGCCAGACACTACATGCGCCAGAACTCAAACAACAAAGTCAATAGCCATAGACATTTGAAGAAGGACTTTTTATTTATATATAAAAGTCTATTACATGTCTAGAAAAGGTTGTACAAAGGAGAATTTTTACAAAGGAAAGATCCTAAGTCTACAGCCAGCGGCCACCATGCTCCTCCAAATAGGCGCAGCAGCCACCATGCGCCTTCAGATAGGCGCAGCAGTCACCATGCGCTGCCAGTTAGGTGCAGCAGATGTTATGCACCTCCAACCAAGCGCATCCCGCCATCTCTTCAGCAGCTCAGTTATGTGCATCCCTTCAGCAGCCCAGTTATGTGCCGTTCTTCCAGCCAGGGTCACCTGATAAGTGCTTCGATTACACAAAGCATTTAACCCTCTGGCTGGAACCAAGGAAGAGAAGAGCACCGCAAATCTGTGGCCAGGGGAGGCTTCGAAAGAGCCTCCAAAGACCAAGGAAGATCGTGATCGAAATCACGGCGAAAGGAGCAGCTTTCAACACAATCAGAGTGGACAGCACCCACTTTGAAGGAAGAGAGAGCCTAGCACCGCAATTCCGATCTGCGGCTCTTCCGAAATAACGGAGACGAGGCCCGAGCATCCCCATCTTTGGATGCAACAGGCACCTTTTGCCTGCCTCAGAAGTCCTCGACTCCGTCTTTTGGATGTAACAGTCACCTTCAAGAGCATCAACGATGACATGGCGTCTCATCTTCACCCTCGGGAGCACTTCGTCAACAGAGTGCACCCGAATACTCAAGTTCATGTCGGAAGTACGTAAGGGAATGAGAAGAAAACCTTCTCTCCATGCCACTATTTATAGGTCGGGCAGATCAAACCCACGCGCCAAGTGGATGGCTCTCCGAATTCTGTGCAATGAACTCACATTAAATGGATGAACCAGACGCCTCGACTTCAACCAAACGGCTATTTAAAGGCACTCGAGAAGCAAAACAGTCGCATCATTAAAGACTTGTCGGATGCGTCGGCTGGACAGCGCATCACACCCCTTCAAACATCAAGTGCCTCCAACAGATACGCCCTGTACCGAGCGCATCACAGGGGATGCGCCCCTATATGTCCCCATACGCTTAGTGGAACGTTAACCGACGCGCCCACTCAGCTGTCCATCGAATGTCACCAACATTAAATGCTGAACTGACAGAGTTGGCAGCATGCCTTCCCAAGTCTGAACGGCTGACAGCTTTTGCAAAAAACGAAGCATCCACAACGTCAGCATCATCATGACTTTACCCCGACGGCTACTGCCACGTGGCCACCCAACCATCCGTATGCGCCTCAATTGCCATGCGCCTCAGACCCTTCACTGATCCCTAAAGACAGAAGAAGAGTCTCCAGTTGAAGCTTTTCATGTGCCTCAAAAGCCATGCGCCCCAGACTGATCTCTGATCCCGAAAGACAGAAGGAAAGTCGCTTGCATGCGCCTCAAAAGCCATGCGCCCAGAACCGCTCGTGACTCCTAAAGGTCACGAGCCAAAGTCTCATCATGCGCCCAATCCAAGGCGCATCCCACCAAATTATCCCCTCCATCAGATCTGAGATCTCCGAGCCATGAGTCGACGACACATGTCCTTTGACTCAACTCATCCAAGATTTCAGCAACAAAAAGATCTTCTCCTCTGCTACGTGCCGGCTCACAACAGCAGCGTGAAGAATTCAACCCCTCGAGTAGGGCGCATCATCCATGCGCCTCCATCAGCAGTCTCCACGTGGCGTCCCCACGTACCGGTGTATCCTATATATGCGCGCATGAGCAGCCAACCTGTCCAGCTATAATAAAGGAATCATTTTCTTCTTTCACACACAGACGGACAAGACAGACAGATATCACCAGAGAGGCAGATACAGACACTCAACGTCTTCCTCCTCTCAGCAAGCTCCAGCACCCAGAGCAATCTACACCTTCAGAGAACCGATAACCATCGTCAGCCCGTCAACGAAGTCAACGCATTACCACTCGCTCCATTGGCACTTAGGACCCAGATTAAACAAAAGTGTACTCCTAGGACTACATCTGAATCCTATATTGTAACACTGTTCTGTTTGTACTAAGATTTGCAATCAAACGATTTTAATGGCAAACAAGCTGGCGACTCTGCTGGGGACTTCTTTCTCCTCTTCCGAGAAAGTCGTGTCACAGGCCGACGACGTGAAGGTGGGCTCCTCCCACAAGACGCTGGTCGTGCGCCTCAATCAACAGGCGTACGAGGAGTTTATTTCTGAAGGAAGTACGAGTCCTTCGAAGCGGCTGCCGAAGCCGAAGAAGACCCGCCGTGTCTGGGTGTGCAAGGTCGACGCCTCGGGCACCACCACTGAAGGGGATGCGCCAATCCAGCCCTCTCTTCCTGCTGACGTCCTCAGCAACCAAGGTGCGCCCGCTGATGCAGCGCATCTCTCGGGGAAGCGTGCGGCTGACCACGTTCCCCAGCCATCTCCCTCTCAGGCGAGAAAGATGCGTCGACGGAGCAGGGGCGCAGCCAATTCCCCGCGCATCATCTCTGATGCGCCACAAAAAGTCTCTGTCTTTGACAGACTCACTCGCTGTAATGGCGAGGAGAATTTGGATGCTGAGTACTATGCGCCCCAGCGGGCTAGTACAAAGAAATCCAAGGCGGCACGGGCCATGCGCCACAAGCGTGCTATGCCAGCAGCAGGCCAGAGGCACGTGCTCACAATCACCCGCGCTGCCGATGGCAAGCTGTACAAGGTCGGCTCAGGTGCTTCGGTAACAAAAATGAGTCGATCTTCAAAGTCCTCATCTCACTTGGGCGCATCTACTGCGTGCATAACCAAGTCGAGTGGGGCAAATTCAGTGGTCTTGAACTCCCGCGCCTCCTCTGGTTGTGCGTTTGAGGTCCGTTCAAGTCACTTCAAATGTTGTTGTTCCCCACTACTGATCATGATGCCTGCTTGGTATTAGATCAGGGGGCGCAGCACTCACCTGTCCGCCCCGGCGTTTGGCCTTGCCATACGCCTGAAGGGGGTGAGAAGGTAGCACTCTCCTCCAACGACCTGCGTAATATGATCGCTCACAAGCGCCGGTCAGGAGAGTCGACCAACAAGCACAATGAGCCTCTCACGGGGCATACTTGTGCGGTGGTCACTATCAACTGCTGTTGCAAGGCGGCAGTACCACCAAGGCAGTCAGTCTTCCAGCGGCTGCAGTCATCGACACCCCTCCGACATCGCCTTGGGGAGAAGGTGTCAACAGAAGAGGAGCCAAGAGTTGCTTCATGCAATGTGGTCTTCAACTCCTCATTACTCCGGAAGACGACTGGTAATTCCTCGTCTTCATCCAAAAGCCAGCCAAGGAAAACCAAGGCAGCAGTCTCGACCTCTGGGGTGTTCGAAGGCACTCAATCGAAGAAAAAGTTCTTGGAGGAAGCTGGGGGTAGTCAGACCCCTGTTGAGCCTCCTTCCGAAGACCAAGATGTCCAAAGCACAGCTGCGGCGGATCTTCATCCTCGAGGCGAAGTCAGCCTCCCAGAAGCACCTCGAAACGAGGATGTCCCCCAGGACACAGCTGGGGGTAGACACGAAGAGGCCCTTCAAGACGGAGCTGAGGACAATCAGGCCCTTGCAGATGCGCCCGTCGAGAATGACCTCCAGAATGTGGCTGGGGGTGGCCAAGGAGAGGTGACTCCCCCACATAAAAGTGAGGCTGAGAGCGAAGCCTCAACCAATCCATCCACTCCTGGCCGTGTCAGGACAGTATACATGGCTGAGGATGATGCCGAGTCTGATGCGCCACCGCAGGACATTGTTCAGCGCATAGACTCATTAGAGGGAGGACTCAAAACCCTCTCTGCCTCTATGCAAGCACTGACTCAAGCAGTGTTTGATATTCGGTCGGCCTTGACCAGAAGACCTTCAATCGATCTCGACCCAGGAGTTAATGGGGAGTCGAGTGTACCCCTTCAACGGGCACCCTCCGACACAGAAGCACCTCGGACGTCGGAACCCTCAAACGCTCCGCTCCAGATAGTGCCACCTTCCCCGACTCCTAGCTCCACGGAGGATGTGGTCGAAATGATCAAGGACCTGCGGGAGCGCTTCGAGTCCAAAAACAGGCAAGAGGAGCGCCAGAAGATGGGCATTCCCCAGCCTTATCCCCTCGAGTGGAACAAGGTGGTATATCCTCCAAAATATAAACCACAAACACTCATACCATACGATGGGAAGGACTCTCCGCGTCGATACCTGACATATTTCCAGTCACAAACGGGGCATCTTCCAAAGGAGGACGCTCTCCTCACCAGCATCTTTGTTCGGGCCCTAAAAGGGGTGGCATATGACTGGTACTGCAGCCTCCCCGACAATTCTATATCGTCCTTCGACGACTTGACGCGCCTCTTCCTTGATCGCTTCTACGACGGCGGGAAGGACATGACGATGACATCTCTCATAGAGATACGCCAGAAGGAGAAAGAAACGGTTCGGGTGTTCATCGAACGCTTTCGACAAGCCTGCTTCAGGCTACCTCTAGGCATGCCAGAACATGCGCTCCTCTCCTCTTGCAGCATGAACATGCTGCCCGCAGTGAAGCTCTGGCTCAACTCTACTCCCCTCCCGACTGGAGCTCCCTGATCATCGAAGCTGAAGCCGCAGAAAAGAAGGCGGCCAATGCACGTCTTCTGGGTGTCAGCTTCCTCGCCTTTGATGATAAGGGGAAAAGGTCAGCAGCCAACAACTCCGGGCGAGAAGCAAAGGGAAAACAGGCATTGACTGTTAATGCCTCGAAGGGCGCATCTGCGCCTACTCAGAAACCTCCACTGGCGCCGAGACCCAAGGAGGTGTATTCATTCAATGACGAAGACACCCTGCAACTCTTTGAAATACTGAAGCAGGGTGACAAAATCAAACTTTCGGACCCAAAGCGGCCCGATAAAGTCGGGAAAGTGGACAACCCGAGGTACTGTCACTACCATCGGTTTGTCGGACACCCGACCAAGGACTGCTACGTCCTCAAGAATTACATCCAGCGCATGATCAATGCGGATGTAATCTCCGTCGACTACGAAGAGAAGACGGTGTCAACCAATGTGGTGTCACTCCAATTCGGTACCTTGCCGCCGACTACCACATAAGATGGCGTCGTCCCCATCCCTAAGGCGACCATGGAGGTGGTGAACTTGCCACCTACCCGTGACAATGCGAGTGGACTCATTCCACTCACCATATCTCGAGGAGAGGTCCTCTGGGTTCATCTCGACCTCGTCTCCGAGGTGACTCAACCGGAGGTACGCTCTACCTCCAAATCAAAAGGCAGGAAGATCAAGTCTTGCCGCACGGTCTCTTCTTCAACGGAAGAGGCACTTCCAGTGCAGACGTGTGCACAACAGAACGCTCAGCCCGACGAAGCTGCCGCCGAGGTGGTGCCTCCTGGCACCATCCCTAAGGAGGGCCCGTCTAAACCCTCAGCAGCCAATAAGCAGAAGCAGGTGGAGGCTCGTTTCGACAGACCTCTACGGAAGGAGAATGCTTCGGGGCTAGCCAAGCCCCACAACTTTGACATACTGGCACAACTGGCCAGTACTCCTGCACGCTTGTCTTTGTTTGAGCTCCTGCGTCTTTCCAAAGACTCCCGAGAAGCTCTCTGTGAAGCTCTGAAGGACGCTGAATCCTTTCTCAGTCAGGTCAAGCAGCCTGAAGACCTCCCAACTACTTGTGCGCACTGTCATTGTGCGGATGAAGTTATCCCAAACATAACTTTCATCCAACAGGATATGCTGCTCAAGCACCACCGACATAACCGACCGCTGTATTACACAGGGTACATCGGTTCAGTCAAGGTGAGCCGGATTCAGATCGATCCAGGGTCTTCCCTCAGCATTATCCCGAAGGCGCTGCTATCAAAACTGGGGATCCCAATGTACCAGCTGGCGCCCTCCAACACAACCATCAGTGGCTTCAACGCTAGCAAAAGCGAGCCACTGGGCAAGATCCGACTGAAGTGTCACATAGGCAACCTCAAAACTGAGGTGACTTGTTATGTGGTGGATGCCGAGGTCAACTACAACATCCTGCTCGGCCGACCATGGCTACATGAGTACATGGTGGTGCCTTCCACGCTCCACCAATGCATAAAATATGTATCCACTAACGGCATCATCCGGACGGAGTTCGCAGACATCGATCCTTTCAAAGGGATTGAAGCTTACTTCACCGATTTCGACTTGTACAAGCCACTTGACGAGGAGGAAGCCAACGATGCTGATGATGAGGCAGAGACGGCAACTGAGCCGGAAACGGAGCCTGAGATGAATCCAGATGCCCCACTGAAGATCCGACTGAAGGGCAAACCACCCCAGAAGGTGCCTCCAATGAGCATCAAGCTATCAGGGAAAGCACCGACTCCTGAGGCTCCCCTGAAGATACGCCTCAAGGGAAAGCTGCCTCAAACATCGGCTCCCCTGGTGGCAAAATTACAGGGGAAGGCACCACTCACAGGAGGCACAGTTGAGGCACCTTTGAAGGTGCGTCTTAAGGGCAAGCCCCCGCAGTCATCCAAGATGCCAGAGAGGGCTCACATCGCCCTCTCAGACCCCAAAGTCAAAGCTGTGGTGGATTCTCCTGATCCGACCCCAGTGCTTACAGATGAGGAGCTTGGCGAATATATCTCTGCTGATATAGATGCACCCTCCTTAGACAATATAATCCCACGGGATAAGATCTCGTATTTTATCAATAATAGAGTGTCTTTTAATTATTCTTGTCTTCCGTACTGGAATGCCATGTATACATTAGATCATGCTCTACGGTCGTTGCAAACACAAATAACGACCGTAAATCATGTAAATCGAGTAGTCCCGTCTCAAGGAGTCTGTTTCATAGCCCCTCCACGAAACCGAGACGAAGGATCCATCATTTTGGGCAAAGTCGAGCGTCATCAAGACCTCCCGCCACTCAAGCCTGAACCTGATACCGGTAGAGTACAAGTCTATCGGTATACGGATACAGCAAAGCACATCATCCAAAAGATGGGCTACGACCTAAACAGCAACAAAGGCCTAAACTACGGCAAAGGTCGACATCTCCTTCTCCGATTTCCAACTCCCAAAGGAAAGCCACAAGATTACTACAACAAAACTCGACGGGAGGTAGGCTATGTCACGCCACCATCAACTCCAAAGAGTTCAGACGCAGAAGACGTAGAACATTCCCACTCGTCCGAAGCTTCGACTTGGGATTCTGATACCAGTATCGGATCAGTTTTCAGGAAAGTGCTGTCAGCTAACATGACGTCAGCACAACCTCAAAAAGGTGAAGGCGAAGACCAAACGCCGGAATCCTTCGAAGAAGAACCCTGGGCTCAACGCCTAGGAGAGCAATGGGAGTCTCGTTTTGAGTTACGTGAACCTTCCACCGAAGACGAAGTCGAGCAGATCGACCTTGGGGACGGATCTTCTTCCAAACCCATCTTCATCAGCAAAAGCCTAGAAGGAGAAGACCGAGAGGCTTTAATCCAGCTGGCTAAAGAGTATATCGACGTCTTTGCGTGGAGCTACGAAGACATGCCAGGACTCGATCCACAGATCGCAATGCATAGGTTGAACATCTTACCTGATGCCAAACCTATCAAACAACAACAGCGACGTTTCCGTCCGGACATCATAAATGCCATCGATCAGGAGGTGGACAAACTCTTGACTAGCGGCTTCATCCGTGAGGAACAACACCCAGATTGGATAGCCAACGTCGTACCTGTCACCAAGAAGAACGGGAAGATACGAGTCTGTATCGACTTCAGGGACCTCAATTCTGCTTGCCCGAAGGACGAATTCCCGCTTCCGATCACCGATGTGATGATCGACAACACATGTGGCTTTGAACGCATGTCCTTCATGGATGGGTATTCAGGCTACAATCAAATCAAGATGTTCCCCGATGACACGAAACACACGTCATTCAGGACTCCAAAGGGTGTTTTCTGCTACACAGTAATGCCCTCCGGCTTGAAGAACGCCGGTGCGACATACCAACGAGCTATGAGCACCATCTTCTGTCAACATCTTCGCAAGACAGTCGAATGCTATGTTGATGACATCGCAGTCAAGAGCCGCCTCAAAGGAGACACCTCAGGATCTGAAGACAGTCTTCGATCTCATGCGGGCACATCAACTCAAAATGAACCCCGCTAAATCCTTCCTGGGGGTTTCTAGCGGCAAATTCTTGGGCTTTGTCATCACGGCGAAAGGCATTCATGTTGATCCCGAGAAGACCAAAGCCATCCTTAACATGGACCCTCCGAAGAATCTTCGAGAACTTCGGGGCTTACAGGGACGTCTGGCATACATCCGAAGGTTCATAGCAAACCTCTCCGGTAAATGTCAACCCTTTACTCAGCTCATGAAAAAGGGAGTCTCTTATGTCTAGACAGAGGAGTGCCTAAAGGCTTTCGACGACATCAAAGCCTACTTGACGAGCCCACCAGTCTTGGTGGCACCTGTCGCCGGCAAACCATTTCTCCTCTACGTCCGTGCCATGGATCATTCTCTTGGCGCTCTGTTGGCTCAAAACAGCGATACAGGCTATGAGCAAGCAATCTACTACCTCAGTCGAACGCTCATCGGGGCCGAACACCGGTACAACCCCGTCGAAAAGGAGTGCTTGGCTTTGGTGTTTGCCATCCAGAAGACCCGTCATTATGTCTCGGACCAGACAATTCATGTCATTTTCCGAGTCAATCCACTCAGAGTCCTCATGACGAAGCCAGGATCATTGAACTCCCGGCTAGCCACATGGGCAATTTTGCTAACAGCATATAATATGGTGTTTGTCCCGCAAAAAGCTGTTAAAAGTCAAGCTCTGGCTGACTTTTTAGCTGCACACCCCATCCCAGAATCCTCAAAGCTTTATGAAGATATCCCGGATGAGGTCCAAGAATCCAACGTCACCGAAGGAAGCTCCGTTTGGCGGATGTTTTTCGATGGCGCTTCGAGAACAGGCCCCAAAGGCCAAATCATCGCAGGAGTGGGGGTAGTCTTAGTCTCCCCCGATCAGTTGGTCATCCAGCGTGCTTACTCACTTTCGAAGCCGTGCTCCAACAATGTTGCCGAGTACAACGCACTCGTCATGGGACTCCAGCTCGCACAACAGCTGGGGGTCGACCATCTGGAAGCCTACGGTGACTCAAAACTTGTCGTGAACCAGATTCGGGGGCAATACGAGGTTCGTCATGAAGATCTGATCCCTTACCATGAGGTTGCATTGAACATCATTTCAACCTTCACCGGGTTCTTCATCGAACACGTACCTCGTCTGCAAAACTTGGAGGCTAACGCTCTGGCTGGCCTCGTAGCCTCATTGGCAACGCCCTTTGGGACTCAACACTATGTCACGGTAACAGGCCGAGACTTGATTTGTCCTAGAAACAACCTGTGCTTGCGAGTGGCTCACGCCATGCCAATGAACACTGGTGTTAATGTTCGAGACTGGAGGTTCCCGTTCATCGACTTTGCTGTCTATGGAATTCTTTCAGAGGACCCGAAGGAAGCCGTCTCAGTCAGGAGACGCTCTCTTCGATTCTACTACGATACAGTTACTAAAACGATGTACCGACGCTCCTTCGATGGGCTCCTCCTTCGATGCCTGTCCAACGAAGAAGCAGCCGAAGCTCTTCAAGAAGCTCATGACGGAACTTGCGGAGCTCATCAACCCGGTCCTAAGTTGCAGGATCGACTGCGACGTATAGGCTACTACTGGCCAACCATGGCCGCCGACGCTGTTGAATATGCTAAGAAGTGTCACGCATGCCAACTTCATGTAGACATCATACATACACCGTCTGAACCACTACATCCTACAGTCGCCTCCTGGCCCTTCGAAGCCTGGGGCATGGATATTGTGGGACCTATCACCCCTCCTTCATCAAGAGGACACCGCTTTATCCTGGCCATCACCGATTACTTCTCCAAATGGGCAGAAGCAGTCCCACTGGCGGAAGTAAAGAGCTCCAGGGTGGTCAGCTTTATCAAACACCATGTCATTTACCGTTTCGGAGTACCCCGACGGATCATTCATGACAACGGTCCTCAGTTTATCAGCCACATTTTTAGCAGGTTCTGTGACAAGAATCGCATTCAAAATGTGGCATCGACCGCCTATAATCCGGCAGCAAACGGGTTAGCAGAGGCGTTCAACAAATCCATCGTCAGGCTGCTCAAAAAGGTCGTGTCATCCAACAAACGCGACTGGGACGAAAAGCTTGGCGAATGCCTTTGGGCCTACCGTACAACGGTACGGACCCCAACAGACAACACACCATTCTCTCTGGTCTACGGAAGTGAAGCGGTACTGCCTCTCGAGATCCAGATACCCTCACTCTGTGTAGCAATAACAAACAAACTCACAGAAGAGGACAATCAACGTCGTCGTCTGCGGGAACTGGAGGCACTCGATGAGAAGCGTCTCCTAGCTCAACAATGCATCGAACTCTACCAAGCCCGTATATCACAGGCTTTCAACAAGAAGGTCAAACAGAGGACTTTCCAAGTTGGCAACCTGGTTTTAGCAGTCAGAAGGCCAATGGTGTTAACTCACAAGACACCAGGAAAGTTCGAGCCCAAGTGGGAAGGACCTTTCATCATAGAGACGGTATACTCAAACGGTGCTTACCGCCTCGCCAAACCCAATGGAGACTTGTTTATGATGCCCATCAACGGCAAGTTCCTAAAGAAGTACTATTCTTGACATCCTTCAGACATGTACTTCCCCAAAGGGGATCTGTGGGCCCAATCATCGGGACTCACAAACAATCTCCTTCCACAAACTCATCCACTTCTGGAACCCAGCTGTTCCGTGGCTTCCTTCAGTAGAAAGACAACCACGTCCACATCACCTCTGAGTTGTTCCTCTACACCCTATAAAGCGGAATCTTACACTACGTAAGCTGACGCTACCCTTCATGTTTACCACGTCCACATTACCTCGGAGTAAACATCTCGTACAAACAACCCCTGCGTTGTCTTACATTGATCGCCGAACTTCCACGTCCACATCACCTCTGAGTTGTTCAGCGTATCCCTCAGGATCATTCCTACCACGTCCATCACACCTCTGAGTAGGATGATTCTATCATTTGAACCCTAATGATTGCCACGTCTACATTACCTCTGAGCAAACATGTCGGTTCCTTCAAACTTATTATCTGTGCCTAAAAAACCAAGGTGCGCAAAAGATAATAGGTCCACACAAATCATCAAGTTCATAATAACAAAAATGAACACATCACAAAAAATTGCGTACTTCTTTATTTTTTGAAAGAGAGAGTACAAAAGACTACACTATCCCTCAGCAAAGGGTTGCAAAAGAGCATAAAAAAGGGGAAAAGCTACAGTCCCTGAACCTCCCCAGGGTGGGCTGAGAGCTCCCTGACTCGAAGCCTTAGGTCGGCTGTACGGGCCTCCACAGTCGCCAGGACTCGTCGCTCAGCTTCTTGACGCATCAATTCAACAGCCCCAGCGGAAGTATCGCTCTCATGCTTCTCATCAAGCTGTTGTCGCTGCTGCGCCAAGGCAAGAGTCCGCTGAGTAAAAGTTGCTTCTTCCTTCTTGAATGCTGCGTGTTCAGCCCGGACACGCTCGACATCTAACTGGAGTCGGGCCCGTTGGTCCTCAAGGTGGCGTATCTGGGTGTCGATCTCCGTGATATTAGCATCCGATGCAGCTCGAGTTTCCGCCGTCGTCTTCATGGACTGAGACAACTGCTCTACCGCAGCCTCAGTCTCAGCCACCTCGCACTCCCAAATGCCCACAGTGGCCTGGTATGAAGACTCGATCTCGGCAATCAGCTTCCCCTTCTCCGCATCTATCAGGACAGAGAGGTCGTTTCGCTGGATGCGCTGAAGTTCCGCGAGCCGCTCGTCCAGCTCGATCACCGAAGCCTCCAGAATTTCGGCCATATGGTCGTGGCCTTGGTGAATGCGGATCAGCTCGATACAGGGCATTGCCAGAGCTCTTGCCGTCGCAAAGCTTCCGTTGGCATCCATCACAGCAGATACACCCTTCTGCAGCATTTTGTACACCCCCTCGACGAGGAATTTCACATATTCGTCTGCATCCGCCAGGACCTACGACGTCATAGCAGAAGTTGGAGGAGCTACTATAGTTTACGGACCTGAAGAAGATCCGCCAACCTCAACCTGCGAGGCTTGAACCTCGACATCAACAGGGGCTGGACTGCTAGTCCGAGGAGCCGAAGGAACAGAGGAAGCCCGCACAGGCGTCGAGATAGTACCCCAAGTAGGAGGGGCAACGGAGGGTTCCACACCCTCGCCCTTCTCAAGCCCGGAGGAACCACCGACGTCAACGGCCACCTCTTCTACCCCCAATGTCCTATCAACAGCTGGTACCTCCCTCGGCAGAATAGGGAGATTATCACTTGTCTTTTGACCCGCCTCAGCGGTCGTGACCGGCAGACGGGTCTCGTCATCAAGTCCCTCCACAGGGACAGAATCTGTCGCTACCTCCTGATCGGTAGCCGCCTCAACTTCCACGGTTGAAGCCGGGGTAGGACTCGACAATGATTCAGCCGACCTTCCCTCATCATGATAAGGAGGGGAATCAACCCTCTCCTCTGTCTCAACCTTATCTGTTGCCCCGCAACAGACTCTTGCAGCCCTGGAGCAACGTCACCCGAAGGCGACGAACTCAAATCCACCTCATCATCAGGATGCCTCGAGTCCGTAGGACCCTCAACGTCCAAGGACTCCACGGCAGACTGTACCTTCCCAGAAGTTGTTACAAACCCAAAGACAGGAGATACCAAAACCTCCGCAGGAACGTCTTCGGGTCCCTCCTCCACGGGAGACATTATCATCGGTGAAATGCGCTCATCAGAAGAGCCTACCACCTCCTTCGGTTTACTAGCGCCCGGTTTTGAAACACGAGACTTCTTCTTCGACTGCAAGAAGAAAAAGCATAAGTCACCTCAATGACCAAATGAATTAGAATTACGAAGCACTCCTTACCTCAGCAGGAGCTGATCCCGTTGGCGTTACGAGTGGCACTTCCGTAACCTTTGCAGTCGACGTCTTTCTCGACCTCTTCGGTACAGAAGAACCAGCTTCTGTGTCAGCCTGCCTCTTCCCAACAGACGGATCTCTCACTGGCGCTGCAGCAGCAGCCCGATATCCCGCCAAATCTGGTGGACGATATGATCGGGCTACCATCAACATGTTCGCCGTGGCCTCCAGCTGAGTTCCAATGATGAAACTAGTCTCCCTGTCATAACCAGGAGACGCAGCATTCATAATGCAATACAGTTTGGCAGCCGGATATAGGATCTGCGACCGAGGGTTACGGACTGGCGTAGTAAAACTAACGTTAGTGCATCCAGCGTTATAATACTGCCAGCCCCGGGCTCCGTCCAGCAAACTCCCGACGAAGCCTAGACTGCTACTGGGATTTCGCAACATCAGCTGGGTATAGCCAAATTGACGAGCAAATCGGCTTGGCAGATATGGCTCCAGATAATATTTATTCTGGTTACGGTAGACCAGGTGAGAAGGCCGGATACTTTGCAACCAACGAAAACTCTATTTCGGCAAAGTGACTGCATCTTCGCCAGAGTCAACTAAATCTTGGTCGGCCTCAAAATCTTTGAAAATCGGGCCAACCTTGACAATTTCCTACCCCTGAAGGTAGGACAAGACTCTCCTGCAAACGTGGACGCCAGTGTATGACCACTTCCTCTTGTAGAAGCGGCGGATGAAGGCATCCCCTTCAACATGATCCTCCTCCGGACCGGGACTCATCACGTTCGGATGATGCAAAATCAGCCATCCCATAAGATAATGGAAAGGCAACTCGGCCCGGGGAAAGTTGTCATTATTACCTTTCTCATGGATCACGTCATCAGCAAAAGACCTCAAACCGCGCAACAGGTTGCACACCATCGCGGGGAGGAGAGCTAAGGGTCGTCCAATAGCAGGCAAAATGAGATTCCGATGTACCCTTTCTACGACACCGGATCCACCTGCAAACACGCAATCCCAGAGCCATTCAAATAGGTTATCAATACTGCCTTAGATGACATCCGGTGCCCACAGTGCCAGAAGCAGCTATATGCATCCTAGCCACTCTCATCCGAACGTGGGGTCCTCTCATCCTGCCGACTTATCTCCCGGGGTTGGTTCTGTAAGATAGCATCCTTTGCAGGATTGATCATCAAAATCAACCCCCATTTGGCAAAAAGAAGCATCCAAGAGGACTTCGTTCAACAGAGGGATCGTCATCGACACTGGCACAACAAAAATGGAAGTCAGGCAAAAAGACAAAAGGTATCAATAGATTGACGCAGCGTCAGGGCATAAATCCATGCGCGTCAGCTTCAGCGCATCACCCATGCGCGTCGGCATTGGAGCTTCGGCGCATCAGCAGGGCATAAACCCATGCGCGTCCGTATTGGAGCTTCGGCGCATCATCAGGGCGTGAGCCCATGCGCGTCAGCGAAAGCTTCGGCGCATCATCAGGGTATAAAACGCATGCGCGTCAGCAAACTAAACCTCGGTGCATGATAAAGGCCTGAGCCTATGCACGTCGGCAGGATAAAACCTCAGCATATCAAGGACAGAGGCCCATACGCATCGGCAGCAGAAAGTTATAGCACATTAGATAGCAAAAGTCGACACCCACCCGTCACCCCGGGGCGAACATCGGCCGGAGTCGCAATGGTGGCAGGAGCATCCTCGTCGGCCAACTCTGCCGGCACTTTTCCCTTAGCACCGCCGCGAGGAGTCTTGGGAGCCATTCTAACAGAGAGGAAGAAATTAGGGTTTTTAGAAGAACTCTAAAGGAGGCAAAGGCACAGAGCAGAAGAGCTCTCTCTCTCTCTCTCTCTCTCCACCTCTCACCTATTTATAGGCCGTGGTCGCACGCATGAACCGATGATGAGTGATCTCAGCCGTCGCCTCGGGTCTTGTAAAGATAACAGCAGATAAAACCAAAAGATCATCATTAATCTTTTCGGTTACCGAGGCATTATCATATCCATTAAATGAGAAGAGCATACGGCTGAACAGGCATGCGCCCCAAACAGTCATGCGCCCTGATCGCCATGCTTCTTATTCAAAGTATTCCAAAACTTATTCAAAAGTTTTGAAAACTTTGAAGGGGGTCTTGTAGAAGCATGGAATTTCACAACCAGAAAGACCATGCGCCAGACACTACATGCGCCAGAACTCAAACAGCAAAGTCAATAGCCATAGACATTTGAAGAAGGACTTTTTATTTATATATAAAAGTCTATTACATGTCTAGAAAAGGTTGTACAAAGGAGAATTTCTACAAAGGAAAGATCCTAAGTCTACAGCCAGCGGCCACCATGCGCCTCCAGATAGGCGCAGCAGCCACCATGCGCTGCCAGTTAGGCGCAGCAGATGTCATGCGCCTCCAACCAAGCGCATCCCGCCATCTCTTCAGCAGCTCAGTTATGTGCATCCCTTCAGCAGCCCAGTTATGTGCCGCTCTTCCAGCCAGGGTCACCTGATAAGTGCTTCGATTACACAAAGCATTTAACCCTCTGGCTGGAACCAAGGAAGAGAAGAGCACCGCAAATCTGTGGCCAGGGGAGGCTTCGAAAGAGCCTCCAAAGACCAAGGAAGACCGTGATCGAAATCACGGTGAAAGGAGCAGCTTTCAACACAATCAGAGTGGGCAGCACCCACTTTGAAGGAAGAGAGAGCCTAGCACCGCAATTCTGATCTGCGGCTCTTTCGGAATAACGGAGACGAGGCCCGAGCATCCCCATCTTTGGATGCAACAGGCACCTTCCGCCTGCCTCAGAAGCCTTCGACTCCGTCTTTTGGGTGTAACAGTCACCTTCAAGAGCATCAACGACGACATGGCGTCTCATCTTCACCCTCGGGAGCACTTCGTCAACAGAGTGCACCCGAATACTCAAGTTCATGTCGGAAGTACGTAAGGGAATGAGAAGCAAACCTTCTTTCCATGCCACTATTTATAGGCCGGGCAGATCAAACCCACGCGCCAAGTGGATGGCTCTCCGAATTCCGTGCAATGAACTCACATTAAATGGATGAACCGGACGCCTCGACTTCAGCCAAACGGCTATTTAAAGGCACTCGAGAAGCGAAACAGCCGCATCATTAAAGACGTATCGGATGCGCCGGCTGGACAGCGCATCACACCCCTTCAAACATCAAGTGCCTCCAACAGATGCGCCCTGTACCGAGCGCATCACAGGGGATGCGCCCCCATACGTCCCCATACGCTTAGTAGAACGTCAACCGACGCGCCCACTCAGCTGTCCATCGAATGTCACTAACATTAAATGCTGAACTGACAGAGTTGGCAGCACGCCTTCCCAAGTCTGAACGGCTGACAGCTTTTACAGAAAACGAAGCGTCCACAACGTCAGCATCATCCTGACTTTACCCCGACGGCTACTGCCACGTGGCCACCCAACCATCCGCATGCGCCTCAAAAGCCATGCATCTCAGACCCTTCACTGATCCCTAAAGACAGAAGAAGAGTCTCCAGTTGAAGCTTTGCATGCACCTCAAAAGCCATGCGCCCCAGACTGATCTCTGATCCTGAAAGACAGAAGGAAAGTCGCTTGCATGCGCCTCAAAAGCCATGCGCCCAGAACCGCTCGTGACTCCTAAAGGTCACGAGCCAAAGTCTCATCATGCGCCCAATCCAAGGCGCATCCCACCAAATCATTCCCCCATCAGATCCGAGATCTCCGAGCCATGACTCGATGACACATGTCCTTTGACTCAACTCATCCAAGATTTCAGCAATAGAAAGATCTTCTCCTCTGCTACGTGCCGGCTCACAACAGCAGCGTAAAGAATTCAACCCCTCGAGTAGGGCACATCATCCATGCGCCTCCATCAACAGTCTCCATGTGGCATCCCCACGTACCGGCGTATCCTACATATGCGCGCATGAGCAGCCAACCTGCCCAGCTATAAATAGAGGAATCATTTCCTTCTTCCACACACAGACGGACAAGACAGACAGATATCACCAGAGAGGCAGATACAGACACTCAACGTCTTCCTCCTCTCAGCAAGCTCCAGCACCCAGAGCAATCTACACCTTCAGAGAACCGATAACCGTCGTCAGCCCGTCAACGGAGTCAACGGATTACCACTCGCTCCATTGGCACTTAGGACCCAGATTAAACAAAAGTGTACTCCTAGGACTACATCTAAGTCCTATATTGTAACACTGTTCTGTTTGTATTAAGATTTGCAATCAAACGATTTTAATGGCAAACAGGTGCTACACAAAGATTTACTAAGAAACCTAGAATATATATAGTAAAATAGGTTATAGATTGTAACAAAAGAAAAACTATTAGTAACATATTTATTATTTTAGGCCAATATTTATATTAAACTGCAATAGTTCTCCAAGACTTAGAATTTGTATGATAACAATCAAAATAAGGAATTGGCTCAAAACTAGTAAAATTCCCTTCATAATATTATAATTAATATAATATTAGTTCTTCTATAACTTATGAATAACTGAATTAAAGTTAAAAACAATGTTGCTAATTTGCTAAGCCTTAGCAAAAGTAACTTTTAACGTTTTATAAAAGTAGCAGCAAGTCATAGGTCATACAGCCAGTTCAATATTGCATTCTTATTTTGACAATCTCAAAGGCTATATTTGCACCAACTCTAGATATTTGAGGTAAGGACAAAACTAGGGGTGGGTTACAACCCCTCAATTATTGAACCAAACCAACTTGGTCCACTGAAATACAAACAAAACTTGTAAGCCGCAATAACCGTCCAGATTTCCACAAACTTAAGAAAATAACCAATAAATCACCCTTCCCATATATCCACATTCATTGCATAAATCTAGGCTATAGCTTTCAAGCTAGAAGAAGTTATACCTCAACAAATATACCTCTACCCATTATGCACAGAAGAATAATTAAATGAAATCAATCTCTAAAATATACATATATGTTCCCAACACCAAACTGAAGGAAACAATATATATACCAACAAAAGAATATACAACTATATTGCAGTTCTAACACTAACCATCAGCTATCCCAACCCAGAAATTAATACATAGAATATACAAATTTTAGTCCAACAAATTGAACAATAATCAAAAGAGAGAAGAGGTTCATTCTGCAAGTTCCAATCAAAGAGTTCAATCCCTCTCCAGAAAAGACACACACCAACTTGATAGAGAGCACCAGGACACGAATCACCCAACACATTCAGCAACGGACACGGCTATAGGTTCAGCACGGGCACACGACAGTCTTCTATACTCAACACAGGCGAATACGCTACCAAATTATGGGTCCTGACATTGGTCACACAGCCGGACAAAGCCTTGCATCACCTCGATAAAGGAGACAAAAATCAAGAAGTTCAACATATACCTGAAGGAAGAATTCGAAGAAGTGAAGTGTGTCCAACTGCACAATTGTCGACGAGGTCGCCGGAAAAGGACTCTGCCAAATCGGAGAACCTGCATCGATCGAAAAATTAGAAGAGAAGGAAAAACTCGATTAGAAAGAGGAATTAACTCTCGATCTGGTTCAATCAACACGGTTTGAGCAATCGAGCTTACCAGTGATTCAATCGGAGGAAAGTTCGAACATAACGCAGGTCGCCGGATAAAATCGCTCGTCATGGTGGTCTCCTCGCCGCTGGAAACGAGTGGCGCCGCTCGAAGGAATAGTCGGCCACCACCATCGCCGCGGGAGAATGGCTCCGCCGTCACCGGAGCGTCTTGCCTCATGGAGTTCTCGGTCAGATCTCTACGTCGTGACCGGAGCTCGCCGTGAAGGTCGCCATAGCCGCCGCTGCCAACATCTTCGTCGCCGTCGTCGAGCTTCGCCGTGGTCGGAGGTTGGAAGACCGCCGGTCGCCACCGCCATCGATTTAGGGTTTGGGGTTCGAGAAGAAATGGGGAAACGAGAAGAACAGAAAAGAAAATAAATGATCTGTTCTCTCTCTCTCTCTCTCAAAATTTTAAAGAGAATAAATGGGAATTTTACAAAAACACCCCCCCCCCCGAATTATCAAATTACAAAAGACCCCCTCCGTTCAGAAAAGTTTATAAAAGAACCCTCCCCCTTTTCGAATATTACAAAATGATAAAAAAATCAGTTAAAAACCTTTTTGAAAAATAATGAGGGGACCACAAGTTGGTTGTAACAACTTTTCAAATTTGAAAATTTGCTCCCAATTTATTTTCCTCTAAAATATCCATATTACTAGTTAAAATAAATAAAATAAACTCTTTATTCAAAACCTAAATCAATCAATTGCAATAAAATATCAAATTTTTTTTAGGAAAACCGAAAAGTGGAGTTACAAATCTCCCCTCCTTAAAATAATTTCGTCCTCGAAATTCGAGAGACAACAAAACAATTTCAAAGTAAAATCTCAAGATGGTTCAACATAATTTATTTTTTGTATTAATTTTTTTTTTAAATATCAAGGTACACTCAAACAAACAAACTGGGATAGCGCTCCCGCATCTCGTACTCGCGTTCCCATGTGGACTCTTTCGGAGAGTGATGTCTCCACATGACGCGAACAAGTGGGATAGTCTGATTCTGCAAGCGCTTCTCCCTCCGATCAAGGATCTCCATTGGCTGCTCCTTGTAGGTCAAGCTCGGACCCACCTCTAGCTCTGAATAGTCCACCACATGGCTCGGGTCCGGAATGTAGCATCGTAGCTGAGGCACGTAAAAACATCGTGCACTCCATCCAAGCTAGCTGGAAGCGCCAGTCGATATGCCACCTCGCCGATCCACGCCGTCACATCGAAAGGCCCGATAAATCTCGGGCTGACCTTCCTGCCTCTGCCGAAACGAAAAATACCTCGGGTCGACGAGACCTTTAGGAACACTTTATCCCCAACTGCGAACTCCAGTAGCCGTCTGCTGCTACCCGTCCAGTGCTTCTGTCGATCCTGTGCAACTCTGAGACGCCCTAAGCCTTGAGTCCAAGTACACATAAGAAGTTTGAGATATCACGCTTTGACAAAGATCGAGGATCAAATAGTCACAAAGTGGAAGGAATTTCAATTACAACTCAGAGGAGCAAAATTATGAAGACACAACTATTAAGTATGATCCAAAAATTGATAGTTTTAACCCAAGTGGCTAGCACAAGATAGGAAAATCATGGTCAGACGGACATGATTTAAGATCGATTTTTTTTGACAAGACACAACGAAGTATAGAATCAAAATCTGGCAATGTATAATTTGAGGAAATCAATGATCTAACGATAAAATGCTAGAAGTAAAATTTAGCAAGGATTGATTGAGGAGGCGTACGCAATACTCAGGAGATACAGTATCAAATCAGAATGAACGTACAAGGATCTGTGATTCTCGAAAACCAATAATCATATAAAAAGGGATATAGTTTCTATGGTGTCGGGGAACATATAGCTATTTGAAGTCACTTTGCCTAGAATTCCTATCCCGCCAGTATATATCTGACTGCAGTGGACTTTCGGCTCCATGACTCAAATAACAATGTCACCGATCTGTCAACCTTATCCATTTTCCAACAATCATTGACAAAACAACCCAAGAGATCAAGGTAGGAAAAATATGACAAGTCTCGACAGTACTCGAAAACCTATGATTGTCTGAAATCACTTCAACTTAAAGTTCCTGTCCCACCAGTGCGCTACTGGCTGCAGTGAACCCTCAGTCTCCATAATACAGATAATGGCTGCAGCGCGCAACTGTCACGCCATAGTAGGTCATCGAATAGCCTTTGAACTTTATCCCTAGGGATTTCAAAAGAGTTTCAAGAAATTCAAAATGAGTTTCAATAGTCCAAGTCACGAAAATGGTGAAGTTACATGACGGTTAGAATACAAGGATTTATTAGGTACTAAGAGACGACAAGGGATCCCATCGGTGAGTACAAAGGGCAACCAGGAAGATTTAAAATTTTAGACAGGGAGCAAAGTTTCAAATTATAACGGAGTTTCAACTGATATCTGGAATGGTAACGAGATTCCATATGTGGGACGTTATCCCGAAAGGATAACAGTCTCGAAGGATGAACTGAGGCAAGTTATTAGACAGGAGACAAGTTTTAAAATAAGAAATAAAATTCCGTACTGGAAACAAGGTTCAATAAAATCTCAATTAACAACGAAACCTCAGACAAAATTTCGAAGGAAAAACAACATCCCATAGGATACAAGGTCTCAATTAGAGAACCAATTTCAACAAGGTCGTGATTAAGAAATAAAATCTCGACTAGAGAATTTTGACGAGGAACAAGGTTTAGAATAGTGACTAGAAAATAGGTTCTAACAGGAGACAATGTATTGGATTGTAAACATGAAACAAGCGAATCTCAATAGCAACAAAATCGTAAATAGAGAACAAGTCCCGAATAAAGTCAAGAATAGAAAATAGAATCTCAAACAAGAATCAATAGAAGCGAAGGTTCAAACAAGGTTTCAGAATGATATTTCAAGTAGAAATAATTCTGGAATAGTACAATTTCGATTTGCGAACAGAATTTCAATAAACGAGTAGGAACAAGTAAACGAGTAGGAACAAGTATCCATGAAACAAGCAAAATCTTGGATAAGAGAGAAGATCGAAACAAAATAGTGGACCAACAACTCTCGACTAAAAAATCAAAGTCATGAATGAGGAAATAAGTCTCGAATAGGAAATGAAATCTTCAAAACCCTTAAAGGTATTTGCAACAATGTCTGCATAGGACGGTGCTTTAAACAAGTTTCGAATGAGAAACATGATTTCGAAATAAAATCTCAAAAAATGATTAAATATCAATTAACACGAAGTTTGATAAAGAAACAAAATTTGCAAATAGGAGCCATCACTAGGAAACAAGGTCAGGAATGATGAATATGCAAACAGTATCGAATAATGAATTTCAAACAATTATCGATTTGTGGATCTGAACAAGTTTACAGAAACAGGAAACAATATCTCAAAGTAAGTTTCCACATCAATCAAGATTTCAAAAATAGAAAACAAGAAGTTTTGAAGAAATGATCTAGGTGCTAAGAGGATTTTAAGGAGAGACTGGATTGCTAATCAGATACATGGTTTTCCCAACCATGCAAAAGAAATCTTTTGTCTTTAATTTATCTTCAATATTTCCTCCGGGACTGGAATCACTTCAATCTTCTTTCATTGTCCTGACGTAGACTGGTCCATGCGGTAATGCTCCATATAGCTACTGAATCTGGAGAGACGGGTCCTTCTACTGCAGTCCTGATGCTCCTCGTACTTGTTCTCGGGCAGTGCGATCAATGATCTTTGGACAATCTTTGACTTGGTGGGCAGGCGATCTGTAGTACAAGCGTAGCCTTCGTCTTTTGTGGCATTCGTCGTAGTGGTGTCCTGGGCTGCGGCAGAAAATACAATGATAGCCGGCTGAATCTGAATCTCCTGCTGGGCTGAAGAAGTGTTGTCCGAGTGTGGCGACGCTTTACGGATCCACAGTAGTTGCTATCCTCGTCATAAGTCTTCATGTCTCTCCTGGGCTTCAACTTCCGGTTCCGTTCCATTGTCTGCGCTACATTCTGGATCTCCTGGCTGGTGGTTCTAATCTTCAGAGAAGTCGGGTCCTCAGAAACTTGGGTGATCTTCAGTGGTAACTCCAGGTTCTCGATCTGCTCCCTGGTGCAAGATATGCGCTTGGTGTCGGGGAAATCTAAGGTCTAATAGTCTGGAAGTCCTCTCTAACTCGGGAAATGCATTTGCAAGTCTGGATTGGGAAAGGACGGCCTGCTGGTGTCAAGGAACTCTTGAAATGTCTTCGTCAACTGCGTACAACCCATGGGGATAGTAGTGGCGATAGAAGGTATTGGAAGCTCGAAACCTTCAAGTGTAGGTGGATCGACTGTCCCGGTGTCGCATGCTTTTGAACTATCTGCAAAACAGAAAACTGTTAAAATAACCTATACCTACATACAACAAGTGTTTATAGAATATTAAAATACCTGATACACCTGATATACCTGATATACCCTTATTTTTCGATTTTCCTATGCTGTGATCAAGTTTCTCTAGTATAATCAAGTCCCCCAATAGTACGCTAAGACCTAGGTACCATTAGGATAGACCTGCATGGGCCACCACTAAAAACATGTCACGACCCGCTCCCGAATAATCGGACACGAGTCGGACACTCCCAGCCTTCGTCGTTAGACACGACGAAGTAAGCTGTACCAAGCTAGGGAAAACTAACCAGATAAACATGAAAGTATAGAATCACAGCATCTAAAAACGTATCCCAGAATGATCACCATAATCCACAAATCCAGATATCATAATGTACCGGAATCAACAGGAATGAAAAGTGCTATGAACTCTAAAGTCAATATCTCAAAGTAAAGCTAAGTAATCTAAACCTGAAGCCTCAAGCTAAGCTCATCCTGCTCAGCTAAATCCTGGGCTCTGGCCCATAGAGTAAAACAATGTCCTGCAAGCATACCTGCAACATATCCTATTCAGGAGCAGAGCAAAGTACAGTTCTAGAAAATGAACAAGACATCATGATATGAAAGTACAAGGGAACATGGTATGTAAAGTACAGGAAAGAACATGGTGTATAATCACATGAAAGAACATGGTATGTAAAGTACATGAAAGAACATGAAATGTAAGAACATGAAAGAACATGGTATCTCAGGAATCACAGGAACTAAGTACATGATATATCTCCTGAATGTGTGTCCAATATTTGAAATATAACTAAGTATGTGACCGGCTAGGGGTAAGCACATGAAAGCACATGAATGGTACGGCTTAGAACCCGCGTGCACGATACGGGGTCTAAGCTAAACACACCTGAGTTGTTTCTTGGGATTGGTCACATAAATAGTATATTTTTCCACCCCAAGTACAAGTAATAAGAACAAGGAACATGAGCACCAGAAAGTACATTACGTGTTGCAATGTGTCAATCAAGAAAGCACAGGATATAATAAAATGCACAAGACCATAGAATGTACTTGCCTTTGCTCCGGGAAGATCGGGAATAGGGAGATAGTAGTCTCTATGTCCACCTGAATTTGATAACGTGTACAAGTTGGTTAAGTTCTAAACAAGTAACACTAGCTACTCTCAACTACTAACCAATCTAATCTATTTATAGTATAAATATATTCATGTGCTAGCCCTACTCTTTACCAACTAGATATACCACTAACCCACACTCTTTTCTAACTAGGTAAATAGGAAATCTCTTACAAGATTGGTATTGAAAAACTATACTAAAATAATATAGGTAGCACATTCAAGTAAAATATTGCATAGAGATGAATGGTGCTACACAAAGGTTTACTAAGAAACCTAGAATATATATAGTAAAATAGGTTACAGATTGTAGCAAAAGAAAAACTATTAGTAACATATTTATTATTTTAGGCCAATATTTATATTAAACTGCAATAGTTCTCCAAGACTTAGAATTTGTATGATAACAATCAAAATAAGGAATTGGCTCAAAACTAGTAAACTTCCCTTCATAATATTATAATTAATATAATATTAGTTCTTCTATAACTTATGAATAACTGAATTAAAGTTAAAAACAATATTGCTAATTTGCTAAGCCTTAGCAAAAATAACTTTTAACGTTTTATAAAAGTAGCAGCAAGTCATAGGTCATACAGCCAGTTCAATATTGCATTCTTATTTTGACAATCTCAAAGGCTATATTTGCACCAACTCTGGATATTTGAGGTAAGGACAAAACTAGGGGTGGGTTACAACCCCTCAATTATTGAACCAAACCAACTTGGTCCACTGAAATACAAACAAAACTTGTAAGCCGCAATAACCATCCAGATTTCCACAAAACTTAAGAAAATAACCAATACATCACCCTTCCCATATATCCACATTCATTGCATAAATCTAGGCTATAGCTTTCAAGCTAGAAGAAGTTATACCTCAACAAATGTACCTCTACCCATTATGCACAGAAGAATAATTGAATGAAATCAATCTCTAAAATATACATATATGTTCCCAACACCAAACTGAAGGCAACAATATATATACCAGCAAAAGAATATACAACTATATTGCAGTTCTAACACTAACCATCAGCTATCCCAACCCAGAAATTAATACATAGAATATACAAATTTTAGTCCAATAAACTGAACAATAATCAAAATAGAGAAGAGGTTCATTCTGCAAGTTCCAATCAAAGAGTTCAATCCCTCTCCAGAAAAGACACACACCAACTTGATAGAGAGCACCAGGACACGAATCACCCAACACATTCAGCAACGGACACGGCTATAGGTTCATCAGGGCACACGACAGTCTTCTATACTCAACACAGGCCAATACACTACCAACTTATGGGTCCTGACATTGGTCACACGGCCGGACAAAGCCTTGCATCACCTCGATAAAGGAGACAAAAAATCAAGAAGTTCAACATATACCTGAAGGAAGAATTCGAAGAAGTGAAGTGTGTCCAACTGTACAATTGTCGACGAGGTCGCCGGAAAAGGACTATGCCAAATCGGAGAACCAGCATCGATCGAGAAATTAGAAGAGAAGGAAAAACTCGATTAGAAAGAGGAATTAACTCTCGATCTGGTTCAATCAACACGGTTTGAGCAATCGAGCTTACCAGTGATTCAATCGGAGGGAAGTTCGAACATAACGCAGGTCGCCGGATAAAATCGCTCGTCATGGTGGTCTCCTCGTCGCTGGGAACGAGTGGCGTCGCTCGGAGGAATAGTCGGCCACCACCATCGCCGCGGGAGACTGGCTCCGCCGTCACCGGAGCGTCTTGCCTCAGGGAGTTCTCGGTCAGATCACCACGTCATGGCCGGAGCTCGCCGTGAAGGTCGCCATAGCCGCCGCTGCCAACATCTTCGTCGCCGTCGTCGAGCTTCGTCGTGGTCAGAGGTTGGAAGACCGCCGGTCGCCACCGCCATCGATTTGGGGTTTGGGGTCGAGAAGAAATGGGGAAACGAGAAGAACAGAAAAGAAAATAAATGATCTGTTCTCTCTCTCTCTCAGACTTTTAAAGAGAATGAATGGGAATTTTACAAAAACACCCCCCCCCCCCCGAATTATCAAATTACAAAAGACCCCCTCCGCTCAGAAAAGTTTATAAGAGAACCCTCCCCCTTTTCGAATATTACAAAATGATAAAAAATCAGTTAAAAACCTTTTTGAAAAATAATGAGGGGACCACAAGTTGGTTGTAACAACTTTTCAAATTTGAAAATTTGCTCCCAATTTATTTTCCTCTAAAATATCCATATTACTAATTAAAATAAATAAAATAAACTCTTTATTCAAAACCTAAATCAATCAATTGCAATAAAATATCAAATTTTTTTTTTAGGAAAACCGGAAAGTGGAGTTACAGGATCAAGACTAGACAGATTATTCCTCATTCAATCAATCACGGCCAAGCAATGAGTACGGCTTGATACTTAAACTAACTTGGGTTATTACAGGCCTAGTTACTAGCAAGATGCAGTGAGATAATTCCACAGCCACAAGCCCTGCAGACCATCCAGGTTACCCAGGTCGAAAATTAGGGGTTGAATTCAGGTGGGTACATCGTCCAGAAAACGCATGTACCCTTAGGTAGCTTGAAGGGTACAACACATGACAGTGTGCTGGAAATGTGCCCTACTCGACGGCAGGCTACAGATCCCAGGCGCGTCCAGGTAACGGGATTGCCTGTAGCTAGGAGATCTCTTTATGACTAATGTATTAATCTAGTTATTAGCCTTAGTCCATTTCAGTAGGTACTCCTGACCGTGGTACTCAGGAGTTCCCTCCTAGACATGATGTAAGACAGGACTGGATTATTTGTACAAGCACAATCGCCCACGGTGTCCGGGTTAATTATACAGGTTATGTCATGTCAGGTAGCCGTCGTAACACCTTATCAAGATATATCATGTCAGGTTATCATGTCAAGTTCACTGGTCAAGAGTGTGCCACGACGGGCCACTATCAGGTCATGCTAGTTCCTTGTCACACAATGTCATGTACACTTGTCATTTCAATCATGTCAATCAAAATAACAGTACACAGAGCTATAGGAGAACCATACGGCTCAGACCTATGCGGTTAGGAATGATCTCATGCGGGTGGGAGGAGAACAGTCCATGCGGCTGAATAGGGTCAGGCGCATGCGGCAGATAAAGGAAAAGCCTATACGGCTAAGGACAGGGGCAGGAACTATGCGGCTAAAGATATCAGTCCCCATGCGGCCAGCGAGAAAAGAGGGTGCATGCGACTGAGTCAGAGCATTCATGCGGCTGGGAAGAAGGCCTAAGCGACTGGGAGGAAGCGGGTCCACATGCGGCTGAATGATCACGAGCATATGCGGCTGCGCCATGCCTAAGTCTTATTCGGCTGCGCCGCTGGGTATATGCGGCTGGGAAAAATATGAACACGCATGCGGCTGATAAGGAATACGAGCCTATGCGGCTACAGGTAGACGGAGTCCATGCGGCTCGGATTATGCCGAAGCCTATGCGGCTGGAAGACTCGCCGCATGAAGGTTCATGCGGTCAAGTGCTGCCATGCGGCTAAGGGGGTTCATGCGGTCAGCACTGTTCTTTTTCTCCACTTGTCCGAGAAGAAGAACCAAGGAGTTTAGGTTTCCAAGGCACATAATTTCTTCATCCCAAGTCCAAATCCAGACTTCCATAGGTCAAAACGGGGCAGAATGAAATGCTCTACAACATAGAACCATCAAAACTTAGAAATAACAAGATTAAATAGATCAAAACCCAAGAAATTCAAAAATAAAATAAACTTAGATCTACAAGAATCTAGCCATAGAAAGTGAAAATGCCAAGTATTAAAGTAAGTTAAAATACTGTAAGGAAGAGAATGAAACAATAAAATTAGAGTTTTTCCATGAAGCAAGTTGCACTTGCCTAGACCTCTCTCTCTCTGGTAGGTAAAGAAGTAATGGAGAAAAGAAGAAGAGTAATGAAGAGAGAGAAGGAAGTGGGGTTAATAAATGGTAGTGGTGGTGGTAGGTAGGGGGTTCACCCTTGGTTCATAATGAACCAAAGCAAACTGAGTCAAGCAGAACCAACCCAAGAATAAACCAAGCCATGAAGAAAACTAAGCAAGGAATCATGCAATACAAGATAAAATACGTACACGTATTCCAAAATACGTAATACGAACCACAGGCATTACATTGGGCCACACATGTAAAATTAATAATATGGGCCACACATGTAAAATTAATTATGTTGGAATTATTCAATAATATGGGCCACACATGTAAAATTAATTGTGTTGGACTATCTAAATAATTAAGCCAAATTAAAGTGGTCTATTTAGAAAATTGGCTTAAGGGTGTAATTGTCATGTAATTAATGTGTAGATACCGGAGATAATTCTAATTTGATGAGGGGCCAAATTAGAAATATCAACACATATATAAATATGTGTATTCATTAGGGTTATGGTCCCCAACTTATACGGCCACCAAAGAGAAGGTTCTCTCTTTTTCTCTTCTGCATCCCCATCAACAGAAAGAGAGGGACAAAGGATTCGGATTCACCTTTGTCATTAAGGGTCGTAGCAAGTTGGAAGATCGAACCCAATAAAGAGACGACCGATTCAAGATCCATCAAGCCTAGCAATGGATTCAGGTACGCTTTCGTAATTTAATTTATGTTCTTCATCTCATGAATCGACAGGGTACACAAATAAATGTCTAACAAGTGGTATCATAGCCTCCCTGTTTGATTCATGAGATAGAAATTTTGTAATTATTTTTTGTTCTTGTTTGGAAACCCTAGATCGTTTAATCTTATTTATTTTAGGGTTCCAATTGTTCAAAAAATTATATTCCAGATTCAGTTTAGGATAATGTTAATATATTCTGTTGATTATTGATATTTGTTGCTGGCCATCTTGGTCGTCTTGATCGCTACAGTTTAGAAGTAATCGACTCATAATTTATTATTATTATTTTGTTAGACGAGTCAACTTTTATTATGATGTTTGATGGCTACAGTCATTAACTTTGCAACGAATAAACATAATAATAATAGTGATGCATAGCTATTAATGGAGGGATTGGAGTGGATGGTTTGTTCGTTTAAGAATTGCATAGAACACTTTGTTCGTTTAAGAATTGCATATTGACAGTAACATCTTATATGATTTTTTTTTTAAATCGAAGAAGGCTTTCTTAATGGAGTACCACTCTTATGTTTTTGGCTTTGGTTTTTAAGGAATACCACTTTGTTTTTTAATGGAGGAAGACTTTCTCTTTTGTATTCCTAGCATGTTACTGTCAATATGTTTAATGGAATAGATTTTTTAATGGCAGTATGCTTTATATATCAAACATGTGTATTAGAATCCAATCGGTTAATTTTAATTTATTTTAAATATGCATGTACATAAGATTTTGGAGATGATTCAATTTTTGTAAAATTTAGCCAACATTCAAATTTTTGGTACCTTTTGTGACTAGCATAGTTGTCTAATGTTCTAAATAGACTCATTGAAACAAGATGTCGCCAAAGTGATATCTCTTGCATAGATAGTCTATGAAGGATGTTGGATGTTTTTGTGTGTACATTCATACGGGTATTAGCCGGCCCAAAGGAAGGTTAATATTTGGCCGAATTGCACACATACTTATAGTGATAAATGTGTGACAATTATACGATTTACATGTGAACAATAACCCGATCCAAAGATAGGCTTATTATTTGACATGACTTATTGTCAACGTTTGATCACTACACCAAGAGTACCACTTGCAGTTAGTATCACTGTCCAAAGACTTGATATTAATGATGCACTAGGTATCTTGAGATGGGGTTCACCATTATTTGAATTTGTTTGACTATCTTTTATTCTTTGGTTATTAATTAGAGCATACTTGTTTTTTTATTTTTTGTTCTCTTTTCAGTTAATGTTGCTATAATATCTGCCAATACGGATTCAATTTTCATGCTTAATGGGATAAATTTTAAGGGCAAAAAAAGAAAAGAAATACATAAGCTGTTGAGGTCCTAGCTCAAAAAAAACAACAATATAAAATTAAGGGTTGTTTCTTTTGTGACAAGTCAGGACACATAAAAAAAAGTATATTTTTCAATTTGGTCTATTCTGAGATTAATTTAGCTTCAGTACCTAGAAACACATGGTGGTTAGATTCTGGTGCTACTATCCACATTAGTGTTTCTAGACAAGGTTGTCTGAGCTACCGAAAGCCAATTGATGGTAAAAGATACATCTATGTGGGTGACGACAAGTCGGTAGAAGTAGAAGTAATAGGACATTTTAGGTTATTATTGGGAACCAATTATTATTTGGATTTGATAGACACTTTTATTGTACCGTCTTTTAGACGAAATTTAGTTTCAGTTTTCTTACTGAACAAATCTGGTTACCATTGTTCATTTAGAAACAATAAGTTAGTCTATCTTTAAATTCAAATATTGTTGGTAATGGTTTCCTTAATGTTTATGATAACCTATATTCACTTGAAACTATTGTATCTTATAATAAAACCTTGCATGTGGAGTCACGTGGTACTAAACACAAAATTAATAATAAAAATTCAGCCTCATTATGGCACACGCGATTAGGTCACATCTCTAGAAATAGAGTTGAACGACTTGTATCTGATGGGATTTTGAATTCCCTTGATTTCACAGACTTTAATGTCTGTGTTGAATGTGTAAAGGGGAAACAGACCAAAACAAAGAGATTAGGTGCCAGTAGGTGTACAAAAGTCTTAGAATTGATTCATAATAATATCTGTGGACCATTCCCTTCGGCTTCTTGGAATGGTCAAGAATATTTTGTATCATTCATAGACGACTATTCTAGATACGGCTACCTACATCTCATTCATGAGAAATTACAGTCTTTTGGACGTATTCAAATCATTTAAAGCTGAAGTTGAGAAGCAACTCAACAGAATAATAAAAGTCGTCTGGTCTGACCGTGGTAGAGAATACTACGGTAGATCTGATGGATCAGGTGAACAACGTCCAGGACCGTTTGCTAAATTCCTAGAGGAATATGGAATCGTCCCACAGTACACCATGTCAGGATCACCTAGCATGAATGGTGTATCTGAAAGACGAAATAGGACTCTTAAGGATATGGTGAGGAGTATGATTAGTCATTCTACCTACCAGAGTCACTTTGGGGTGAAGCACTTAAAACATCAGCTTATATTCTGAATAGAGTGCCAACTAAAGCGGCTACAAAAATACCTTATGAGCTTTGGACAGGCAAAAAATCTAGTTTGAAGCATTTACATATTTGGGGTTGTCCAGGTGAGGCAAGGCCTTATAGGCCATATGAAAAGAAATTGGTCCCCAAAACTGTAAGCAGCTACTTTATTGGCTATGCGGAGCGATCAAGGGGTTATAAATTTTACGATCCCACAAAAAGGACAATTTTTGAGACGGGAACTGCTATATTTTTTGAGGATGTTGAGTTTGGGGAAAGAAATAAAGTTAGGGAATTGTATTTGAGGAGGAATCTTTACGATCCCTACTATCACTTTTGACGATGTGTAGGTTTCTGTACCTATCATTGATCAAGAAGTGAATCCGGAACCTCAACAAGACAATGTTGATTTACCTCTACAAGTCGATGTTGAGCTACCTCAACAAGACAACATAGAGGCACCCCCCATTCAAGATGCGGCAGTTGTTCCTGAGGAACAAACTCAACAACCTCAAGAACTGGTGCCATTAAGACGGTCCACCAGAGAAAGAAGAAATGCAATTTCGGATAATTTTATCATATTTCTCTAGGAACATGAGGAAGACCACGGAATATTGGAAGATGATCCAATCAACTTTCGTCAGGCCATGGAAAGTTCCAATTCTCAAAAGTGGATTGATACAATGAATGAGGAGTATAAGTCCATGCAAGACAATAAAGTTTGGGAACTTATCCCATTACTAAAAGATGTGAAGCCCATTGGTTGTAAATGGATATTTAAAACCAAGAAGGATTCGAAGGGTAATGTGGAGAAGTATAAAGCACGTATTGTAGCTAAAGGCTTTACTCAAAATAAAGGGATTGATTTTAAAGAGACATTCTCTCCGGTTTCTTCGAAAGACTCTTTTAGAAAAATTATGGCACTTGTTGCACATTTTGATCTTGAGTTACATCAAATGGATGTCAAAACGGCATTTCTCAATGGTAACATTGACGAAACTATTTATATAGTACAGTCAGAAAACTTTGTGTCGGGAGATCCAAAGAATATGGTTTGCAAATTGACAAAATCTATTTATGGACTCAAGCAAGCTTCTCGTCAGTGGTACTATAAATTTTACCAAGTTGTTATCTCGTTTGGTTTTGAGGTTAACGTTGTTGAAGATTGTGTGTATCACAAATTCAGTGGGAGTAAAATTATTTTTCTGGTTTTGTATGTTGATGACATACTGCTTGCCAAAAATGATATAGGCATATTGCATGACACTAAGAAATTTCTATCAAATAACTTTGAGATGAAAGATCTTGGTGACGCCTCTTTTGTATTAGGAATTCAAATATATCGAGATCGTTCTCGAGGTATTCTTGGAGTATCACAAAAGAGCTATATCGATAAAGTGCTTACAAGATTTGGCATACAAGAATGCAAACCAGGTGACACCCCAGTCGCTAAAGGAGACAAGTTTAGTCTCAATCAATGCCCTAAGAATAGTCTTGAAATTAAGGAAATACAATTGATCCCCTATTCATCAGCTGTGGGGAGTCTAATGTATGCTCAGGTGTGTACGCGTTCGGATATGGCGTACATAGTTGGAATTCTAGGCAGATATTTAAGTAACCCTGGGATGGATCATTGGAAAGCAGCCAAACGGGTCATGAGGTACTTACAGAGAACAAAGGATTACATGCTCACTTATAGGAGATCGGATCAGCTGGAGATCATAGGGTATTTCGACTCCGATTTTGCTGGATCCAAGACAGCAGGAGATCCACGTCAAGTTATGTTTACATGTTAGCTGGAGAAGCTATATCTTAGAAGAGTGTCAAACAAACACTCATAGCTTCGTCCACTATATGGCAGCAGAGTTTATAGCATGTTTTGAGGCATCTAATCATGGAATATGGTTGCAAAATTTTGTCACTGGGCTGCGCATTCTGGAGGGTGTTGAAAGACCACTCAAGTTATATTGTGACAATAAATCAGCAGTACTATATTCTAATAACAACAGGAGCTCGTATAAGTCAAAGCATATTGACATAAAGTTCCGAGTTGTGAATGAGAGAATTCAGAATGGTGAAGTGTCCATAGAGAACATTGGGACAAACTCCATGTTAGCGGATCCGCTCACAAAAGGGTTACCACCCAAGGTCTTTCATGAGCACACTGCTCATATGGGTGTTATCTCATTTGATGATATGTTAGTTTAGTGGGAGTTTGTATTTTATGTATTTGGGTACTATTTAGTTTTGGACATATTTATGTATTAAAGTATATTTTGAATATTTATCTGATCAGATATATGGAAATTCAGTTTATTCTGTTTTTATTATGTTAAAGTATTGATCTCATTAAAGTTAAGGAGGACCAGTTGGAAATAGACATGTATTGATCATATTGCGTGTAATTTCCATGCTTGGTTGATCTATGTCGTTTAGCTATATTGATATATGTGACCATTGATGGTTTAGTTACGCTATATGTGACGAATGCCGCTTTGATCCTATGTTGATATGGTTAATGGTTTCGGATATACCCTAAGAATTAAGATAACAATTTATGAGCTCACTAAGGTTAACACAATTATAAGGTTACATATATGGCCCAGTGGAAGATTGTTGGAATTATTCAATAATATGGGCCACACATGTAAAATTAATTGTGTTGGGCTATCTAAATAATTAAGCCCAATTAAAGTGGTCTATTTAGAAAATTGGCTTAAGGGTCATGGAATTAATGTGTATATACCAGAGATAATTCTAATTTGATGAGGGACTAAATTAGAAATTTCAACACATATATAAATATATGTATTTATTAGGGTTATGGTCCCCAAATTATACGGCCACCAAAAGAGAGGTTCTCTTTTTCTCTTCTGCATTCCCATCAACAGAAAGAGAGGGACAAAGGATTCGGATTCTTCTTTGTCATTAAGGATCGTAGCAAGTTGGAAGATCGAACACAATAAAAATATGACCGCTTTAAGATCCATCAAGCCTAGCAATAGATTCAGGTACGCTTTCGCAATTTAATTTATGTTCTTCATCTCATGAATCGACAGGGTACACAAATAAATGTCTAACACACTCTTCACATGGACCAATAAACAGGAGGGAGATAGGAACCAGAGATCGCGCTTGGATAGAATTCTAGGGGATCGGCTATGGAAGGACTCCGTCTATCGATCCTCGGTGGAGCATCTCAACGATCTCGAATCCGACTACTACCCTTTGCTGCTAACGACGGTCAAGGTCAGCCCCCCAACCATTAAGCCATTCAGATTCTTGAAATTTTGGGCGAACCATCATGGGTTCATACCGGTGATACAAGAAGCTTGGAATGAAGACTTCCACTCAACCCCCTGACGAGGATTGCCATCAAAATCAAAAAAGTTGGAACCGTCCTTGGGAAATGGAGTAGAGTCACCTTCGGCGACATATTTCAGGTCGTTAAGGACGCTGAAGATGAAGTTCTTCGAGCAGAAGCTAACGTTGGCACGGACGGGCAGGGGAGAGCGTCTATTTTTTAGGCTAGAGCGAAGCTCAAGCTCTGCTTGGCCAGGGAGGAATCCTTCTAGCGCCAGAAATCCCGTATCATGTGGGACATCAACGGGGACAGGAATACAAAATTCTTCCACGGCTGCGTTAGAAGCAAGAGACAGAAGCTCCACATCCAACATATCACCAAAGATGGGCTGAGCCACACCGGCCAAAAGGAGATTCAAAACGCGGCCAAGAGCTTCTTTGAAAAACTACTTGAGCGGGAAGGCCCTACAAGATTGGATAACCTGCTTAATTATGTCCCTAATCTTATTACTGAAGAGGACAACATCATGCTCTATGAGGACCCGACCATGGAGGAAGTTAAGCACACTATGCTTTCAATGGACAGGGACAGTACAGCGGGTCCTGATGGACTTTTTGGCCAATTCTTCCATAGTTGCTGGGATATTATTGGTCAAGATGTCTATGAGGCGGCTCTTGCGTTCTTCCAGGGACTCTTCCTCCCTAGAGCGATCACGAGCACTCTCCTTATCCTCATTCCTAAGATCGAAAACCCGACGACTTTTGGTGACTACAGACCTCTTAGTCTATGTAATTTCATTAACAAAATCTTCACAAAACTCGCTGCGAGCAGACTGGCGAGAGTCTTGCCGAGGATCATATCGGCTGAGCAAACTGCTTTTGTGAAAGGCCGTAAAATTGTGGACAACATCCTTATGGCTCAGGAATTGATTAGTAGCATGAACAACAAGCAGAGCGGAGGCAATGTGGCTATCAAATTGGATATAGAGAAGGCGTTCGACAGAGTGGACTGGAGTTTCCTCAACAGTGTGCAACGGAACTTTGGATTTATGGAGAAGTGGATTAACATAACGTGGAGAGCAATCTCCAATTGTTGTTTTCTCCTCTTGTTAATGGCGTGGCGGCTGGGTTCTTCAAGTTCAGCAGAGGCATCAGGCAATGTGACCCTATCTCTCCTTCGCTTTTTGTAATGCCCATATCTCGTATTATGTATTTGGAATACGTGTACGTATTTTCACCCATATTGTATGTTTTTCTGTTTGATTTATTTTGGCATTTCACTGGTTTATCTTGGTTCGGTTCGGTTTATTTGACCTTGCTTGTTTTATCATGTGGAGAACCACTCCCACCTACCACCACTCCCACCATAAATATCAATCCCACTCTCTTTCTTCCATTATTACTCATTACTCATTTCTTCTTCTCCATCTTTACTCTTCACCAACCTGAGAGAGAGTGGAGAGCTTAGGCAAGTGCATCTTGCTTCATGGAGGAACCCCATTTTTATTGTTCCATTGTCTTCCTCACGTGTTTCTAACCCACTTTAGTACTTAGCATTTTTCATTTTCATGGCTAAATTCTTGTAGATCTAATTTTGTGGTATTTTCGGTTTCCATGAGTTTTGATCTAACAACTTGTATATTTTTGCTAGTTGATGGTTCCATATTATAGAGAATTTTACTTTACTTAAATTTGACCTACGGGAGTCTGAATTTGGGTTCCCATGTTGTTTGGAGGAGCATGGAAGCCATAGTATTTTCCATGGACATGTTCTCCGTGGGAACCATTAATTTCACTTCTGGCCGTATGGCATTTGTATTTGCATGTCCCTTTAATTTAGTTGTTTGCAAGCTTGTATGCATTTGCATGCAACTTGCCTGGGCCGCATGACCAATTGCCCTAGCCGCATGAGAATTTATTGCATGGCTTTTATTATTATTTATTTAGTTACAGTAGCTGGCCGCATATGGTGTCACGCCCCAGAACCAGAATACTGGAGAGCGGGGGCAGACATAGCCAGCTACGTATATGAAATGGGATCCATCTCGCTATACGGTCACGACTGTCTAGATACATGAGGGTTTATCTACAAGCCAGCAGTCTCTTAAGGTCATGAACAAGCCTATTTTCTTAATCACAAGCAAGTAAGTAAAAGTTACAAGATGTATGATCATCAAATATACAATAGTAAGGCATCCCAAACATTACATATTCAGTTGATCATGAAGCTAGTCGTTACAAAATGTTAGGACTAGCAAGAGTTTAGTCATACATGATCAACCCTAGGATCTGTCAATCATGTTACAGCCCGTAGGTAGACAGTAAGTAAATTTGCAATCGAGCTAAACAGGTGCTCGTCGGCTAAACGTCTCAAAAGAATATTTTTACAATAGAGTGGGAGATCAAGGATAAACCCACTCGTTGCCAGGGTTCCGTCTAGTGGCCACCATCTGGCTGGAAAGTCGGTAGATCCTCGGAAGCTGCTCCGAAATCTGGCCATACGAAACTAGCTGGGTCAGATCCCAGAAAGAGCAAGTGCCACAAAGGAAGCTTCACTTAGGAACTAAAACCAGCAATCAGCACAATAGTATAATGAAGTAAGAATTGAAAATAAAAAAATACCTCAGGATGATATACGACGAGATAACCATAGAACTATTCAGATAGCCAGGTTACAACCCGTAAACCAAACAAGGACCGGGGTTGTAACCCTTCATCTGAACAGAACTTAGAATTTTCACCATTTATCGGTAAAATAGATACATGCATTCTGGTGATGCAGTAACATGGAACAAGATCAGGGCAAGACTAGACAGGTTAGACTCCATCCAATCATTTCACGGTCAAACAAGAATTACGGCTTGATACTTTAACTAACTAGGGTTATCACAAGCCTAGTTACTAGCAAGATGCAGTGAGAATCTTCCACAGCCACAAGCCCTGCAGTCCATCCAGGTTACCCGGGTTAAAAGAATTAGAGTTGAATTCAGGTGGCTACACCGTCCATGAAACGAATGTACCCTTAGGTAGCTTGAAGGGTGCAACACATGACAGTGTGCTAGAAATGTGTCCTACTCGATGGCAGGCTACAGATCCCAAGGCAGTCCAGGTAACGGGATTGCCTGTAGCTGGAAGATCTCTTTATGACTAATGTATTAATCTAGTTATTAGTCTTAGTTCATTTCAATAGGTACTCCTGACCGTGGTACTCAGGAGTCCTCTCCTAGACATGATGCAAGACAGGACTGGATTATTTGTACAAGCACAATCGCCTACGGTGTCCAGGTAATTTATACAGGTCATGTCATGTCATGTCATGGAGCCGTCGCAACAGCTTATCAAGATATATCATGTCAGGTTATCATGTCAATTGTTCTGGTCAAGAGTGCGCCACGACGGGCCACTATCAGGTCATGTCAAGTTTACTTGTCAAGAGTGCACCACTACGGGTCACTATCGTGTCATGTTCAGGTATCATTTCCAAACATATTAAGCAGATTCGTGATTATCTAATAAAATATCAATACACAGGACTATAGGAGAGCCATACGGCTAAGGCATATGCGGCTAAAAAGGGAAAGGCTTATGCGGTTAAAGGGGTATCAGTCATATGCGGCTCGGAGATCCACTCAGTCATGCGGCTGAGAAAGGCAAGACATATGCGGTCAGGAAGATAAGGAACTCATGCGGCTGGCGGGGGATGGGTCCATGCGGCTGGCTGACCAATCAAGTACATGCGGCCGGGGAGGAGCAACCCATGCGGCTGCGGGGAGCAATGACTATGCGATCAAGGGAAACAAACCCATGCGGCTGGGAGACTGCGGTCTATGCGGCTCGCGAGCGTTGAGTTCATGCGGCTCAGGGTTGCTGGAAATCCATGTGGCCAGGAATGACTGGGCCTCAGTCATGCGGCTGAGAAGAAATACTTGTCGTATGAACTTGTCATGCGGTCAAGTCAAGGCAATAGCGCATGCGGTTGGAACTGACTTGTCGCATGAATGTTCATGCGGTCAAGTGCTACCATGCGGATCGGGACTGTGCTTCTTCTCCAAATTTCCGAGAAGAAGTACACCATAAGCCATGGCTTCCAAGCTGCATAACTCTATCATCTGGAGCCCAAATCCGAACTTTCATAGGTCAAAATGGAGTAGAATGAAATTCTCTACAACATGGAACCATCAAAACTCGGAAATAACAAGATTAAGTAGATCAAAACCCAAAAAATCTAAAAATAATGTAAATATAGATCTACAAGAATCTAGTCATGGAAAGTAAAAATGCCAAGTTCTAAAGTAAGTTAGAATACTGTAAGGAAGAGAATGAAGCAATAAAATTGGAGTTCCTCCATGAAGCAAGTTGTACTTGTCTAGACCTCTCTCTCTCTCTCTGGTAGGTGAAGAAGTAAATAGAAGAAGAAGAAGAGTAATGAAGAGAGAGAATAGAAAATGGGTAATAAATACCAAAGGTGGTGGTAGGTAGGGGGTTCACCTTGGGTTCATCATGAACCAAAAACAATCCCAACCGAACCAAACCAACCCCGGGCCAAGAATAAACTGAGCCAAGAAGGAAAAGCTAAGCCAAAAATTAAGCAATACAAGATAAAATACGTACACGTATTCTAAATACGTAATACGAACTACAGGCATTACAACTCTACCCACCTTAAAAGAATTTCGTCCTCGGAATTTAATTAAAAGACTAGAGAGACGGGGACAAGCTATATTAATCACAAGCAAGCTATAACTAGGCAGGCAATCACTCATTCAAGCAATGAATCGAAGGCATGAGGCATAAGGAAGATATTATACCTCACGAGTCAAACAAGTCGGGATATCGCGATCGGATGTCATCCTCTCGCTCCTACGTTGACTCACCCAAAGAGTGATGGCCCCAAGCAACTCAGACTAACTTGATAGTCTTGTTCTTGAGTGTCTTCTCTCTCCGGACCAATATAGACACGGGCCTCTCCTCATACGAAAGGTTGGTACCAACAACCAATTCCGAATGATCTAGGATATGGCTCGGGTCCGGGATATATCATCGTAATTGGGATACATAGAACACGTCATGCACCTCGCTTAGCGACGGCGGAAGAGCGAGACGATAGGATACATCTCCTACTCGCTCTAGAATGTCAAATGGCCCTATATACCTAGGACTAAGCTTTCATCGCACGCCGAAACGAATGACGCCACGGTTAGGCAAAATCCTCAGGAATACATGGTCACCGACAGAAAACTCAAGGGGGTGCCGATAAGAATCGGCCCAATGGCGCTGACGATCTTGGGCAATTCGAACATGATCTCTGACCCTTCTGACCACTTCAACTGTCTGGGCAATCATTTCTGGACCGAACATCTGTCTCTCTCCAACATCATTCCAGGCTAACGGGGATCTGCACTTCCTGCCATACAGTGCCTCGAACGGTGCCATCTGGATACTGGCCTGAAAACTTTTGTTGTACGAGAATTCCACCAGGTGCAAGTGATCTTCCCATGAACCACCGAAGTCAATTGTACAAGACCACAACATGTCTTCAAGAGTCTGGATTGTACGCTCCGACTGACCATATGTCTGCGGATGGTATGCTAAACTGAACTGGAGATGAGTTCCCAAACTCTCCTGCAGGCTACGCTAAAAGTGCGATGTAAATCTTAAATCTTGATCCGAGGTGATACTGACTGGCACTCCGTACAACCTGATAATCTGTATGTGGTACATCTTCTCTAGCTGAGCCGTCGACTGACCAACTCTGAACGGGAGGAAGTGAGCTACCTTCGTGAGCCGATCAACTATAATCCAGATAGCATCTCTACTAGCTGGGGATCTAGGCAATCCGGTCACAAAATCTATGGTCACATGCTCCCACTTCCATTCTGGAATCGGCATGGGCCGAAGAAGTCCAGCGGGCCTCTGATGTTCAGCTTTAACTTGTTGACAAACCAAACACCGAGAGACAAACCGGGCTATCTCCCGCTTCATACCATTCCATCAGAAATGCTGACGGATATCACGGTACATCTTCGTACCACCAGGATGAATAGAATATTATGAACTGTGAGCCTCTGACATGACCTCCTGTCTGATATCTCCACTGGGTACACAAAGACGCTTACCATGTCGAAGTGTACCATCTTCATGAATGCATAACTCTGGTCTTTGTCCTGCCTCACACTCTGCTCTGAGTCGCTGAAGCTTGGAATCTGCTGACTGCGCCATCCGGATCCTCTCGACTATAGTGGACTGAACTTGTATACTGGCCATCAATGCTACACTGGAAGGGAGAACAACTTCAATACCCATCTTCTGAAGATCGGCTAACAGTTCTGGCTGCGCTGTTAGGAAATAAACTCTGGCTCTCCTGCTCAATACATCTGTAACGACGTTGGCCTTCCCAGGATGATACTGCAGGTTGATGTTATAATCCACCAGAAGCTCCAGCCACCTCCTCTGACACATGTTAAGATCCTTCTGGGTGAAAACATACTTCAGACTCTTGTGGTCGGTGAAAATCTCCATATAAATAGTGCCTCCACAACTTAAGAGCAAACACTACTGCTGCCATCTCCAAGTCATGGGTTAGGTAATTTCTCTCATGATCACGAAGTTGTCGTGAAGCATAAGCTATTACCTTTCCATGCTGCATCAGAACACATCCTAAACCTCTGCCTGAAGCATCACAATACACTGAGAATCCTCCGGTTCCATCAAAAAGCATGAGAATAGGAGCTGTTATCAATCCTTGCTTCAACTGCTCAAAAGAACTCTGACACTCTGTTGTCCAAGTAAACTGCGCATCCTTGTGGGTCAACTGGGTTAATGGCGCCGAAATCCGAGCAAAATCTGAAATAAATCGCCGGTAGTAGCCGACCAATCCAAGAAAACTGTAAACTTCTGCAACGGTGCTGGGCACTGGCCATGACTCAATAGCCACAATCTTCTGGGGATCCACTTCTACTCCTCCTCTGGTGATGATGTGACCCAAGTACGAAATGCGATCGAACCAAAACTCGTATTTACTAAACTTGGCATATAACTGGTGCTCTCTGAGAATCTGAAGAACCACACGGAGATGCTGCTCATGCTCCGCTTCGCTCCTGCTATAGACCAGGATGTCATCCAAGAACACAATCTTAAATTGATCCAAGTAAGGCATGAAGATGCGATTCATGAGATCCATGAATACAGCCGGCGCATTGGTCGCTCCAAAGGGCATTACTAGGAACTTCCAATGCCCATATCTCGATCTAAAAGCTGTCTTCGGGATGTCCTGCTTTCTGACTCTGATCTGATGATATCCTGAGCGCAAGTCTATCTTCGAGAATACTGCTGCCCCTTTGAGTTGATCAAACAAGTCATCTATCCTTGGGAGAGGATATCTGTTCTTGATTATCACTGAGTTCAAGGTACGATAATCAACACATAACCTGGACGTACCATCCTTCTTTTTCACAAGAAGCATCGGGGCTCCCCAAGGCGATCCACTAGCACGAATGAATCCCTTGGTTCTAAGCTCTTCAATCATCTTGTACAAGATCTCCAATTCTGAAGGTGCCATCCTGTAGACTCTCTCTGACACTGGGGCTGTCCCGGGAATCAAGTCTATAGTGAACTCGATCTCACGCTCCGGAGGCATACCTGGAAGTTCTTCTGGGAAAACATCTGAAAACTCGTCCACTATCCTGGGCAACTGAACTGCCGCTACTGCCATCCGCAATATTGGAGGAGAAGACTCAACTTCACCTCGGAAAAAGGAAAACTCTGGCTCGCCTGGAATGCTAAAAACAATCCTACCAATATGGCAGTCTATTCTAGCATACTGGTTCCTCAACCAATCCATCTCTAGGACCACATCATAATCGGCCATTGAGAATTCTATCAATCTAGCAGGAAATTCTCTACCTCTAACTACGATCCGACCCGAGGAAAACACTCTATCTAGTCCCACAAGTCCGCTACCAGTAAGTATATTGAGCCTTACTGATAATGACTCGGGCTCCAATCCTATCCGTGTCGCGAATCGTACAGACATAAAAGAATACGATACACCAGAATCAAATAAAGCTGAAGCTGGAAAGGAGTTGATGAGAATAGTACCTGCCACTACCTCTCCTGGTGCTAATCCTTCCTCTGCGGTCATCACCATAGCATGACCATGCCCTCGGGGTGCTGGTCCCCTCTGCTGAAATCTTCGCTGCCTGCTCTGACTCTGGGCTTGGACTTGTGTATACTGCTGGGGGTTCTGCTGCTGGAATACTTGGGACTGAGGCGACAAGGGCCTCGGCAATGGATACTGCTGCTGCTGGACTGGAACTGGGGCTGGTCCCCTCACCGAAGAGCTAGAAAGGTTGGACGATGATGAACCACGCCTATTCGGACAGGATCTAACCCTATGGTCTGCTGCTCCATAAGCCAGGCACAATCCTTGCGCCCTGCGATATTCTGCCACCACATGGCCTGGCTTCCCACAATGAGAACATCCCACTGCGGAAGACTGCTTCTATTTCTGCTGCTGCTGCTGAGGGTACGTCGGGATGGAATGTTGAACCGACATTGCTGAGGCCGCCCGCCTCGGAGCTCCAATAGTCAAAGCCCTGGCTGTCGGGGCTGGGGCTGAAGACTGATTCATCTGACCGTGAGATCTCTTCCGACCTCCGGCCCTATCCACAATCCTCTGGGAGTTATACTCATGCCTCCTAGCTGCTCTCAAGACTGCATCAAAAGTTTGATGCTCAAACTGCTCAACTGCGAATAAAATCTCCAAGTGAAGCCCTTGCTTGAATCGCTGGGCTCTATCATACTCGGTTGCCACCAAAGTGGAAGCAAACCGACTGAGTCTCGAAAACTCGACCGCATATCCATCGACCGTCCTGCCCATCTGCTTCAGATTGGTGAACCTCGTCTGTAGATCGTACCGAGCTACAACATCAAAATACTTGGTTTGGAATCTTTCTCTGAACACCGCCCAAGCAATGGGTGCCACTAATCCAATGGCCTGAGCCGCCCACCAGCTGCGGACAAGATCCAGCAATTGCAGGCGCACCACGACTACCTTCTCGATCTCTGTGGTCTTGGCTGCTTCTAGAATCACCTCTGTGTCCTGAAGCCAAGCATCTGCGGCGATAGCATCTTCACTACCGTCGAAGAAGGGAGGGTTCAAGCGCTTGAAGCTGTTGGCCGTGCTGTTATCCTGATGACCTCCTCTGGTCAAAGCATCCATCACTGCCTGGTGCAAGGCATCTCCACGACGATCTTGGAAAGCAATCAAGGTCCTGACGAGACCTACCAAAGTGCCATCATCAGGCTCGGCAGGCTGAACTGGCTGGACTGGTGGCTCTCCATCAGAAGGCACACCTCTGGAGGCTACTCCGAAATGCTGGGCTTGATCTCCGGGTTGCTGCTGATCCGAAGGAAATGCTCCGTCTTGCTGACCGACAGGTCTAGGAACAATACCGTTGAAGAAGACAACATGAAAAAACAATAAGGAAGGACCAGGACAGATCAATGATACAAGCATATGATCAGGACAAGAATCCAGGGATTCAGAAGATACGAGCAGAGATCAAGGGCGAATACTGATTGAGACATCTATTCGGTAAACCCTCATATATCTTAATTTACAAGACCTGCATGGGCCACCACTTAAACTATGTCACGCCCCAGAACCAGAATACTGGAGAGCGGGGGCAGACATAGCCAGCTACGTATATGAAATGGGATCCATCTCGCTATACGGTCACGGCTATCTACATACATGAGAGTTTATCTACAAGCCAGCAGTCTCTTAAGGTCATGAACAAGCCTATTGTCTCAATCACAAGCAAGTAAGTAAAAGTTACAAGATGTATGATCATCAAATATACAATAGTAAGGCGTCCCAAATATTACATATTCAGTTGATCATGAAGCTAGTCGTTACAAAATGTTAGGACTAGCAAGAGTTTAGTCATACATGATCAACCCTAGGATCTGTCAATCATGTTACAGCCCGTAGGCAGACAGTAAGTAAATTTGCAATCGAGCTAAACAGGTGATCGTCGGCCAAACGCCTCAAAAAAATATTTTTACAATAGAGTGGGAGATCAAGGATAAATCCACTCGTTGCCAGGGTTCCGTCTAGTGGCCACCATCTGGCTAGAAAGTCGATAGATCCTCGGGAGCTGCTCCGAAATCTGGCCATACAAAATCATCTGGGTCAGATCCCAGAAAGAACAAGTACCACAAAAGAAGCTTCACTTAGTAACTAAAATCAGTAATCAGCACAATAGTATAATGAAGTAAGAATTGAAAATAAAGAAATACCTCAGGATGATATACGACGAGATAACCATGGAACTATTCAGATAGCCAGGTTACAACCCATCAACCAAACAAGGACCGGGGTTGTAACCCTTCATCTGAACAGAACTTGGAATTCTCACCACTTATCGGTAAAATAGATACATGTATTCTGGTCATACAGTAACATGGAAGAAGATCAGGGCAAGACTAGACATGTTAGACTCCATCCAATCATTTCACGGCCAAGCAAGAATTAAGGCTTGATACTTTAACTAACTAGGGTTATCACAAGCCTAGTTACTAGGCTTAATACTTTAACTAACTAGGGTTATCATGCGGCTGGGAGACTGCGGTCTATGCGGCTCGCGAGCGTTGACTTCGCGCGGCTCAGGGTTGCTGGAAATCCATGCGGCCAGGAATGACTGGGCCTCAGTCATACGGCTGAGAAGAAATACTTGCCGCATGAACTTGTCATGCGGTCAAGTCAAGGCAATAGTGCATGCGGTTGGAACTGACTTGCCGCATGAATGTTCATGCGGTCAAGTGCTACCATGCGACTCGGGACTGTGCTTCTTCTCCAAATTTTTGAGAAGAAGTACACCATAAGCCATGGCTTCCAAGCTGCATAACTCTATCATCCGGAGCCCAAATCCGAACTTCCATAGGTCAAAATGGGGTAGAACAAAATTCTCTACAACATGGAACCATAAAAACTCGAAATAACAAGATTAAGTAGATCAAAACCCAAGAAATCTAAAAATAATATAAATGTAGATCTACAAGAATCTAGCCATGGAAAGTGAAAATGCCAAGTTCTAAAGTAAGTTAGAATGCTGTAAGGAAGAGAATGAAGAAATAAAATTGGAGTTCCTCCATAAAGCAAGTTGCACTTGCCTAGACCTCTCTCTCTCTCTCTCTCTCTCTCTCTCTCTCTCTCTGGTAGGGGAAGAAGTAAATGGAAGAAGAAGAAGAGTAATTAAGAGAGAGAATGGAAGAATGGGTAATAAATACCAAAGGTGGTGGTAGGTAGGGGGTTCACCTTGGGTTCATCATGAACCAAAAATAATTCCAACCGAACCAAACCAACCCCGAGCCAAGAATAAACCGTGCCAAGAAGGAAAAGCTAAGCCAGGAATTAAGCAATACAAGATAAAATACGTATACGTATTCCAAATACGTAATACGAACCACAGGCATTACATATGGCACTTGCAATTGCATGCAAATAAGTGCATTAGCATTTACATGCATTAATTAGCCTTTAAATAATTGTCATGTATTAACTTAGCCTTTAATAATTAGCATTAAGTCCTGGCTTTTGCCATTAGCTTTAGCCTTTAAAATCTTGCCATTTAGCATTAGCATTAAGTTTTGGCTTGTATTTTACATGGAGCTACTCACGTGGCCGCATGAAAACACCCCCCTTTCTCATATTGTGGCCGTATGTATTATAGTATGGCGCATGTCTTTTCTTTTGCATGCCTTTGCATGCAAATGGCATGCATGGCTTTAATTTTGGCCACATGGCTAAAATATGTTGTAGCCGCATAGGCCAGCGGAACAATGTAGCCGCATGCAATATAGTGTGTTAGCTGGCCGCATGGCCTTGCTGTAACTTTGACCTTTACTTTAGATGCTTAATTAATTACCATGGCCTGGCTTGCATGTTTATGCATGCTTTTGCATGCATGCCTTGGCTTGATGTTACGTAGTAACATTTATGGCCGCATGTATTTAATATTTATGGCCTTGTTTAATAAAAATGCATGGACCTTTTGTAATATTTGCATGGACCATTAGCAGCTTAGTAGCCGCATGCAGGAATAAAGCAAGCCAGCCGCATAGGCCTATGAATATTAATATAATATGGCACGACCAAGTGCCATGATATATTTAACATGCATTCCATGCAAGCTTGCTTGCATGCTTAAATTCTTGGCCGCATGCATTGTTTGAGTGGCCACGTGCCATATTTTGTCGCATACCCCATGGTGTGCTGGCCTCATTAGTATGAAGCATTAATTATAATAGGGTCCCACAAGGTTTGTATCCATATAATTTTAGGCCACATGGCCCCAGTACTTGAGTGGCCACGTGTCCTTTTTTTTGCTTGAGTGGAAGCCTGCATTTATTGTGGGTTCCTTTCTCCTTATCCTTTTTTTGGTTGCATAAATATTTCTTGTTGGCCGCATGGCCCCTTCAGTTGTTTCCTGGCCGCATAAGCTTTGGCTGGCCGCATGGGTGGCCTCCTACTCTCTTTGGCCGCATGTATGTTCTCCCACTTTTGGGACGTATGGGGTCCACTTTGATTGTTTAAATATTTTATTTGCCTTAATTGTGGTCAGAATTTCTTCCTACTCCCAACATAAAAGTTGTAGAGTTTCTCCTTGGCTTTAAGAATATATATATTATAAATATATTATTATTTAATTGTGCAAGCTTCTCTCCTCCTTGATAAATGATATGACTTGATAATGACCCGCCGTGGTGCACTCTTGACAAGATAACTTGACCTGACAAACTTGACATGATAATTCTTGATAGTGGCCTGCCGTGGCGTACTCTTGACATGATAAACCTGACATAATATTTCTCGAATTGTTGTTGCGATGGCCAAAACGACATGACAAGTATGAATAACCTGGATACCGTGGTCGATTGTGCTTGTACAAATGAACCCGTCTTGTCTTGCATCATGTCTAGGACAGGGACCCCTGAGTACCACGGTCAGGGGTACCTACTGTAAATGGCTAAGGCTAATAACTAGAATAATACAGTAGTTCATGAAGATACTTTCCCAGTTATCTGTTGCCCCTTTGATCCTCGCCTTATATATATACATGGGACTTGGAGCTATCTGTCATGATGAGCATATTTCCAGCCTGCCGTTGAGTAGGGCACCTCTTTAGGACACATGTATCTCACTGCAGTGTGTCTGCTATACTTATTTTCTTTTGCTGGGGTCACTCAGGTAGCAGCAGACGGGTAACTGAACTTGGAAATCTCTTTGCATCTTGTTAGTAACTAGGCCTGTGGTAACCCTAGTTAGTTAAAGTATCAAGCCGTACTTATTGCTTGGCCGTGGTTGTTGGATGGAGTTCATTCAGTCTAGTCTTGTCTTGATCCTGTACAAGATTGTTACATGTCCTGATTTCTTATTTTATCTTGTCGATAAATGGTGGGAGAAACCAAGTTCTGTTCAGACGAAGGGTTACAACCCCAGTCCTTATTTGGTTTACGGGTTGTAACCTGGTTATCTGAATAGTCCCATGGTTATCTCATCGTATATCACCCGTCATGCTTTTCCTTAATTACTGTCTCTTATTATGCAATTATATTCTTGTGCTAATTTGCTGGTTTTAGTTCCAAAGTGAAGCCTCCTTTGTGGCACTTGCTCTTTCTCGGATCCGACCCAGCTGGTTTTGTATGGCCAGATACCGGAGCAACTCTAAAGGATCTACCGACTTTCCAGCCAGATGGTGACCACTAGAAGGAACCCTGGCAACGAGTAGGTTCATTTTGGCTCTCCCACTCTATTATAAAATTATTCTTTTGAGGCGTTTAGCCGACGAGCAAGTGTTAGCTCGTGTATATTTTTACTTACTGTCTGCCTACGGGCTGTAACATGATTGGCAACCTAGGTTGATCATGTATGACTAAAACTCTTGCTAGTCCTCACATTTTGTAACGACTAGCTTCATGATCAGCTGAATATGTAATGTTTGGGACGCCTTACTATTGTATATTTGGTGATCTTACATCTTGTGATATTTATTTACTTGCTTGTGACTGAGACACTAGGCTTGTTATTGACCATAGGAGACTGATGGCTTGTAGATAAACCCTCATATATCTATACAGTCGTGACCGTATAGTGGAGTGGATCCCATTTCATTATACGTAGCTGGCTATGTCTTCTCCCGCTCTCCAGTGTTCTGGTTCTGGGGCGTGACATGGTTTAAGTGGTGGCCCATGCAGGTCTTGTAAATCAAGATATGAGAGGGTTTACCGAATAAATATCTCAATCAGTACTCGCCCTTGATCTCTGTTCGTGTTCTCTGAATCCCTGAAAATCCTTGTCCTGATCACATGCTTGTAATCGTTGATCTGTCCTGGTCCTTCCTTATTGTTCTCTATGTCGTCTTCTTCAGCGATGTTGTTCTTGGACCTGCTGATCAGCAAGGCGGAGCACCTCCCGTGGACCAGTCTCAACCTGGAGATCAAGTCCAACACTCAGGAGCAGCCTTCCGGGTCATGCCTCTCGGAGATCCAGAACCCCCGGTACAGCCAGTCCAGTCCGCAGAACAAGATGATGGAGCCTTGGTGGGACTTATCATGGAGTTGCTTGCATCGCAGGATCGTCGAGGAGATGCCTTGTGTCAGGAAGAGGCAGATGCTCTGGGCAGAGGTGGACATCATGGGAACAGTGCAGCGAACAGTGATAGGACCGGAGGTCAAAAGCGATCTCACGGCCAGATGACCCAATCGACAGCACCAGTCCCGACAGTCTGGGCTTTGACAATTGTAACTCCGAGGCAGACGGCCTCAGTGACGTCGGTCACGTCCCCTCAGCAGCAGAAGCAGAAACTGTCTTCCACAATGGGCTGCACTCATTGTAGGAAACCAGGACACGTTGTTTCAGAGTGTCGCAGAGCTCGAGGATTATGTTTGCTTTGTGGAGCACCGGACCACAAGGTAGGGTCCTGCCCGTTCAGGACTGACTTATCACCAGCCATGACCAGTTCATCCGTTAGGGGACTAGCCCCAGTACAAGTCTAGCAGCAGTTTCCATCCCTGAGGCCATTGTCGATGCAGGCCCAAGCTTTTCAGCAGCAAAGGCCTCAGCAGTATGCCCAGGCACAAGTTCAGTATAGGCAGAGGGGATTCCAGCAGAGACCCCAACAGTATTCCCTGACCCCGACTCAGATTCAGAACCGGCAGAGAGGTTCCTAGCAGGATATCTTCCTTCTTACTTCTACCTTCAAATTCCTTGCTTGCATGATTGATTGTTTGATTGATTGCTTAGTTATAGCTTGCCCTTGCATCTCTAGCCTCTTATTTAAATTCTGAGGACAGAATTCTTTTAAGGTGGATAGAGTTGTAATGCCCATATCTCGTATTACGTATTTGGAATACGTGTACGTATTTTGACCCATATTGCATATTTTTTTGCTTGATTTATTTTGGCATTTCACTAGTTTATCTTGGTTCGGTTCGGTTTATTTGACCTTGCTTGTTTTATCATGTGGAGAACCACTCCCACCTACCACCACTCCCACCATAAATATCAATCCCACTCTCTCTCTTCCATTATTACTCATTTTTTCTTCTCCATCTTTACTCATTGTCTTCCTCATGTGTTTCTAACCCACTTTAGTACTTAGTATTTTTCATTTTCATGGTTAAATTCTTGTAGATCTAATTTTGTGGTATTTTCGATTTCCATGAGTTTTGATCTAACAACTTGTATATTTTTGCTAGTTGATGGTTCCATGTTGTAGAGAATTTCACTTTACTTAAATTTGACCTACGGGAGTCTGGATTTGGGTTCCCATGTTGTTTGGAGGAGCATGGAAGCCATAGTATTTTCCATGGACATGTTCTCCGTGGGAACCATTAATTTCACTGGCCGCATGGCATTTGTATTTGCATGCCCCTTTTATTTAGTTGTTTGCAAGCTTGCATGCAACTTGCCTGGGCCGCATGACCAATTATCCTGGCCGCATGAGAATTTATTGCATGGCTTTTATTATTATTTATTTAGTTGCAGTAGATGGCCGAATATGGCACTTGCAATTGCAGGCAAATAAGTGCATTAGCATTTGCATGCATTAATTAGCCTTTAAATAATTGTCATGTATTAACTTAGCCTTTAATAATTAGCATTAAGTCCTGGCTTTTGCCATTAGCTTTAGCCTTTAAAATCTTGCCATTTAGCATTAGCATTAAGTTCTGGTTTGTATTTTGCATGGAGCTACTCACGTGGCCGCATGAATACACCCCCCTTCTCATATTGTGGCCGCATGTATTATAGTGTGGCGCATGCCTTTTCTTTTGCATGCCTTTACATGCAAATGGCATGCATGGCTTTAATTTTGGCCGCATGGCTAAAATATGTTGTAGCCGCATAGGCCAGCGGAACAATGTAGCCGCATGCAATATAGTGTGTTAGCTGGCCGCATGGCCTTGCTGCAACTTTGACCTTTACTTTAGATGCTTAATTAATTACCATGGCCTGGCTTGCATGTTTATGCATGCTTTTGCATGCATGCCTTGGCTTGATGTTACGTAGTAACATTCATGGCCGCATGTATTTAATATTTATGGCCTTGTTTAATAAAAATGCATGGACCCTTTGTAATATTTGCATGGACCATTAGCAGCTTAGTAGCCGCATGCAGGAATAAAGTAAGCCAGCCGCATAGGCCTATGAATATTAATATAATATAGCATGGCCAAGTGCCATGATATATTTAACATGCATTCTATGCAAGCTTGCTTGCATGCTTAAATTCTTGGCCGCATGCATTGTTTGAGTGGCCACGTGCCATATTTTGCCGTATACCCCATGGTGTACTGGCCTCATTAGTATGAAGCATTAATTATAATAGGGTCCCACAAGGTTTGTATCCATGTAATTTCAGGTCACATGGCCCCAGTACTTGAGTGGCCACGTGTCCTTTTTTTTGCTTGAGTGGAAGCCTGCATTTATTGCGGGTTCCTCTCTCCTTATCCTTTTTTGGTTGCATGAATATTTCTTGCTGGCCGTATGGGTGGCCTCCCACTCTCTTTGGCCGCATGTATGTTCTCCCACTTTTGGGCCGCATGGGGTCCACTTTGATTGTTTAAATATTTTATTTGCCTGAATTGTGGTCAGAACTTCTTCCCACTCCCAACAAGAAAGTTATAGAGTTTCTCCTTGGCTTCAAGAATATATATGTTATAAATATATTATTATTTAATTGTGCAAGTTTCTCTCCTCTTTGATAAATGACATGACTTGATAGTGACCCGCCGTGGTGCACTCTTGACAAGATAACTTGACCTGACAAACTTGACATGATAATTCTTGATAGTGGCCCGTCATGGCACACTCTTGACATGATAAACCTGACATGATATTTCTCGAATTGCTGTTGTGACGGCCAACACGACATGACAAGTATGAATAACCTGGACACCGTGGTCGATTGTGCTTGTACAAATGAACCCGTCTTGTCTTGCATCATGTCTAGGACAGGGGCTGTCACGCCCCAGAACCAGAATACTGGAGAGCGGGGGAATGACTCAGCCAGCTACGTATTACGGGTAGATGAATACCGTATAATACGATCAATGCTATCTAACCAGACGAGGGGGTGCATACTACATGAAAGTCTTACTATGGTCACTTCACATCTATTGTCTCAATCATTCAAACAAGAAGCAAAAATAGAGAACATGTAAGATAAAGCAGTAAGGCATCCCAAATGCTTAGTCAAGATGTTCTTGAGATCTGGCTTTACAAAACATAGCCAGATGGTATAGTAACATATACACAATTGTTATCAGCTGCAGTCTGACTTTAGTTACAATTATGTAAAAGTAAGTGCAAGAGAATCTGACTAATATGTCGGTGCCAAACGGCTAAGTATGAAGTAAATAACAAAACGAGCGGTGGAGTAAGGAACCCACTCGAGTCCTCATGCGATCATTCTCCTAGTATTGACCATCTTGGAGGTGGAAGTAAGCTGGATCCTCGAGGACTGGCTCTAAATCTGGCCATGCAAAACCAGAGAGGTTAGACCTCTAATAGCAAGTACCACAAGGAAGTACGATATGAAGGATTAAACCAGTAAGTAAGAGGATATGATAATAGATCTCTGCTTTCCACTAGGATTCACATAACATCACGACACTTCGAACCAACCTTCCAACCAAACAAGGACAGAAGTTGGCCTGTCATGTCCTGACATTCTGATCATCTCAGTTAGGCAACAGAGTAGGTACAGTACACAAACAAATCATCTTGAATGGCCAATCAACTACTATGGCTTGCTATTGTGAGTCCCAAGTTACCTTGGAATTATGCAATAAAGGATTCCTCAGTTCTCACTATGTGCAAGCAAGGCTAGTCTATCCAATCAATCAATTGCGCCAATCATGTAATTAGACGAGTCCCAGCGGGACGCCCGCCGTTAATATATCATGTACAATAATATAAGCAGATACCGTTCCCTGCCCGTGTGACAGATTTACAGTATCTGTGGGAACCAGCCGGCCTGTCGGGCACTACTAGTCCTAAGAGGGCTGCCATGTAAGAACTCGAGAATCCATTCTCTTCATGCCATCATTATTTTATTTGACTTAATAGTCCCTACGTTGAGTGAAGTTCCATGCTGTAGATCATGGTCATTCAAATGAGTACTTTTGTACGGGGTACGATATGCGCAACTCTACAATGATACCCGTACGGCTAGGTTGTAGGTCTTATATAGCGTAATGCAACAATCAAATCTAACCACGGAGTAATCATGCCTTGAACATAAAGTACACATGCAATTTTTGTAAGATAAATAAATAACTAAATAGATAAATAAATAATTTGAAGCCTGCATGTGCCCGTATGCCAATATTCGGGATCGGCTAATCGATTACAATAGTTTATTACATGAACGTGTCTCATTCATTCAATTCAATAAGACGACTAGCCAGTCTCTTAGTTCCAACTAGGAACGCATGATCAATTATTAGTCAATGTAACCATTATTATCAATGGTGACAAGGCATAAAAGTCAAATAGTATTCAGTAGAGTCGAGTCTACGACTCTCAGGGTTAAGTTCCAGTCATACTGGGTATCCATGGATCAATCAAGACACATGACACATTCTACACAACCATATGTATTAAAAATGTTAACATGCCAAGATTATCAAGTTCATAAAAGGGGCATAAGGATATAATAGGAGAATTATCTTGCCATCATTAAATGAATAAATTATAGAATCAATAGAACACCCAGGTCAGGAAATCACGCCAACAAGTCTATGCTAAGGCCAACAAGTCACGCCAAGTCTAGCAGGTAGGAGTGAGCGTATAAACAGCGTGAGCGTAAAAAGTGGTGAGCGTATGAACGTAAAAAGCGTGATAAGAAATTCACGCACGCACAGCGTGAGCGTGAAGGAAAATTCACGCACGCACAGCGTGAGCGTGAAAAAGTAATAAGAAATTCACGCACGCACGCAAAGACGTGTGCGTAACTCAAATGTCACGTTCGTACGTAAGGACGTGAGCGTAACTAAAATTCACGCTGACACGTACAGACGTGAGCGTGACTAAAAATCCACGCACGCATGTAAAGACGTGAGCGTGACTAAAAATTCACACTAACACGTAAAGGCATGTGCGTGACTCAAAATTCACGCTAACACGTAAAGACGTGTGCGTGACTATAAATTCACGCTGGCACATAAGAACGTGAGCGTGACTCAAAATTCACGCTAACACGTAAGAACGTGTGCATGACTGAACCTCCATTCCAAGCCAGAAATGAAGTTCCCATGGTTCAGAATGGTGAAGAATGAGAAGCTCTGCCATCAGGAACTATCTACTTCCGAAAAGCACGCCAGGTTGGGAGATCAAAACCCATGGACAACCGAGAAGAAACAAGCCAAAGAAATCAAAAATGCTAAGTACTAAACTCTCTTGGAATCATGAGAGGAAGAAAAATGAACCATAAAAATGGTTCTCAAGTGGAAGCAAGAAGCAAGATGCACTTGCCTGCTGTTGGTTGGTGGAGAGAGTGGTGAGGAAGAAGAAGAAGTAATGGTGAAGGAGAGTTATGAGGAGAGAGAAGGGGATGGGGGCTTAAATAGAAAGGGTGGTGGTAGGTGGGGGTTTGTGGGGTTCGGTTCATGTGAACCACGATAAACCCGAGAAGAACCACCATGAACCCGAACCTAAAAGCAAGACTAAAACAGAGAAGTTAAAAGCAGAAAATAAAATACAGGAATAAAATACAGGAATAAAATTGCAGGAAATAAAATGCAGATAATTAATAACATGAAATTAAAGGAATTTAAATACAGGATAATACATGATAAATACTAAATAAATATACATGAGTTGTACATGTATAAAAATACGCATTCTGGGAACGGAGAGTGACATCTCTACCCACCTTAGAAAAATTTCGTCCTCGGAATTTCAAATCCAAGCAGGTAGAAATATCGGAGCTAAACTAATACAAGCAATTCTAGTGAGCAAGCAATCATTTTTACCATATCAAAAGCAAGTACTATATATGTAAATTCATCAATCCACGATATCAAGTAGCTCTACCCATAAGGTGACAAGCATGAAGAATCAGGACAATCAAGATATACTGAAAGAGATATACCTTGTGAGTCAAACATGTGTGGATACCGTGATCGAATATCATCCTCACGTTCCCACGTTGACTCTCCCAAGGAGTGATGACCCCAAGCAACACGGACAAGACTAATTATTCGGTTCTTAAGTATCTTCTCTCTTCGGTCCAAAATGGACACAGGCTGTTCCTCGTAAGACAGGTTGGTACCAACAACCAGCTCAGAATGATCGAGGACATGGCTTGGGTCCGATACATACCTACGTAATTGAGATACATGAAACACGTCATGCACCTCTCGTAACAAAGGTGGGAGGGATAAACGATAAGCAACATCGCCTATCCGATCAAGGATAACAAATGGGCCCACGTACCGCGGACTCAATCCCGCGAATACCAAATCTAATGACCCCACGAGTAGGTGAGATCCGCAAGAATATGTGGTCCCCAACAGAGAACTCTAACGGCCTACGATGCCGGTCCTGCACAACTCGAAGTCGCTCTCTAATTCTCTTAACCACTTCAACCGTCTGAACAATCATTTCTGGGCCTAACATCTTCCTCTCTCCGATATCATCTCATGCAAGCGGTGACCTGCACTTCTGACCATATAGTGCTTCGAATGGCGCCATCTGGATACTGGCTTGATAACTATTATTGTATGAGAACTCGACTAAGTGCAGGTGACTCTCCCAAGACCCTCCAAAATCTAGAGTACAAGCTCGTAACATGTCTTCTAAAGTCTGAATCGTTCTTTCTGATTGCCTATCCGTCTGCGGATGGTAGGCCGTGCTAAACCTTAACTTGGTACCCAGACTATGATGTAAGCTCTTCCAGAAATGTGATGTAAAGCAGGTATCTCGATCCGACACAATACTAACAGGGACTCCATGCTGCCTGACTATCTGTTGTATATATAACTCTGCCAACTTTTCTGTAGATTACTCTACTCTGAAAGGAAGAAAGTGTGCTACCTTCGTAAGTCGGTCCACTATTACCCAAATAGCGTCCTTACCACTTGGTGATCTCGGTAAACCGATCACAAAGTCCATTGTAATATGCTCCCATTTCCATTCCGGGATAGGAAGCGGTTGCAATAACCCAGCTGGCCTCTGCTGTTCTGCCTTCACTTGCTGATATACCAAGCAACGGAAAACAAATCTAGCTATCTCTCTCTTCATCCCGTTCCACCAGAAATGCTGCTTAATATCTTGGTACATCTTGGTCCCTCCAGGGTGAATATAATACTGAGAACTGTGAGCTTCTGCCATAACCTCCTGTCTGATATCTCCACTAGGCACACATAGACGTGATCCAAACCTAAGTGTACCATCTTTATGAATTCTCATCTCCTTCCTGAGTCCTGACTCACATTCTGTCCTAAGCTTCTGAATCCGTGGGTCTTGTGCCTGAGCTGCCTTGATTCTGCCTATCAAGTCGGATTGAACTTGCAGACTTGTTAGAACTCCTATATCACTAGGAAGTATAACTTCGATGCCCATCTCCTGAAGGTCTTCTAAGATATGCCTCTGTGTTGTCAACATAAATGCACCGCCTCTCCTGCTAAGAGCGTCTGCTACTATATTAGCCTTGCCTGGATGATACTGAAGCTCCACGTCATAATCCTTGATCAACTCCAGCCATCTTCTCTGCCTCATGTTTAGTTCCTTCTGAGTAAAGATGTACTTCAGACTTTTATGGTCTGTGTACATGTCCACTCGGTCACCATATAAGTAATGCCTCCATAGCTTCAGAGCAAACACTACTGCCGCTAACTCCAAATCATGAGTTGGGTAATTCTTCTCGTGGTCCCGAAGCTGCCTAGATGTATATGCTATCACCTTTCCATGTTGCATAAGGACACATCCAAGTCCTTTACCTGACGTATCATAATATACTGTAAAACCTCCGGGTCCAACTGGCAATGTAAGGATAGGTGCTGATATCAACTTCTGCTTCAAAGTCTCGAATGATGCCTGACATTTTGTCGACCAAACGAATGGTACATCCTTCCGGGTCAAGCGGGTCATGGGTGCTGAAAGCCTTGCAAAGTCTGACATAAACCTTCTATAATATCCTGCCAATCCCAAGAAACTCCGTACATCTGCTACGGTCATGGGTACTGGCCAACTTTCTACTGCTTCTATCTTCTTGGGATCTACTGCTACTCCAGCTCCTGATATGATGTGACCCAAAAATAAAATGTGATCCGACCAAAACTCACACTTGCTGAGCTTGGCATACAACTGGTTCTCTCTCAGAACCTGTAACACTTTCCTGAGGTGATCTTCATGCTCCTCTTCACTAGCAGAGTATACGAGTATGTCGTCAAGAAACACAACGATAAACTGGTCTAAGTATGGCATAAAGATGCGATTCATCAAATTCATGAATATTGCTGGAGCATTGGTCAAACCAAACGGCATTACTAAGAATTCATAATGCCCATACTTTGACCTGAATGCTGCCTTGGGAATATCTTCCTTCCGAACCCTCACCTGATGGTACCCTGAACGAAGATCTATCTTGGAAAAAACTCTAGCTTTGCTCAACTGATCAAATAAGTCATCGATCCTGGGTAATGGGTACTTGTTCTTCACTGTTGCCGCGTTAAGCTTCATGTAGTCAATGCACAATCTGGATGACCCATCCTTCTTCCCCACAAGTACCACTGGTGCTGTCCATGGTGATACGCTAGCTTGGATGAACTTCTTCTCCTTCAGTTCCTCTATATGCTGATATACTTTGGCCTGCTCTGAATCTGCCATTCTGTAAACTCGATCTGATATCGGTTTAGTTCCAGGTGCCAATTCTATACTGAACTCAATATCTCTAACCGGTGGTAGACCTGGAAGTTCTTCGGAAAACACGTCTAGAAATTCTTCAACTACCTTCGGAATCTGAACTTCTTCCATCGCCGTTACTACTCCCTGCTCTTGCTGAGTTGCCTCTGATCTGACTAAGGTGAACCGCTCCATGCCTGGAATATCAAAAGATACACTCCCTCTATGACAATCTATTATCGTATGACTGTCTTTCAACCAGTCCATGCCTAAGATAACGTCGAAATTTCCAACAAGAAATTCTATCAACCGGACGGGTAAGGGATGTCCGCAAACTACAATGCTACATGCTAAAATAACTCTACTAACTCCTACGAGTCCATTACCAGTGAGTATATTCAACCTCTCTGGCAATGCCTCGAACTCCATCCCTAGTCGTGTCGCAAATTGTGCAGATATAAATGAATGGGATGCTCCCGAATCAAACAATGCTACTGCAGGATATGAGGCGACGAGAATGTTACCTGCCACAACATCTCCCGATGCCAATGCCTCCTCCAAGGACAGAGTGAATGCTTGCCCTCGACCTCCTTGCTGGTTTCCATGTTGCGGCCTAGCCTGATGCTGTTGCTGGCCTCTTCCTTGATGATGCTGGGGTAGTCTATGCTGGTGTTGATGCATCGGCGGTCCCTGCTGCCGAAACATCTGAGCCTGCGGCACTAACGGACGCTGTGCCAACGGCCTTACTGCCACCACTGGTCCTTGATACTAGCATGCCCCTGGTGTTGGCAGAGCAGGAAACTGCTGTCCTGGTCCTCCTGACCTCGAATTCATGGGACAGGTGGTAACCCGATGGTCTGGATTTCCACATATAAGACACAGTCCATTCAATGTCCGACACACATCTCTAGTGTGTCCTATCTTTTCACAATAAGTGCAGCCCACCGGGGGTTGCTGGTTCTTCCTCTGTTGCTGTTGCTGCTGCCTGGGTGGTGGTGCTGGTCCTCGTATCGCCACATCGTGGATACGAATGCCAGTGGATGGTGCTGTTGTTCGGGGTGCTGCTCCCCCTCCTCCTTCAATCTGACTGTGGAATCTCTTCTGACCTCCAGTCCTTGTCGCAAGCCTCTGAATGGTGATCTCATGCCTTCGAGTTGCCGTTAATACTTTGTCAAAAGTTTGGTAATTGTGCCCCTCTATCAATTGCAAGAGTTCAAAATGAAACCCTTGCTGAAACCTCATAGCCCTCTGGCGCTCCGTCGCTACCATCTCTGGGGCGAATCTACTCAATCTGCAGAACTCCGCTGCATAAGCATCTACAGTCTTGCCGGCCTGCCTGAGGTTGATAAACTTCTGTTGTAGCTCAAACTGCACCACAACTCCATAGTACTTGGTCTTGAATCTTACAGTAAAATCGTCCCAAGCCACAGGACGTCTGATGCCCACTTTCTCTGATTTCCACCAATCACGTGCGAGATCCTGAAGTAACTTCACTAGATCCACACGTTCTTCTGCCGGTACCTTAGCTGCTGTCAGAATAGCCTCAATATCCTTAAGCCATGCATCTGCTGAGATGGCATCCTCCGTGCCCTCGAAACGGTGGGGGTTGTACTTGCAAAACCTGGCTAATCCTTCTGAATCAGTCCTCACTCCTCTTTCCAAAGCCGTCTGTAATCCTTGGTTGAGCAACACATTCTGCACTTGTAGCTGAGTGTGCATGCACTGCTGGGCCAACATCTGATGTTGCTGAGTAGCCATCATCCCTCTCATGATCTCCAGAAGGGCTGGTGTATCCATTTCCGCAGGGATAGGTAGAACTGTTAAATGACATGACTTGATAGTGACCCGCCGTGGTGCACTCTTGACAAGATAACTTGACCTGACAAACTTGACATGATAATTCTTGATAGTGGCCCGCCGTGGCGCACTCTTGACATGATAAACCTGACATGATATTTCTCGAATTGCTGTTGCGACGGCCAACACGACATGACAAGTATGAATAACCTGGACACCGTGGTCGATTGTGCTTATACAAATGAACCCGTCTTGTCTTGTATCATGTCTAGGACAGGGACTGTCATGCCCCAGAACCAGAATACTGGAGAGCGGGGGAATGACTCAGCCAGCTACGTATTACGGGTAGATGAATACCGTATAATACGATTAATGCTGTCTAACCAGACGAGGGGGTACATACTACATAAAAGTCTTACTATGGTCACTTCACATCTATTGTCTCAATCATTCAAACAAGAAGCAAAAATAGAGAACATGTAAGATAAAGCAGTAAGGCGTCCCAAATGCTTAGTCAAGATGTTCTTGAGATCTGGCTTTACAAAACATAGCCAGATGGTATAGTAACATATACACAATTGTTATCAGCTGCAGTCTGACTTTAGTTACAATTATGTAAAAGTAAGTGCAAGACAATCCGACTAACATGTCGGTGCCAAACGGCTAAGTATGAAATAAATAACAAAACGAGCGGTGGATTAAGGAACCCACTCGAGTCCTCCTGCGATCATTCCCCTAGTATTGACCATCTTAGAGGTGGAAGTAAGCTGGATCCTCGAGGACTGGCTCTAAATCTGGCCATGCAAAACCAGAGAGGTTAGACCTCTAATAGCAAGTACCACAAGGAAGCACGATATGAAGGATTAAACCAGTAAGTAAGAGGATATGATAATAGATCTCTGCTTTCCACTAGGATTCACATAACATCACGACACTTCGAACCAACCTCCCAACCAAACAAGGACAGAAGTTGGCCCGTCATGTCCTGACATTCTGATCATCTCAGTTAGGCAACAGAGTAGGTACAGTACACAAACAAATCATCTTGAACGGCCAATCAACTACTACGGCTTGCTATTGTGAGTCCCAAGTTACCTTGGAATTATGCAATAAAGAATTCCTCAGTTCTCACTATGTGCAAGCAAGGCTAGTCTATCCAATCAATCAATTACGCCAATCATGTAATTAGACGAGTCCCAGTGGGACGCCCGCCGTTAATATATCATGTACAATAATATAATCAGATACCGTTCCCTGCCCGTGTGACAGATTTACAGTATCTGTGGGAACCAGCCGGCCTGTCGGGCACTACTAGTCCCAAGAGGACTGCCATGTAAGAACTCAGGAATCCATTCTCTCCATGCCATCATTATTTTATTTGACTTAATAGTCCCTACGTTGAGTGAAGTTCCATGTCGTGGATCATGGTCATTCAAATGAGTACTTTTGTACGGGGTACGATATGTGCAACTCTACAACGATACCCGTGCGGCTAGGTTGTAGGTCTTATATAGCGTAATGCAATAATCAAATCTAACCACGGAGTAATCATGCCTTGACCATAAAGTACACATGTTGTTTTTGTAAGATAAATAAATAACTAAATAGATAAATAAATAATTTGAAGCTTGTATGTGCCCGTATGCCAATATTCGGGATCGGCTAATCGATTACAATAGTTCATTACATGAACATGTCTCATTTATTCAATTTAATAAGACGACTAGCCAGTCTCTTAGTTCTAACTAGGAACACATGATCAATTATTAGTCAATGTAACCATTATTATCAATGGTGACAAGGCATGAAAGTCAAATAGTATTCAGTGGAGTCGAGTCTACGACTCTCAGGGTTAAGTTCCAGTCATACTGGGTATCCATGGATCAATCAAGACACATGACACATTCTACACAACCATATGTATTAAAAATATTAACATGCCAAGATTATCAAGTTCATAAAAGGGGCATAAGGATATAATAGGAGAATTATCATGCCATCATTAAATGAATAAATCATAGAATCAATAGAACACCCAGGTCAGGAAGTCACGCCAACAAGTCTATGCTAAGGCCAACAAGTCACGCCAAGTCTAGCAGGTAGGAGTGAGCGTATATACAGCGTGAGCGTGAAAGGTGGTGAGCGTATGAGCGTGAAAAGCGTGATAAGAAATTCACACACGCACAGCGTGAGCGAGAAGGAAAATTCACGCACGCACAGCGTGAGCGTGAAAAAGTAATAAGAAATTCACGTACGCACGCAAAGACGTGTGCGTAACTCAAATGTCACGCTGGTACGTAAGGACGTGAGCGTAACTAAAATTCACGCTGACACGTACAGACGTGAGCGTGACTAAAAATCTCCGCACGCATGTAAAGACGTGAGCGTGACTAAAAATTTACGCTAACACGTAAAGACATGTGCGTGACTCAAAATTCACGCTAACACGTAAAGACGTATGCATGACTAAAAATTTACGCTGGCACGTAAGAACGTGAGCGTGACTCAAAATTCACGCTAACACGTAAGAACGTGTGCGTGACTGAACCTCCGTTCCAAGCCAGAAATGAAGTTTCCATGGTTTAGAATGGTGAAGAATGAGAAGCTCTGCCATCAGGAACTATCTACTTCCGAAAAGCACGCCAGGTTGGGAGATCAAAACCCATGGACAACCGAGAAGAAACACGCCAAAGAAATCAAAAATGCTAAGTACTAAACTCTCTTGGAATCATGAGAGGAAGAAAAATGAACCATAAAAATGGTTCTCAAGTGGAAGCAAGAAGCAAGATGCACTTGCCTGCTGTTGGTTGGTGGAGAGAGTGGTGAGGAAGAAGAAGAAGTAATGGTGAATGAGAGTTATGAGGAGAGAGAAGGGGATACGGGCTTAAATAGAAAGGGTGGTGGTAGGTGGGGGTTTGTGGGGTTTGGTTCATGTGAACCACCATGAACCCGAGAAGAACCACCATGAACCCGAACCTAAAAGCAAGACTGAAACAGAGAAGTTAAAAGCAGAAAATAAAATGCAGGAATAAAATTACAGAAAATAAAATACAGATAATTAATAACATGAAATTAAAGGAATTTAAATACAGGATAATACATGATAAATACTAAATAAATATACATGAGTTGTACATGTATAAAAATACGTATTCTGGGAACGGGGAGTGACAGGGACCCCTGAGTACCACGGTCAGGGGTACCTACTGTAAATGGTTAAGGCTAATAACTAGAATAATACAGTAGTTCATGAAGAGACTTTCCTAGTTACCTGTTGCCCCTTTGATCCCGGCCTTATATATATATGCTTGGGACTTGGAGCTATCTGTCATGATGAGCACATTTCCAGCCTGCCGTCGAGTGGGGCACCTCTTTGGGATACATGTATTTCACTACAGTGTGTCTGCTATACTTATTTTCTTTTGCTGGGATCACTCAGGCAGCAGCATGCGGGTAACTAGACTTGGAAATCTCTTTGTATCTTGTTAGTAACTAGGTCTGTGATAACCCAAGTTAGTTAAAGTATCAAGCCGTACTTATTGCTTGGCCGTGGTTGTTGGATGGAGTTCAATCAGTCTAGTCTTGTCTTGATCATGTATAAGATTGTTACATGTCCTGATTTCTTATTTTATTTTGTCGATAAATGGTAGAAGAAACCAAGTTCTGTTTAGACGAAGGGTTACAACCCCGGTCCTTATTTGGTTTACGGGTTGTAACCTGGTTATCTGAATAGTCCCATGGTTATCTCATCGTATATCACCCGTCATGCTTTTCCTTAATTACTGTCTTTTATTATGCAATTATATTCTTGTGTTAATTTGTTGGTTTTAGTTTCTAAGTGAAGCCTCCTTTGTGGCATTTGCTCTTTCTGGGATCTGATCCAGCTGGTTTTGTATGGCCAGATATCGGAGCAACTCCAAAGAATCTACCGACTTTCCAGTCAGATGGTGACCACTGGAAGGAACCATGGCAACGAGTGGGTTCATTTTGGCTCTTCCACTCTATTGTAAAATTATTCTTTTGAGGCGTTTAGCCGACGAGCAAGTGTTAGCTCGTGTATATTTTTACTTACTGTCTGCCTACGGGCTGTAACATGATTGGCAACCTAGGGTTGATCATGTATGACTAAAACTCTTGCTAGTCCTCACATTTTGTAACGACTAGCTTCATGATCAGCTGAATATGTAATGTTTGGGATGTCTTACTATTGTATATTTGGTGATCTTACATCTTGTGACATTTACTTACTTGCTTGTGATTGAGACACTAGGCTTATTATTGACCATAGGAGACTGATGGCTTGTAGATAAACCCTCATATATCTAGACAGCCGTGACCATATAGTGGAGTGGATCCTATTTCATTATACATAGTTGGCTATGTCTGCCCCCGCTCTCCAGTGTTCTGGTTCTGGGGTGTGACACTTTTCATCATCGCGGCGGACGCACTTAGCATGAGACTTAACAAGCTTCATGACGAGAAGGACTTCGTAATATACTCCACATCTAGCGGCTTTCCATTCATCTCCTACCTCGCGTTTGCCGACGACGTGCTCCTATTCTCAACTGGAAATGCTTCGTCAGTCTGTACTATTATGCGACCGGTCACAGACTACACCACCGCTTCGGGTCAGAAGATCAACTCGCGGAAAAGCAGACTTGCATCCATCATAGCAACACAACTGCTAGGAGGCGCACCGTCGAGCGAGCTTCAGGCTTCGAGGTGGATAGCCCGTCGTTCATTTACCTTGGGTGTCCCATCGCCTACGGGAGGAGGTGCGCAATTCTCTTCACCGACCTTGTTGAATCTGTTAAACGGAGAATTTCTGGATGGGCATACAGAATCCTATCCCCGAACGGTAAGTTGATATTAATCAAGCATGTTATGAGCTCCGTTGTCTTGTACATGATTGCGGCTTGCAACCCTACAGTAGGGGTCATGAAACTCATAGAACGGCTCTTCGCTTCCTTCTTCTGAGGTATCAAAGACGGGCAAGCCAAGCACGCGTGGGCTGGATGGAATAGCGTGACGAAGCCTATCACCGAAGGTGGACTTGGCATTAGAAGCATCAAGGACGTCGCCGACGCCTTCTCTATCAAGCTTTGGTGGAAGGTTCGCATCCAAAACTTCCTATGGGCTTCTTTTATGAAAGCTAAATACTTCAAAAAATGCCACCCGTCGAAGGCTATCGCCAATAGCAACTCCTCGCGCAACTGGAGGAGACTCATTCAGGGCAAAAAATTAGGAGAGCAACATATTCAAATGAGGACGGGAAGAGGCGTCCATGACATCTTCGAGGAAAAATGGATCAAAAACCGACTCCTTTCTCCGATTTACACAGGTATGGCAAACGTCACTGCTCGCCAAGTTTGGATTGAAGGGCGGGGATGGGACTACCCGGCCCTTGTTGAGCTATTTGGAGTGGAGGGAGTTGAGGAGTTCAAATCCTCTTTGCCTCATCTTAAGGAAGAGGAGGATAGATTAGTGTGGATGCCGAACAAAACTGGAGCTTTCTCGCTTAGATCGACATGGGACATAGCGCGTACCAAATGGGAGGTTGACGCCATTTTGGCTGGATTGTGGGGCAGGACCATTCCCATTAAGTGTAGTATCCTGTGTTGGAGGAGCATTAAAAAGAAACTTCCGACTGATGACATCATTTTGGAGTGGGGTATTCCTTGTAACTATCACTGCCATTGTTGCACCATGGGTGCTCCTGAATCCACATCGCACGTGTTATCGGAAGGCGACACCCTTGCGGATGTCTGGCACCACTTCGGCACTTCTTGGAGTCTGCCTCATGCTACGGTCACGCTCATGGAACGTATCACACTATGGTGGAGTCTCCCTAGGCCAGGCGAGGCTAGAAGAACGGCTACGGCTACCATTTGGGTATTATGGGAGAATAGAAACAAATTTCGGTATGAAGGTTACACTTTAAATGCCTGGCAGGTGATTGCAGAGATTCAGCGACAACTGTCCAAAGTTGGCAGCTCTGAGTAACGTCGGTTGTTCCTTTTGCTTTTGGGCCTTCCCATTTTGTATGTGGGGGGGAGGGGGTGTCGGGTATACTTGTACATCATTTTGGGGTATACGAGCTTTTGCTTCTTTCAATATATATATATATATATATATATATATATATATATATATATATATATATATATATATATATAAATATATATATATCCGGATCAAAAACTCCGTCCGTGGAGCCCCGCCGAAGTCCCGCCTCCCCTGCACCATCGGATTGCACGGGGCCCACGCAATGCTGCGCGATCCAACGGCCAAGAATCACGGGACTTCGACGTGGCTCCGAAAACGGATCCGTATATATATATATATATATATATATATATATATATATATATATATATATATATATATATATATATATATATATATATATGGGAAAAAAAATATATATATATATGGGAAAAAAAATATATATGGAAAAACGGGATATAAGCCATAGGTTTATACTCTTATATGAGCCATTCCACGTGTCTTCCATGTGGACCAATAAAAATACAATGACTTGAAAAAGAATATTTAATAGATAGAAATAAAAATCCTAAAGATTTGATAAATAATAACTTACCATATCCTTGCCTACGAACATACCAAATATGTTTACCTAAGAATTTAAATAGATAGAAATAAAAGATCCCATAATGTTAATGTTAATGTTCATGTTAATGTTAACATTAATATTAATGTTAATGTTAATGTTAATATTACAGTAGAAACTCTATAAAATAATACACTTGGGACCACCAAAATTTATTAATTAAAAGAGTTATTAATTAATCGATAAATTAATAATTATTAATTTATATATTAATTAATATTTTATTAATTTATAGTAAAATACTTACGTAGTTTACAAACACCTTTCAAGCTTCCACTTAATTATTGTATACAATGCATGTGTATATCAAATGAAGGGCCCAATTTGAAAGAAACCTTCAATCTCCCACCTTATTATGCTTCTTGTGTTCAGTGTATCACTTTATGGGCATTAAAAATATTTTCAAGAAACCTTCAATTCTTGAGTCATTTTTCAAGAAACCTTCATAAATCATTCATGTAATATGCTATATATAAGGAATTATTAATTTATATTTTATATGGGGTCTGAAGAAATTATCAAAAATGTATTATCTTATAATTTTAGCGAATTATTAATTTAGCACCCTATCCCCGAGTCGGGACCGGCCAAAAATATTATCTTAGAGAGTTTATTAAATAATCGAGTATTAATTTATAGAGTTTCTACTGTAATATCAATATTAATATTATTGTTAATATTATTGTTAATATTAGTTTTGATGTTAATATTAATATTAATATTAATTTTAATGTTAATATTAATATAATATTAATTTTAATGTTAATGTTAATATTAATGTTAATGTTAAATTTAATATTAATATTAATTTTAGTGTTAATATTAATGTTAATATTATTGTTATTATTAATTTTAATTTTAATTTTAATTTTAATTTTAATTTTAATTTAATTTTAATTTTAATGTTAATATTAATTTTATTTTTAAATTTAGTTTTAATGTTAATTTAATTTTAATTTTAATTTGGAGGGACAAATGACATTATTCCTATTAAAATTCTAGGCAAACTTATTTGGTATATGGTAAATTATTATTTATCAGATCTTTTATGAGATCTTTTATTTTTATCTATTTAAATTTTTTCTTCCTAGTCACTATATTTTTATTGGTCCACATGGAAGCCACGTGGGATGGCTCATATAATAGAATAAGCCTATGGCTCATATCCCATTTTCCCTATATATATATATATATATATATATATATATATATATATATATATTTATATATTTATATATATATATATATATATATATATATATATATATATATATATATATATATATATATATATATATATGTAAAAAAAAAATATATGTATATATTGAAGAATGGTAAATATTATTGATGAAAAATAATCTTACAAGCCACCCGACTCGAAACTTATCCCATCTAGCTATTTACTATGCAGACATTCAACATCTCTTGCAATATTATTGATGATTCCCGCAATGGATATGGCGGCCCCGTCAAAAATTCTCCTATTTCGCTTCCGCCGCACATGCCATACAACTGACAGTAGCCAAGACCGTGCCAGATAGAACCTCTCTTTCGCTTGATTCTCCAGCGCAAGGATTTCTCCAACTATCTCTAGTAATCCCACTCCCGACCCAATATTGATTCCAACCCTACTACAGATGGAACTCCAGATGTGGCTTGAGATGGGACACTGAAAGAACAGATGATCTCGAGACTCTGCCTCCAATCCGCATAACACGCACATAGCACTGTCAATCTGAACGCCGAACCGCACTAGGCGATCCCTTGTTAAAAATTTGTCTCGTATAGCTTTGTAGGCACACAACTTCATTTTAGTTGCACTATCCTTAGCCCATACCAAATCTGCCCACTCAACCTTCTGATATTGAGGACTAATCCTCTCATAAATTTTCTTGCTATCAAAACCGTCCAATAGAGTATCATCCCACACCCAATGGTCCCTGGTAGCTTCCTGATCCAGAGGTACTGTTGCTATTTCTTCAGCAAACTCCAATGCTACCGGCCTAGCGGCCAAGTTCCACTCCCCATCAGTTATTATAGCACTTACCCGGTCATCCCTTCCTACCAGTTCGAAGACGTGCCAACCCAGGCGCTCAACGAAACTCTGGCCGTTGAGCCAGAGATCGAGCCAAAGACTCGTATGCTCCCCCGTATGGACGACCCGCCTGATCATACTCTTCAATCGCGGACGAGCCTTCAGAATATTCTTCATGTTCACCGAGAAGTTATTATCCACCTTAAGAGTCCAAAAGTTCGATCCCCGCAAGTATCTACTCTTCATCCAACGAGACCAAAGCGAATCTCCTACCAAGAATATCCAAGCCAACTTGAGAACCGCCACCTCCCTCAGCACTCGTATGGAGCGTAATCCTATTCCTCCTTCCTCCTTTCTCTGACTCATCTTGCTCCATGAGATAAGGTGTAAACCACCACGCCAAACGAAATTGGCACACAACGACTCAATGTTCTTGATAGTCTTATCAGGAATATGAATGGCTTGTAACCAGTATGCCGAAATAGCCAGGATAATCGATCGAACCAGTTCCACCCTCCCATCGAAAGAAAGGATCTGCGACTGCCAACCCTCAAGTCTATTTTGAATATATTGAATGAGACCTTGGCAGTCTACATCCCGGGCATATGATACTGATAACGGGAGCCCCAGGTACTTCACCGGCAACTGCCCCTTCTCAATTTGAAGAAGAGACGACCACATTTCTGTATCCTTGCAAGTTTTGCTAAAATAATGTCACTTTCCATTCCCAGAATACGTATTTTAAGAATTCATGTACTGTTTAAATGTAAATATTTTATATTTATCATGTATTGCTCTGTATTTAAATACCTTTAATTTCATGTTAATTAATTTCCTGTAATTTTATTTCTGTACTTTACTTTCTGCTTTTATACTCTGCTTTAGCTTTGCTATGGGTTCGGCTCATATTGGTTTAATTATGTTGGTTCATCATGAACCGAAATAACCCCCCACCTACCACCACCCCTTCCATTTAAAGCCCATCCCTTTCTCTCTCTTCATTACTTCACCATTACTCTTCTTCTTCCTCATAACTCTCCCACCAACCTAGAAGAGATAGGCAAGTGCCAACTTGCTTCTTAATGGATATCTATTTTTGTTGTTCCATTGTCTTTCTCTCAATATTCTAGGACACTTTAGTGCTTGGCATTTTCAATTTCTATGGCTAAATTCTTCTAGATCTAAGTTTATAGTATTTTTGGATTTCTTGGGTTTTGATCTATTTAACATTGTTATTTCCAAGTTTTGATGGTTCCATGTTGTAGAGAATTTCGTTCTACCCCATTTTGACCTATGGAAGTCCAAATTTGGACTTACGGTGAAGGTTTTATGGAGCTTGGAAGCCAAGGGTTCCATGACCATCCTTCTCAGGTTTTCTGAGAAAATGGGTCCCTCATTTCACAGCCGCATGAGAATCTCATTTCTCAGCCGCATGGATTATTTATTTCCCAATCTCATTTCACAGCCGCATGAGAATCTCATTTCTCAGCCGCATGGATTATTTATTTCCCAATCTCATTCCTCAGCCACATGGATTATTTATTTCCCAATCTCATTTCTCAGCCTCATGGATTATTTATTTCCCAATCTCATTTTACAGCCGTATGAGAATCTCATTTCTCAGCCGCATGGATTATTTATTTTCCAATCTCATTCCTCAGCCGCATGGATTATTTATTTCCCAATCTCATTTCTCAGCCGCATGGATTATTTATTTCCCAATCTCATTTCACAGCCGCATGAGAATCTCATTTCTCAGCTGCATGGATTATTTATTTCCCAATCTCATTCCTCAGCCGCATGGATTATTTATTTCCCAATCTCATTTCACAGCCGCATGAGAATCTCATTTCTCAGCCGCATGGATTATTTATTTCCCAATCTCATTTCACAGCCGCATGAGAATCTCATTTCTCAGCCACATAGATTTATTCATTTTCCAATCATTTCCCACAGCGCATGAGATTATTTATTTTTCCATCATTATTTATTTTCCAATTTTTATTTCCCGAATTTGGCATTAATTAACATTGATTGTTATCTTGATTAATTATTGATCATGCGTTCCTAGATGGAACTAAGAGACGGGCTAGTCGTCTTATTGAATTAAATGGAATAAGACACGTTCATATTTGCAATCGATTGTCCAATCCCGAATATTGACATATAGATACATGCAGGCTACAATTATTTATTTATTTTACGAAAGCAGCATGTGTACTCTATGGTCAAGGCATGATTATTCCGTGGTTAGTTTTAATTGTTGTATTACGCTATGTAAGACCTATAACCTAACCGTACGGGTATCGTTGTAGAATTGAGCATATCGTACTTTGTACGGAAGTACTCATTCTGAAATGACCATGATCCACGGCATGGGATTTCACTTAACATAGAGGCTACTAAGTTAAATAAAATAATGATTGCATGGAGAGAATGGATTCCCGAGTTCTTACATGGCAGCCCTCTTTGGGACTATTAGCGCCCAACAGGCCGGCTGGTTCCCATAGATACTGCAAATCTGCCACACGGGTAGGGAACAGTATCTGCTTATATTATTGTATATTGTATATTGATGACGGGCGTCCCGCTGGGACTCGTCTAATTCATGATTGACGCAATTGATTGATTGGATAGACTAGCCTTGCTTGTCCATAGTAAGAACTGAGAAATCCTTATTGCATAATTCCAGGATAACTTGGGACTCACAGTAGTAAGCCGTAGGAGTTGGATGGCCGTTTAAGTTAATTTGTTTGTGTACTGTACCTACTCTGTTACCTAACTGAGATGATCAGAGCATCAGGACATGACGGGCCAACTTTTGTCCTTGTTTGGTTGGGAGGTTGGTTCGAAGTGTCGTGATGTTACGTGAATCCCAGTAGCAAGCAGAGATCTATTATTATATTCGCTTATTCACTGGTTTAAATCCTCATATCGTGCTTCCTTGCGGTACTTGCTATTAGAGGTCTAACCTCTCTGGTTTTGCATGGCCAGATTTAGAGCCGGTTCCCGAGGACTCAGCTTACTTCTACCTCCAAGATGGTCAATACTAGAGGAATGATCGCAGGAGGACTCGAGTGAGTTCCTTACTTCCCCGCTCGTTTTTGTTAATTACTTTACATTATGCCGCTTGGCACCGACATGTTAGTCGGATAGTCTTGCACTTACTTTTACATAATTGTAATTAAGTTAGACTGCAGCTGATAACAATTGTGTATATGTTGCTATATCATCTGGCTATGGTTAGTAAAGCCAGATATCAAGAACATTTTGACTAAGCGTTTGGGACGCCTTACTGCTTTACCTTATATGTTCTATATTACTGTTTCTTGTTTGAATGATTGAGACATTAGATGTGAAGTGACCATAGCGAGACTTTCATGTAGTATGCACCCCCTTGTCTTTTAGACAGCATTGATCGTATTATACGGTATTCATCTACCCGTAATACGTAGCTGGCTGAGTCATTCCTCCGCTCTCCAGTATTCTGGTTCTGGGGCATGACAAGGTTTTAGTGGTGGCCCATGCAGGTCTGATTTCAGACTTGTGGGGTATTTTAATTTATAGGATGTCTCAATCACACATGTTCTCCCTTGATCTCATGATCCGTTACTCTCGACTCTAGCTTGACATTCCGGTATCCTTTGACTTCATTGATCTTTCCTGTCCGATCGTTTGATTGTTCATTTGTCCCTTTTCTTAGGGGCACTTCGTCCGTATCTGCTATGACTGGACAACAACAACAAGAGCAACACGGACAACCTGACCATGTTGGTCAGCAACAAGGGCCGGTACTAACTCAAGAGGCTATCCAAGAAGAAGTGATAGAGGAAGCAGCAGCTGGATCGCAGTATCCGGATGTTCCACCACCACCAACAGTTCCACCTACCCCTGTGGAAGTAGATACACCAGCCCTTCTGGAGATCATGAGAGGGATGATGGCTACTCAGCAACATCAGATGTTAGCCCAACAGCACATGCACGCTCAGTTACAAGAGCAGAACGTACTACTCAACCAAGGGTTGCAGACGGCATTAGAAAGAGGGGTGAGGTCAGATTCAGGAGCATCAGCCAGGTTTTGCAAGTACAACCCCCGTCGTTTCGAGGGCACGGAGGATGCCATCTTAGCAGATGCATGGCTTAAGGATATTGAGGCTATTCTGACGGTAGCTAAGGTACCGGCGGAAGAACATGTGGATCAAGTGAAGTTGTTACTTCAGGATCTCGCACGTGATTGGTGGGAATCAGAGGAAGTAGGCATCAGACGTCCTGTTGCTTGGGACGATTTTACTGCAAGGTTCAAGACAAAGTACTATGGAGTTGTGGCACAGTTTGAGCTGCAACAGAAGTTTATCAACCTCAAGTAGGTCGGCAAGACGGTAGATGCTTACGCGGCGGAGTTCTGCAGAGTGAGTAGGTTCGCCCCAGAGATGGTAGCAACGGAGAGCCAGAGGGCTATGAGGTTCCAGCAAGGGTTTCATCTTGAGCTCTTGTAATTGATAGAGGGGCACAATTACCAGACTTTTGATGAATTATTGACGGCGACTCGAAGGCATGAGATCACCGTTCAGAGGATCATGGCAAGGACTGGAGGTCAGAAGAGATCCCACAGTCAGATTGAAGGAGGAGGGGGAGCAGCGTCCCGAACAACAGCACCATCCCTTGGCGTTCGCATTCACGATGTGGCAATACGAGGGCCAGCACCACCACCCAGGCAACAGCAGCAGCAGAGGAAGAACCAGCAACCCCCAGCGGGCTGCACTTATTGTGGGAAGATAAGGCACACTAGAGATGTGTGTCGGACATTGAACGGACTGTGTTTGATATGTGGAAATCCAGATCATCAGGTTACCACATGTCCCATGAATTCGAGGTCAGGAGGACCAGTGTAGCAGTTTCCTACTCTGCCAGTACCAGGGGCAGGGCAGTATCGAGGACCCGCAGTGGCAGTGAGACCATTGGCCCAGCGTCCGTTAATGCCACAGGCTCAGATATTTCGGCAGCAGGGACCGCCGATACAGCAACACCAGCATAGACCACCCCAGCATCACCAAGGCAGGGGCCAGCGGCAGCACCAGGCTAGGTCGCAGCATGGGAACCAGCAAGGAGGTCGAGGGCAGGCATTCACTCTGTCCTTGGAAGAGGCATTGGCATCGGGAGATATTGTGGTAGGTAACATTCTCGTCGCCTCTTATCCCGCAGTAGCATTGTTTGATTCGGGAGCATCACACTCATTTATATCTGCACAATTTGCAACACGGCTAGGAATGGAATTCGAGGCATTGCCAGGGAGGTTGAATATACTGACTGGTAATGGGCTCGTAGGAGTTAGTAGAGTTATTCTAGCATGTAGCATTGTAGTTTGTGGGCATTCCTTACCCGCCCGGTTGATAGAATTTCCTGTTGGAAATTTCGACGTTATCTTAGGCATGGACTGGCTGAAAGACAGTCATGCGACAATAGATTATCGTAGAGGAAGTGTATCTTTTGATATTCCAGGCATGAAGCGGTTCACCTTAGTCAAATCAATGGCAACTCAACAAGAGCAGGGAGTAGTGACGGCAATTGAAGAAGTTCAAGTTTCGAAGGTAGTTGAAGTGTTTCTAGACGTATTTCCTGAAGAACTTCTAGGTCTACCACCGGTTAGAGATATTAAGTTCAGTACAGAATTGGCACCTGGAACTAAACCGATATCATATCGAGTTTACAGAATGGCGGATTCAGCGCAGGCCAAGATATACCAGCACATAGAGGAACTGAAGGAGAAGAAGTTCATCCAAGCTAGCATATCACCATGGGCAGCACCAGTGGTACTTGTGGGAAAGAAAGATGGGTCATCCAGATTATGCATCGATTACAGGAAGCTTAACGCGGCAACTGTAAAGAACAAGTACCCACTACCCAGGATCGACGACTTATTTGATCAGTTGAGCAAAGCTAGAGTTTTCTCCAAGATAGATCTTCGTTCAGGGTATTATCAAGTGAGGGTTCGGAAGGAGGACATTCCCAAGACAGCATTCAGGTCGAAGTATGGGCATTATGAATTCTTAGTAATGCCGTTTGGTTTGACCAATGCTCCAGCAATCTTTATAGATTTGATAAATTGCATCTTTATGCCGTACTTGGATCAATTTGTCGTTATGTTTCTCGACGATATTCTTGTATACTCTGCTAGTGAAGAGGAGCATGAAGACCACCTCAGGAAAGTGTTACAGGTTCTGAGAGAGAACCAGTTGTATGCCAAGCTCAGCAAGTGTGAGTTCTGGACGAATCATATTTCATTTTTGGGTCATATCATATCAGGAGCTGGAGTAGCAGTGGACCCCAAGAAGGTAGAAGCAGTAGAGAGTTGGCCAGTACCCAAGACCATAGCTGATGTGCGGAGTTTCTTAGGATTGGCAGGATATTACAGAAGGTTCGTGTCAGACTTTGTAAGGCTTTCAGCACCCATGACCCGCTTGACACGGAAGGATGTACCATTTATCTGGTCGGCAGAATGCCAGGCATCATTTGAGAATCTGAAGCAGAAGTTGATATCAGCGCCTATTCTTATATTGCCAGTTGGACCCGGAGGTTTTACAGTATATTATGATGCGTCAAAAAAAGGACTTGGATGTGTCCTCATGCAGCATGGAAAGGTGATAGCGTACGCATCTAGGCAGCTCCGAGACCACGAGAAGAATTACCCAACTCATGATTTGGAGTTGGCGGCAGTAGTATTTGCTTTGAAGCTATAGAGGCATTACTTATATGGTGATTGAGTGGACATGTACACAGACCACAAAAGTCTGAAGTACATTTTTACTCAGAAGGAGCTGAACATGAGACAGAGAAGATGGTTGGAGTTGATCAAGGATTACGACGTGGAGCTTCAGTATCATCCAGGCAAGGCTAATATGGTAACAGATGCTCTCAGCAGGAGAGGCGGTGCATTTATGTTAACAACACAGAGGCATATCTTAGAAGACCTTCAGGAGATGGGCATCGAGGTTATACTTCCTTGTGATGTAGGAGTTCTGGCGAGTCTACAAGTTCAATCCGACTTGGTAGACAGGATCAAGACAGCTCAGGCTCAAGACCCAAGGATTCAGAAGCTTAGAGCAGAATGTGAGTCAGGACTCAGAAAGGAGATGCAAATTCATGAAGATGGTACCCTTAGGTTTGGGTCACGTCTATGTGTGCCTAGTGGAGATATCAGACAGGAGGTTATGACAGAAGCTCACAGCTCTCAGTATTCCATACACCCTGGAGGGACCAAGATGTACCAAGATATCAAGCAGCACTTCTGGTAGAACGGGATGAAGAGGGAGATAGCTAGATTTGTTTTCCGTTGCTTGGTATGTCAGCAAGTGAAGGCAGAACAGCAGAGGCCAGCTGGGTTATTGCAACCGCTTCCTATCCCAGAATGGAAGTGGGAACATATTATAATGGACTTTGTGATCGGTTTACCGAGATCACCAAGTGGTAAAAATGCTATTTGGGTGATAGTAGATCGGCTTACAAAGGTGACGCACTTTTTTCCTTTCAGAGTAGGACAATCTACGGAGAAGTTGGCAGAATTGTATATGCAGCAGATAGTCAGGCAGCATGGGGTCCCAGTCAGTATTGTGTCAGACAGAGATACCCATTTTACATCACATTTTTGGAAGAGCTTACATCATAGCGTGGGTACCAAGTTAAGATTTAGCACGGCTTACCATCCCCAGACAGACGGGCAATCAGAAAGAACAATTCAGACTTTGGAAGACATGTTGCAAGCTTGCACTCTGGATTTTGGAGGATCTTGGGAAAGCCACCTGCACTTAGTTGAGTTCTCATACAACAACAGTTATCAAGTCAGTATCCGGATGGCGCCATTTGAAGTACTATATGATAAGAAGTGTAGGTCGCCACTAGCATGGGATGATATCGGGGAGAGGAAGATGCTAGGCCCAGAAATGATTGTCCAGACCGTTGAAGTGGTTAAGGGAATTAGAGAGCGACTTCGAGTTGCACAGGATCGGCATCGTCATTGGGCGGACCAGCATCATAGGCCGCTAGAGTTTTCTATTGGGGACCACGTGTTCTTGCGGATCTCACCTACCCGTGGGGTCATTAGGTTTGGCGTTCGCGGGAAGTTGAGTCCGCGGTACGTGGGCCCATTTGTTATTCTTGATAGGATAGGCGATGTTGCTTATCGTTTATCCCTTCCACCTTCGTTACGAGAGGTGCATGACGTATTTCATGTATCTAAGTTTCGAAGGTATGTATCGGACCCAAGCCATATCCTTGATCATTCTAAGCTGGTTGTTGGTACCAACCTGTCTTACGAGGAACAGCCTATGTCTATTTTGGACCGAAGAGAGAAGATACTCAAGAACCGAACAATTAGCCTTGTCCGGGTTGCTTGGGGTCATCACTTTTTAGGGAAGTCAACGTGGGAACGTGAGGATGATATCCGATCATGGTATCCGTACCAGTTTGACTCACAAGGTATATCTTTTTCTGTATACCTTGATTGTCTTAACTCCTCATGCTTGCCACCTTACGAGTAGAATTGCTTGGTGTCGTCGATAGTTAAACATAGATATGTTACTTGCTATTGACATTGTAGAATGATTGCTTACTTAAATTGCTTATATCTGGAGTAGTTCAGCTTTGATGTTTCTATCCTGCTTGGATTTGAAATTTCGAGGACGAAATTTTTCTAAGGAGGGTAGAGATGTCACTTTCCATTCCCAGAATACGTATTTTTAGAATGCATGTACTGTTTAAATGTAAATATTTTATATTTATCATGTATTGCTCTGTATTTAAATACCTTTAATTTCATGTTAATTAATTTCCTGTAATTTTATTTCTGCACTTTACTTTCTGCTTTTATACTCTACTTTAGCTTTGCTATGGGTTCGGCTCATATTGGTTTAATTATGTTGGTTCATCATGAACCGAAATAAACCCCCACCTACCACCACCCCTTCCATTTAAAGCCCATCCCCTTCTCTCTCTTCATTACTTCACCATTACTCTTCTTCTTCCTCATAACTCTCCCACCAACCTAGAAGAGATAGGCAAGTGCCAACTTGCTTCTTGATGGATATCTATTTTTGTTGTTCCATTGTCTTCCTCTCAATATTCTAAGATACTTTAGTGCTTGGCATTTTCAATTTCTATGGCTAAATTCTTCTAGATCTAAGTTTATAGTATTTTTGGATTTCTTGGGTTTTGATCTATTTAACATTGTTATTTCCAAGTTTTGATGGTTCCATGTTGTAGAGAATTTCGTTCTACCCCATTTTGACCTATGGAAGTCCAAATTTGGACTTACGGTGAAGGTTTTATGGAGCTTGCAAGCCAAGGGTTCCATGACCATCCTTCTCAGGTTTTCTGAGAAGATGGATCCCTCATTTCACAGCCGCATGAGAATCTCATTTCTCAGCCGCATGGATTATTTATTTTCCAATCTCATTTCACAGCCGCATGAGAATCTCATTTCTCAGCCGCATGGATTATTTATTTCCCAATCTCATTCCTCAGCCGCATGGATTATTTATTTCCCAATCTCATTTCACAGCCGCATGAGAATCTTATTTCTCAGCCGCATGGATTATTTATTTCCCAATCTCATTCCTCAGCCGCATGGATTATTTATTTTTCAATCTTATTTCTCAGCCGCATGGATTATTTATTTCCCAATCTCATTTCACAGCCGCATGAGAATCTCATTTCTCAGCCGCATGGATTATTTATTTCCCAATCTCATTCCTCAGCCTCATGGATTATTTATTTTCCAATCTCATTCCTCAGCCGCATGGATTATTTATTTCCCAATCTCATTTCACAGTCGCATGAGAATCTCATTTCTCAGCCGCATGGATTATTTATTTCCCAATCTCATTTCACAGCCGCATAAGAATCTCATTTCTCAGCCGCATAGATTTATTTATTTCCCAATCATTTTCCATAGCGCAAGAGATTATTTATTTTCCCATCATTATTTATTTTCCAATTTTTATTTTCCGAATTTGGCATTAATTAACATTGATTGTTATCTTGATTAATTATTGATCATGCGTTCCTAGATGGAACTAAGAGACTGGCTAGTCGTCTTATTGAATTAAATAAAATAAGACACGTTCATATTTGTAATCGATTGGCCAATCCTGAATATTGATATATAGATACATGCAGGCTACAATTATTTATTTATTTTACGAAAGCAGCATGTGTACTCTATGGTCAAGGCATGATTATTCCGTGGTTAGTTTTAATTGTTGCATTACGCTATGTAAGACCTATAACCTAACCGCACGGGTATCGTTGAAGAGTTGAGCATATCGTACTTTGTACGGAAGTACTCATTCTGAAATGACCATGATCCACGGCATGGGATTTCACTTAACATAGAGGCTACTAAGTTAAATAAAATAATGATTGCATAGAGAGAATGGATTCCCGAGTTCTTACATGGCAGCCCCCTTTGGGACTATTAGCGCCCAACAGGCCGGCTGGTTCCTACAGATACTGCAAATCTGCCACACGGATAGGGAACATTATCTGCTTATATTATTGTATATTGTATATTGATGACGGGCGTCCCGCTGGGACTCGTCTAATTCATGATTGGCGCAATTGATTGATTGGATAGACTAGCCTTGCTTGTCCATAGTAAGAACTGAGAAATCCTTATTGCATAATTCCAGGATAACTTGGGACTCACAGTAGTAAGCCGTAGGAGTTGGATGGCCGTTTAAGTTGATTTGTTTGTGTACTGTACCTACTATGTTACCTAATTGAGATGATCAGAGCATCAGGACATGACGGGCCAACTTCTGTCCTTGTTTGGTTGGGAGGTTGGTTCGAAGTGTCGTGATGTTACGTGAATCCCAGTAGCAAGCAGAGATCTATTATTATATTCGCTTATTCACTGGTTTAAATCCTCATATCGTGCTTCCTTGCGGTACTTGCTATTAGAGGTCTAACCTCTCTGGTTTTGCATGGCCAGATTTAGAGCCGGTCCCCGAGGACTCAGCTTACTTCTACTTCCAAGATGGTCAATACTAGAGAAATGATCGCAGGAGGACTCGAGTGGGTTCCTTACTTCCCCGCTCGTTTTTGTTAATTACTTTACATTTTGCCGCTTGGCACCGACATGTTAGTCGGATAGTCTTGCACTTACTTTTACATAATTGTAATTAAGTCAGACTGCAGCTGATAACAATTGTGTATATGTTGCTATATCATCTGGCTATGTTTAGTAAAGCCAGATATCAAGAACATTTTGACTAAGCGTTTGGGACGTCTTACTGTTTTACCTTATATGTTCTATATTACTGTTTCTTGTTTGAATGATTGAGACAATAGATGTGAAGTGACCATAGCGAGACTTTCATGTAGTATGCACCCCTTGTCTTTTAGACAGCATTGATCGTATTATACGGTATTCATCTACCCGTAATACGTAGCTGGCTGAGTCATTCCCCCGCTCTCCAGTATTCTGGTTCTGGGGCGTGACAAATAAACTCGGCTCTTGTCCCTGTTTAGTTGAAGACCCGAAAGTCTTCCAAACTCCTGTATAACCCGATTCAAGGACTCAATCGATCTCCTGGCCGGCTCAATAAATACAAGCATATCATCTGCGTAAATTAGATGAGAAATCACCGGGTCAACTCGCCGGAAAAGAAGCATAATTTGTCCTCTGTGGACTGTAATATCCATCATACACGTGTAATACTCCATAACTATGGTGAATAGATACGGAGATAATGGGTCTCCCTGGCGCAAGCCCCGGTTGCTCCCGAAGAAACCATGAGGTTGTCCGCGAATCAGGATTGAGAACGTAGGCGAAGATATGCACTCCTTGATGCGTTCCACCCACCAGTCTGAGAAGCCCATATTACTAAGCATGTTGTACACGAACTCTCTACTAACCGTATCATATGCCTTCCGAAGGTCGAGCTTGATGCATCCTTATCCTCCTCCTGCCTTGTTGAAGTCTCTGATCAGCTCATGGGCTAATAGACAATTATCTGCTATGGCGCGGCCTTTTATGAAAGCCGCATGGTTGTGAGAGATCAATTCCTGCATAATATCCTGCATGCGAACACACATAATATGCGTAATAATTTTATAAATAAAATTGTAACAGGATATTGGACGAAAATCCCCCAGCGAGTGAGCTCCCTCCATCTTCGGAATCAAGCATAAGAAAGTATGATTCATTTGCTTGAGCAGTCTCCCTGTATAGAAAAATTCCTGTATCACCTATAATACATGTTGCCAAAGGAGACCCCAATGTTGTTTATAGAAAGCTGAGTTAAACACGTCGGGTCCAGGCGCCTTATTTGGATCGGCCTTAAATACAATGGCTTCAATTTCTTCTAAGGATATATCCTTTTGGAGACTGGCGTTTCCCGCCTCCGTAACCACCCTTTTACATGTGAGCTCAGGGAAGTGCTGCCTGATCTGACCTTGGTTGTAAAGGTCCTTGTAGAACCGAATAGCCTCCGCAGCGATATCCTTCTCCTCCGTCAAAATGGATCCATCAGCACCTATAATTTGGCCAACCGAGTTACGATTCTGTCGTGCTCGGATGGTTGCATGAAAGAATTTCGTACATCTATCCCCGTCATGAAGCCAGGAGCACTTGGCTCTTTGCTGCAATTGAACTTCCTCAATAAATCTGTATTGTCGGGCGGCCTCCTGGAGATTCACTTCTCTATCTGCCAAATTTTTGTTCATAGGATTCTTCTGGAGTTCGTCTTGGATGAGCTTCAACTCAGTCTCCAAGGCATCGGCCCGCGGCTTTGGCCGATCTCTATTCCATGATTTTAAAGCATTTTTGATTGATTTAAGTAAATGCACAAATATATACTGTCGCGTACCTGTCTTGGCGCTGCCCATGCCAATTGCTACTGCTTCTTTGTACCCATCCTGGAGAGGCCAGGCATTGCAAAACCGGAAAGGGAATCTCTTCACACGATGGTCATCAACTAGTCGAAGTAACATCGGCGAGTGGTCGCTCGAGCCTTTGTGCAATCCTTCCGCCTTGCTATGCGGGAAAATTGCAAGCCATCTATAGTTACACAGAACCCTGTCTAGTTGACAGCAAATGCGACCGACCACCGAGCTATTATCCCACGTCCATTTGTGACCCATTCTCTCCAAGCAAGTTAGCCCCGAAGCCAATAGACAATCTTGAAAGTCAGCCAAGATGGAAGCAGGGACCTGTCTCCCTCCCATCTTCTCGTCTACTGTCAAGATGGCGTTGAAATCCCCACTGAAAATCATAGGAAGGTGATTATCCACCTCCGCAGCCACCTGAATTATATCTTTCCATAGCTGGAATCTGCGACGACGGTCGTTGTGCCCGTAGACCGCCCCGACCAACATTTTAAATCCACCCTTATTGGTGAATTCCACAGTGATAAGCTGTTCAGACATGAATTTAACCTGTCCCGTCCATATACGGGAGTCCCAGAGCACCCATACACGAGCCATCTCACATAGATGGAGATTATGTGCCGACGCCCATTGATGAGGAACCCGACTTCTAAGCTTGCTCTCGGATTTTATTTTACTTTCCAGAATTGCGACAATGTCGCATTTATTAATCTTCACCCTTTCTTGTATATATATATATACGAGACTTCGACGGGGCTCCGGAAAACCACTGAGAATCGATCTCCTGACCGCTCAGGCCGCATGCATCCCTCTTAACCACTAGGCTAGAGGTCATTTGCATATATATATATATATATATATATATATATATATATATATATATATATATATATATATATATATATATATATATATTTGTGGATCAAGGAGTTAAGTCGGTTTTCCATAATTGACTTTATTACTCTCTTGTCGCTATAATAAAGACTCTATGGTTGATTTTCCAAATTGTTGATGAAGAGGTCAGAATATCTTAATCTTCATACATTTTTGCGCTATAGTAAAGCATTTGTGGTTGATTTTCCAAACTGTTGATGAAGAGGTCTGAATATATATCTTAATCTTCATAATTTTTTGTTGCTATAGTAAAGCCTCTGGTTATTCTGAATTGGAATTTAGAAGAATTGGTTCATTAATTATAAAAAGTTTGACTATATCTATAAAATTTCATAAAATTTTGCCGCTGAATTTAGAAGTCTACTGCATTCACAGTTAAACCAAATCCTCATCCCTATCGCAATCTCCATTACCCCATCTTCCGCATAATTAATTCCATAGTTCAAGACGAGTATAGAACAAATTTGTCATCGGCCAGCTCCACGTCACTTCTATCAGAAAACTATCATCCTTGTCGTAGTCGTGGTCGTCGAGGTCGTCGTCGTCTAAGTCGTCATCAGCTGACAGCACACCAGACGTCACCCGGCTTCTCTCTCATTAAATAAATAATAAATATATATAGAGGTGGAGGAGGCAACAAAGACCACGCTCTGGGTCTTCGTCTTCTTAGGCTGGAAGGCAGGAAGGAAGGTTCCAGAGATTAGGACTGACCAAATCTTTCTCTGTCGTTCCGCTTGCAGTTGGGGTCAAATTAATTTGAAAGTCATGCAAGTGCCAGTTGCTACGAAGACGGACCCAAGAACTCACATCACTTTATTAAAAACCATAACGAATTACAACTAAATCAAATATTGAAGCAGAACCTACAATTTTCCATACATATGATGCTATTGTAAAACCCCTTTTTTTAAAAAAAGTTATTTATTATTGTTTTATTTAGAGTTCAAATTAATTTATGCAATTCATAAATTGCATAAATTAATTTGAACTCTAAATAAAACAATAATAAATAACTTTTAAAAAAAAGGGGTTTTACATCCTACCCAACTTGTAACGCCCCAGTCCCAAAATACGTAGGACTAGAACGTAATCATGCCAGCTGTATACATACGAAGTATAAGGACCCTCGTATATATACATAAGCTGTAAAATGCAGTAACCAAGGTACTAAATCTCATCCACAAGATAAATAACGATATAAAATCAACTATGAATTTGTCATGTACACAATAGTTGGGCGGAAACAAAGTCCACTACCAACCAAATTAAATATGGAAAAATATACAAGGAAAGAATTTAACAAACGAGAGCAATGGCGAGTCCAGGAGTAATCACCACGAAGGAAGGAATGGCCTTAGCTAGAGCACCTGCAAGAAATCACGGAACACACACCTGGCGAGATAACCAGGTCCTCAGAGGGACGTAACAAGATACATCAACATGCCATATAATTCTGAATATAAAATATGCCACAAACTAAAATAAGTGACAAGACGACAACAAGGTAATCTAACCATACTATTGTGTCATGCAGTTAAGAACAAACCTCCAACGCATGGGTATCTGGCTCAGTAGCAGTAAATTAGGCATGGTCCCATCACATGCCTACACGGGCTTAAATTCGGTTCGGGCCCAATTCGGGCTTGAACTAGACAAACCGGACCGTCTAAAAATCAATATATAAAATAATATTTAATTAAAATAATTTAAATAGGTTCATTCACAACTTGGCCTGGTTTTCCTAGTTCGGACTGAACTATGGCTAAGCCTCCCACGACATGGCTAATATACTGGTCAAAGCACACTACTACATCTTTCGTGCCACAATTCATAGACGTCTTGTGTTCCAAAAATTCAACAATGGCTAAGGTCATTTCTAATAATAAAAAAATTCATAAATTGCATAAATTAATTTGAACTCTAAATAAAACAATAATAAATAACTTTTTAAAAAAAAGGGGTTTTACATCCTACCCAACTTACAAGAATTTCGTCCTCGAAATTTAGGATTAATAGGGTAGTTAGGGTTGAGGAATAGGAAGAGTTCGTCAATACCAAAATACTATTAAATTTTGGAGGAGGCGACAAAACGACGTTCCACATAACCATGCAACAGAAAATTATGGAGTCGATATATACAAAAATATATCATGGTTATGGAATTGAATAAGGATTGCTAGTGAAGGTAGCAAAATTTCGATAATCCAATTTGGAGAATAATAAGGAATTGAGTAGATCAAGGAGAATAATTTAGACATTTGAGAGATGTTGTTCCTTAAGGGAGAACTAGATACTGATCGTCTTGGTCGGGGTTTTGATTAAGTGAACGATTAGAATCATTCTCGAGTGCTCAAGAATACTTGGGAGGGCACGATAACAATTCTAGAGTTGAAGAATGAGGGGTAGTTAAAGGCGAGGATTCAGCCACATGAGTCGGTCGGTGGCTATCTTTATTTGTGTATTATTAACCGATTGGGCAACCAAAGATGATACCTTGAGTCTATTTTAGCAAGTACAGTGCCTTGTCTTTCCAAAATGAGTAAAAGACAAGAACAACAAGGTTTCAAAGACGGTGTTATATATTGAGTACGAATTGCGGGGTTCATAGGCGACAAAAATAATTCAAACGAAAATTGTCAAGGCTGTCGCGGATGACTCTAAGGCAAGTTTTACTATGTCTCCATCCGCATAGAATAATATGTGATAAGCGAACCAAAGTGCAATAGGTTGATCAGACCATCATGCACCGGTTCTGATTAGACAATATGTTAGTGGGTGCACCCAATAAAATATTTCATGATCAAGCTTGATAAAAGATAAGCTTGCAAAACTAGAGCTACATTAGCAGCATGAGATAGTCAAAATATGAGCAAGGGAGGTACTGATGAAGGAAATTAAATAGTCCACGATCTTTTAAAATCGAGTCTTGCCCGAAGTTTGGGCCTGTACAGTTGTCCTAGTGTTTCTCATTTATGGCTTGGTAGACTAGATAAGGTAGGGTCCTCTGAATTATAGTCTAAGTGAGCTTACCAATGTGGTTCACGAGAAAAAGGTTTGTTAGGTGGTGTGGTATTCTACCCAACTTACAAGAGTTAAACTAGTAATGGGATGGGACAATGGATCAAGTATTCAAGATAAAGCACAAGGTTAGCATTTAAGGAATTAAGTAGAACAAAATCATATATCGGTCGAAAGAATTGAGTCGAGATTGAATCCCTATCTGTGGTCGAAAAATATATCGGTATCATGGTAAAGATTATAGTTTGATCATTTTGACCTTAAGGTCATATCAAGAAATAGAGTACAAGGAGATGGATTTTGGTGGGACATAATATGTCTACATGAAGGTGGACTTGTCTAAGTCTTACACATGAAATTTGTTGGAAGGAAAAGTCTAGTGTTGTACTCTAAATATCTAAGTCACGGTAAGGGACGCCAAAAGATCTAAAATAGAAAGTGGGAGTTCACGAGGTGATAATTAATGCACAATAATAGAGGAGATCAAGTTAAAGCATGAGATAAAATTAATTAAAGAATCCAGTAAAATAATTTAGGAACACAATTTCGAAGAGAAGATAGTCTTCTAGATGAATACAGTTAAGAACCCATTATCTCATTATTCAAATTGCAAATGGGTTAGAAGGTCGTAATTAAAGTTCTAGAGTTGAAGGAAGGTCGAGTAAGTCAAGGTGGAAATACAGTCACATAGCTGGGTAGATGACTAACAACACTTGTGTATATACTACTATCATGGTCATGAGTGACATGGCAATTAGTGGGGAATACTCAGTAGGGTTATCTCGGGGCCTACCATTAAAATTTAACTCAAGTATCCTCCAAAAGTTTCAAAAATAAACTTTCAAAAATAAACCACCAAAATTTGTATTCACTCCAAGCAGTTCAAATTCATCATAAAAATTTAAATCACTCTCATAAATCTCAAAACAAAATTTATCATGTTACTGCTAACATTTTTCAAAATTAACGTTTAAATTCAACTATTTAATTCAAGAGTTCATAATTTACGAATCCATAAAAAAAATTTCACATATCAATCAAAAATTTAACACTCTGAAATTTTCGAATAACTCATAATAAAACTCTTAGCATATTAAAAGCAATCTCAAAAATTAAGCTCAATGCTCTCATAAATTTTAACTTCTATTCATGCTAAGTTATTCCAACAAAATCACAACTTTTAAATGGTAACTTCCTTTAATCAATCAAAATAACTTTCCATCACATCCTTCGAAATTCTCCCAAAAATTTTAATATTAGCAATCTCTCATTAAACTAAATTTTCAAATAATCTTATCAGTCAAATTTTTTTTTTTACCAAAAATCTAAATAGATTTGTAAATCCTCAATCATAGGACACCATTTAAAATAAAAATTTCTCAAAAATCGTTTTCATAACTTTCAAATATTTTAAACCAAAATTCACCATCATTACTTCCACTTAAAATTCAAAATTTACTAAACACGAAAATCGCAAGTTGTACAACTCAGATTTAAATAATTCCTACGACCATTTTTAAAAGCTAAGATCATTTCAAACCAAATTTATAACTGTTCAAAGGTGTATAACCATACTCCAATAAATCATAAACATCAAAACTCAAAAATCAAATAATTTTATATTTGTTCAGAGGTGTATATCTATCACCAAAAACTCATAAATATCACAACTCGAAAAGCAAATCAATTTTATACTTGTGCAAAGAATTATAACTATAACCCAATAAATCATAAATATTAAATCTCAAAAAGACAATCAATTTCTTAAACCAAGTATGAAATCCTATAATTCCTCTGATTTTTACTATTTAGAAATCTTAAGGTAAAAACTTTCCGTGGTAATATCCTACTTTACCAATTACCAACCATTAAATCACACAAAATTTTTTTTTAACTTAATTAGAGTCTTGAATGTATTCCAATTGTCAATATAACCATTTTAGCCATGTGTTTGACCTATGAGCATATACTAGTGTAGTCATCTTCCTAGTTGACACTAAGCACGAAAATAAGAATCAACAGTAGAAAGGAATCAAGCAAGATACAATTCAAGAAAGTCGAACGAGAGTTTGAAATTTGAAGCCAAGGGAAGAGGTCAAGCTGTATGGATGAGATTCCTATAATTCTAATCCTATGTTGCAGGTTCACATCGGTACAGTAACGTAACCGAAGTGACAAACTCGACCTGTATGGACAACCACAAAAACATGTAACGCCCCAGTCCCAAAATACGTAGGACTAGAACGTAATCATGCCAGCTGTATACATACGAAGTATAAGGACCCTCGTATATATACATAAGCTGTAAAATGCAGTAACCAAGGTACTAAATCTCATCCACAAGATAAATAACGATATAAAATCAACTATGAATTTGTCATGTACACAATAGTTAGGCAGAGACAAAGTCCACTACCAACCAAATTAAATATGGAAAAATATACAAGGAAAGAATTTAACAAGCGAGAGCAATGGCGAGTCCAGGAGTAATCACCACGAAGGAAGGAATGGCCTTAGCTAGAGCACCTGCAAGAAATCACGGAACACACACCTGGCGAGATAACCAGGTCCTCAGAGGAACGTAACAAGATACATCAACATGCCATATAATTCTGAATATGAAATATGCCACAAACCAAAATAAGTGACAAGACGACAACAAGGTAATCTAACCATACTATTGTGTCATGCAGTTAAGAACAAACCTCCAACGCAAGGGTATCTGGCTCAGTAGCAGTAAATCAGGCATGGTCCCATCAGGATACCAGAGACCTCAAAGCATAACATTCATCGAATGTCAGAGGCCAGCAGTATCAGTAATAGGAAAGTGCATACGGACCCATACGTTAAGGAACTGTTCTTCCCACCCAATGTCTAACTGAGTCACATCCATATCTCATCTACCTCTACTAACTGCTAAGTCTCCTAACATGCCTCTATTAGTAGTTAGCCCTAACGCATGCGCATGGGGGATCAGCCCACACACAAGAACCTCTACATGCTACTCATCTCACACATCCTCGTGGTACAACAGTGTCAAGGTATATGCGATACACTACAGACGGTAGTCTCTTAACTCTAAGTCCATATGCAGTCAAAGGATAATAACAAAGTATATCTAATATCACTGAGCAGACAGTAAATCAAGAACAGTAAGAACTGGAAATAACTGAACAGTGATATGTAATAAAATGCAAACTAAATATAAATAGTATAATGGCAAGGTATCTTGCCTGCGGTACGAGAAAGGCAAATCCAAGAGTAGCAAGTGTCAGCACCAAAAACTCACAAATCACAGATGACTCCAGTCGCTGAAATAAACATCAAAAATGATCTCGGTGAAGAAGATATACCTAGGAAACGCCTGTCCAAAAGTCAAATTCTGGAACAGGGGCAAAATCATAATTTCGGTACAAAGCGGGTCCAACGGCGGACATCGTTTTGACCCGAAATTACGATTTTGCCCCTGTTCCAGAATTTGACTTTTGGACAAGCGTTTCCTAGGTATATCTTCTTCACCGAGATCATTTTTGATGTTTGTTTCAGCGACTGGAGTCATCTGTGATTTGTGAGTTTTTGGTGCTGACACTTGCTACTCTTGGATTTGTCTTTCTCGTACCGCAGACAAGATATCTTGCCATTATACTGTTTATATTTAGTTTGTATTTTATTACATATCACTGTTCAGTTATTTCCAGTTCTTACTGTTCTTGATTTACTGTCTGCTCAGTGATATTAGATATACTTTGTTATTATCCTTTGACTGCATATGGACTTAGAGTTAAGAGACTACGGTCTGTAGTGTATCGCATATACCTTGACACTGTTGTACCACGAAAATGTGTGAGATGAGTAGCATGTAGAGGTTCTTGTGTGTGGGCTGATCCCCCATGCGCATGCGTTAGGGCTAACTGCTAATAGAGGCATGTTAGGAGACTTAGCAGTTAGTAGAGGTAGATGAGACATGGATGTGACTCAGTTAGACATTGGGTGGGAAGAACAGTTCCTTAACGTATGGGTCCGTATGCACTTTCCTATTACTGATACTGCTGGCCTCTAACATTCGATGAATGTTATGCTTTGAGGTCTCTGGTATCCTGATGGGACCATGCCTGATTTACTGCTACTGAGCCAGATACCCATGCGTTGGAGGTTTGTTCTTAACTGCATGACACAATAGTATGGTTAGATTACCTTGTTGTCGTCTTGTCACTTATTTTGGTTTGTGGCATATTTTATATTCAGAATTATATGGCATATTGATGTATCTTGTTACGTCCCTCTGAGGACCTGGTTATCTCGCCAGGTGTGTGTTCCGTGATTTCTTGCAGGTGCTCTAGCTAAGGCCATTCCTTCCTTCGTGGTGATTACTCCTGGACTCGCCATTGCTCTCGCTTGTTAAATTCTTTCCTTGTATATTTTTCCATATTTAATTTGGTTAGTAGTGGACTTTGTCTCCGCCCAACTATTGTGTACATGACAAATTCATAGTTGATTTTATATCGTTATTTATCTTGTGGATGAGATTTAGTACCTTGGTTACTGCATTTTACAGCTTATGTATATATACGAGGGTCCTTATACTTCGTATGTATACAGCTGGCATGATTACGTTCTAATCCTACGTATTTTGGGACTGGGGCGTTACAGCTATTGAACTCGAAGAGTCCCAATATAACTAGACCTTTTTCTAAAGACACCTCAATGTAGTTAATTTTTTGGGTAAATTATTTACAAGTTTGCTATCCAAAAATTTGGTTCAGGCTAGCTCAATCTTTTTCAGGACTGTCAAATATTTGACTGTCCTTTCTATTGGAATGACTGTCAAAAATTTGGCAATCCTGCCTATTGGGAGGAGTGTCAAGTATTTTGACAGTCCTAATCTTTTAGCACTGTAAAAAAAAAGGACTGTCAATTTTTTTTGACAGTCCTCCTCTCGATCTCTGGTCGTGGCCTAGCACTCAATCGAGCGCTCAGCCTCACCCCCATCTTCCTCGCCTCCCGCGGCTTCGCATGCTTCACCCTCGACCTCCCCGGCCATGGCCGCTCCCACGGCCTCAAGGCCTTCGTCCCCGACCTCGCCGCCATCGTCCGCGACAAGAGCAGTGCCATTTGCCTCCTCATCCCCACGCTATTCGTTGTCCCCACCGTCGACCTCCTTGATAAGTCCGTCATGGTGGCCGAGAAGAGGGCGTGCGGGGGCATTGGCAGCAGCAGGGGAGGGTAGCGCGGGGGAGTGCGGGGGCGTGCGACGGAAGGAGAAGCGCGGGTGAGAGTGACAATAGGGGGCGCGGCGTGGGCGTGTGACGGCAGGGGGCGCTGTGTGGCGTGGGGGAGGAGGGATGTGGGCAGCAGCAGCGGGGACGTACGACGGAGAGCGGCGGACTTGGGCGCACGGGTGAGAGAGATGGTAGAGGGCACGACGGGGGCGTGCGACGACCGGTAGGCGCTGTGTTGCATGGGAAAGGAGGGATGTGGGCAGCAGCAGCGGGAGCGTGCGACGGAGAACGGCGGATAGGGGAGTGTGTCACGCCCCGCTTCCGCAGGAGCGATCGTCCTCGCTAAGGCGTGATGCCGCACGGGCCTAGGTTGCGCCCGTGCAAGGCTATGTCCGGAAACGGCCGATTTGAGGTAGGCCACAGAGTCGCACAGAGTGTCCCCATTTGCAGCGGAAAGTAAATGAACACAAATTGAAGCGAATTCAAACTCTTTATTAATTTTCAAAAAGTTTACAAGCGGCGCTAGGCCGAGATTACAAATCGCTCAAGCTCTCCCTCTCTGAAACATAAAAGGCGTGCCAAATGGCTTACAAGATGGAATAATTTATGGCGATGTTCCGATACATTATGTCTTGTATATGGTGCTTAGCTTCTTGCAACACTCCAAGGCCCCAGAAAGAGCTCCGCGCCTTAGGACGTTCGAGGGAAGCTCCGCACCCGACGACGTCTCCAGCATCCTGCAAGCAAACTGTGGGGTTATCAGTACATTGTTATGCACTGGTAGAGAGGCTAGCTCGTCCACAATGCTATCATTACCAAACATGTTCTATTTACTTTTGTGCACCGTCTATCATTCATTGTCTTACTAATCTTGCCTTAGGGTCAATTTCATGGCACATATCATAACCTATCTCGTGTTTCTGAATTCAAGTGTCGCATGAAAATACATGCACGACTTACCCACACTTACCGTCCGGCCTTCCCTGCCCAAAGTAAACCAAGTTAGTCAACAATTCATATAAACTTTCAATGTCAGTACGTGTCCCTGCCTCAGGTCCTAGCGCGACGTAGGCGTGTTTCCTAACTCAATTTCACGAAGTACTCTTTATCCTTTGGTGTGTTATATTTCAAGCCTGTTCAGAAGGTGCTTCATTTAGTTAACCTAGACCACTTTGTTCAATGCAAGGACTTGTATGTGGATTGCCACCAGCAAAGTCCACTTAACTCTATATGCACCGGTCGCTGGCATCACAAGCCATTTTGGATCCTTTCTCCCTTGGTATTTCGTAACTATTCAGAGCGTGCGGCTGGTACACGTTGATAGTGTCTTGAAATACCCTGCACGTACGTCCCCTGGGTGACGAAGCCCACACCCTGGCAGCCCGTAAGCCCCATTTGATTTTCGCCTAGGCCGACCACGATCCTCCCTTTGATCATGCTGCGGAAATCTCTTATATCTCCCACCTCCCGTATACGAGGGGATTGTCCACGACCATTTCGTATTATTTGTCATTTTAACTTAACGGTTGTCTCCGAGCCGTAGGCTAACCCTTAGCCATAATGTGTTATCGACCAGGTTGGCATCCGTGCAGCGCGGGTAGCGAGCCCCGTTGCACGTGCCCGTCATACCTGTCGCTAACCCTTCCTTTCTTCCTTATCTTTTATTCATTCTTTCTTTTCACTTGTCCGTTCGTTCATTGATTCATTCACGTAGTCATTCTTTCATTCGTTGGTTCATGCATTCACTTATCCATTCATTCATACCTTATGCAACTCCCCGTGCGGGAGTCGCCTTGGCGACCCATCGGTCCCCTAATCTTTCAATGTTGCTATACTCTACTCGGAACGACTATGTTGATAGTCTTCCCATTTTATTGTTGTAATCCATTCATTGTTTCATTGTTGAACGCATAAGGAACTCGAAATGTAAGCCCGTGCCTTAGCACGAGCGCGGAGTGCGGCACGAGAGTTCTCACATTTTCTGTGTTCTTTTCCATATTCTATACAAGCATACAAGATGGGATTATTCCCTTAGCTAGGTGCGTTGAGTCATTTATTAGCATGCGCGGTGTTATCGTCTAGCGATTCTAGCAATAGTGTCCGTATTGTTATGTGTCTAGGCTAAGCAAAGACGGGTTCATCGGAGCCACCCACCTTAGCGATGTTCGCATCGGCCGAGCGATACTCCGAGCGCGCCTTTGAAAGTCTAAGTCGGGATTCATCTTTGATGGGATAATGTAAGCCTTGCATCGATTCTTCATCAGCTCGATGCCAACTCTTCGGGTCGACGACTCGTTTGAGTCGTTGCACTTGCCGTTTGAATTGGCGTTCCGCTAGGGCGGAGCGGGTCATTATAGAGCGCGAGTGAGAGCGACGGTTGGTGCCGCGACGGTTGGTGCCGCGACGGGGGCGTGCAACGGCGGGGGGCGCTGTGTGGAGTGGAAAAGAAGGGATGTGGGCAGCCTAAAATAAAATTGGGGTTGCCCTGTGTAAAAAATATGTATCAAGATGGGTTATCCTGTAGTAAGGGCTATGCCTAAGTAAATTTTGGAATGCCTTTAGAATTTGCCTATAACTATGACAGTGCAGAGAATGAGTTGAAAGAAAAATTAACCTCAAGATTGCAACAATTGATACGGGGATTAAGAACATACATACGGCAGATATGGGTACAAAATTACGTGTCAGAGGATAAACCTTAAATTAAAGTCCAAAATTTAAAACTTTTCGACTTTTTGATCCGGAATGGATCTCATTTTAGATGAGCTTTAAACTCTTTAAATTATAAGTTAGAAAATAAATGAGACGGGTGTACCACTGCTCGGCTCACATTTTTTAGGCAAATGTTAAGGGCCACCCCCTTTTTACTAAGGGCCACCAACTTAAAATTTTTTAAAAAATTATAAGTTTGCCATTTTGAAAACACTAAGGGCCACCAAGTCATGGCATTGTCTTCTTCCTCCATTATCTTCTTCCTTTTTACTCAATCCCCAAACCACTTTTCTTAATCTCCACCTCCATTGTTCCCCACCCCCTCCATTGTTGTCCCCACCTCCACCATTGGTGTCCCCACCTCCAGTGACATTAGTCTTTCTCGATTTTTTTTCAAAAAATTCAACCTACAGTGACTGTAGGTACACCCTGCTGTCCTATTTGAAGAGAGGGCTGCAGGCAACCTGCAGTCCTCAAGTGACAGAAGCTTCTTTTTTTCATTTTTTCCAAAAAATCCAACCTACAATGACTGCAGGGACACCCTGCAGTCTTATTTGAAGAGAGGACTGCAGACAAGTCCTTCAGTCCTCAGAATGGGAAAGGGGGGCTGTCGGGTGAAGGAGGGGGGAGAACGATCGGGAAGGGGGGGTGCTATCGCCTGGGGTGGAACAAGGGGGCGGGTTTTGGGTTTTCTTGTTTTCTATCTTCTTTTTGTTTTTGGTTTTATCCTCTTGGTGGCCCTTAGTAAACTTGTGAACTTTAGGTTGTCCTTAGTAAAAAAAAAATAGAAAGCATGGTTGCCCTTAGTAGGATGGTTGCCCTTAGTAAAAAGGGGGTGGCCTTTAACATTTGCCTTTTTTTTATCTCTGGTGGAATTGACCACTCTTTCCTACGCACTTGTTGCACAGTATCCAAAGTCACTAGTCAAGGGAAAAGATTTTACTTGGAACCTATTTTAGGTAACATTCAAAACTTTAACATAATGATGTGATACCTCTGGTCATATATATATATAGCAAATGATCTCTAGCCTAGTGGTTAAGAGAGATGCATGTGGCCCGAGTGGTCAGGAGATCGATTTCCGGTGGGAGCATTCGCCACAATTACCTTCTTATGTATATATATATATATATATATATATATATATATATATATATATATATATATATATATATTTTGAAGCAAATATATATATATATATATATATATATATATATATATATATATATGTATATATATATATGTGTGTGTGTGTGTGTGTGTGTGTGTGTGTGTGTGTGTGTGTGTGTGTAAATGTTATTTTATTTTATTGATACTTATTTTTTATCCAATGGTTCTTATTAAAAGAAATTTCTTGTAATATGATTAGAGTGGAGAACATCATTTAATGCAATGTTCCCATTTTGACCTGTTGGTAAACTTACTATTATAGGTCATTGTGTATGTTAATTTTTTCAATGAAGTCCCTATATTAAGTCATATTTAGTTTATGATCGGTTGGTAAAAAATTCACTTGACATCCTTCATAAATCTGTTGTTCGTTAAGTACTAAAATTAGTTTTGTAATGTTTCTAGGATTCTCGTAAAATAATCTGGATCCGAATCTGGATCGGTGAGCCAGGATGGTTAATATCAAGTTGAAGAAAACCTCTTATTCATTAGGTAGGATATTCGTTTATTAGGATATTCGTTAGTTAGGATATTCGTTAATTTAAGGTTAATACATATTTTATTGTAGTATCAATATATTTTTTTTGTTTCTTTCAGTTTCGGAATTATATTTAAATAATTACGATTAATTTGAATATTGTCTGTTGGAAATATAAGCAAATTTAATATAATCGAAATTAAATTGAATATCATCTATCAATATTTATTATTTGAATAACATTTATCAATATAAATAAATCTAAGCAAATCTAATATCTGAATATCATTTATCGAAAATTTAATTAAATATAATTATGATTGATTTGAAGATCAACTATCAATATTAAATATTTGAATATCATCTATAATATTGGATATATGTTTAGATATAAAAAATAGTTTAATATTTGAATATAATCTACAACATTAAAGTCACATTAGAATATGGGAGATGTGAGCTGGGAGATATTTTGATGTCATCAGTCTCGTAAAAATAATCACCGTCGCTTGGGAGATGACCGCTGTTTGGGAAGATGGGAGAGATTTGAAATAATTGTTTTGTGAGTTCCGACCTTCTTTGTCTTTCCATCTCCCTCACTTTTTATTTTTTTAATATTTTCTCTTCTTAAACAATAGTTATCTTATTTCTGTTATAGAAAGGAGTTTTCATATAGAAAGAACAACAAAGTTTCAACTAGTAATAGTGAAGAAGTATGTCAAACCATATGAAAGATGTTGAAGATTGGATGCCAATGTTGAATGAAACATTCATTCCACGTATGATGCATAAGTTCGGAGAGCAGGTACCAAAACTTTCAAGTCACTTTCTTCAATAGAAACTATGATGGGTTCAATCCAAGTTGAACAAATGCATATATCTCGACGACTAGAAAAAATAGAAGAATCTAGAGCTGTTAATATTAAGGCCTCGTCAGCCGTTAACAACGTAGTGATTAATATTGAAAAGGAGGATGACACTGATGAGGACGAGAATTTGAGAGTCATCTATTTATTTAATTTCTCTTTAAACTATTTCAAATTCATACCGTGCAACAACCAAGTATATAATTTTATATAATATTTTCATTCTTGCAAGTCCCACACAGGGGTGGGCACGGGTCGGACCGGGTCCAAATTTTATGAATCCGGACCGGACCCGTTAATTGGCGGGGCGGGGCGGGACGGGTCCAAAAAATATTGGAACCGGTACGGATTCGACCCGTTCGAAACGGGTCCAAACCGAGCCGACCCGCGGGTCCAAACGGATCTAAATTTTTTTAAAAAATTATATGATAGTAAACATTTACACATGTTCTATTATCTAGAAGAACAAAACAAGTATTATGTTTTTCCAATTTCTAGAATTTGTTTACTAAACAATAACGTGTGCTATTATTTATAAATTATAATATGAAAAAAATTAAAATTGAAAAATAAAATAAACTCATACTCCTAGAAACGGGTCGGTTCGGGGCCCCGTTTATTTTGAAAATAGGACCCGCCCCGTCCCGTTAGTGTCACACGACCCGTCCCGGCCCGCCCCGTTTAAATTTTAAATTTTAGGAACCGCCCCGTTTGACCAATATACGGTTCGGGCCGGGTCGGAACCGCGGGTCCTGGACCCGTATGCCCACCCCTAGTCCCACATGCAGGCAGATTGGAAAAAACGCAAAAGGTCCAAGTCACTTGATGGCCGTCTTGACTTGGCGGTCCCATCCTACTCGCCAAGCCACTTGGCATGTCTTCCTCGTATTCCTAATTTCTTCAAATTTCTCTATTTCTCTAAAATTATCCCAACTTCTTCACTACGAAAGTAATGGCAATTTTACATTAGTTTGGAACTTTAAGTTAGGATGAGTAAACAATTTTTTTAATAAATAATAATATATTTAGGTAATAAAATATTACTAGAAAAATTTAGTAATATTTAGATTATATATATATATTTTTCTAAATATAAAATATATATAAAAATCCAAATATATATATATATATATATATATATATATATATATATATATATATATATATATATATATTTTGCTACAAACTGCTGCATATATATATATATATATATATATATATATATATATATATATATATATATATATTTTGCTACAAACTGCTGCCCTGCCCTTACCTGTATTCGAAGGGCAATCCACTTAAAACTGAAAATAGTCGCATAGATTTGATTAATAAGGTAGCGTTGGCAGGAGGCTCAGCAATTGAAAGATAACGCTTCCATTTTAAAATAGCAGATGAGCTGATGCTATAAGGCCTCGTTTGGTTGAATTCCTTTGTATTTTTCATTCCTGTCACATTTCTATTTCGTTATTTGGTAAAACAATAAAACTACCTAGAAAAAGAAAATAAAATATAACAATGTTCCAATAATATTCTTACCTTTTAAAATAAAAATAATATTATGAAAAATAATATTAATAGTAAAATAAGCAATGACACATGGTTACTTTTGTCAAAACTTTTGTAATAAATGTTGGAAAAGGAGGAGGAAAAATCAATGAATAATTCTATAGAGACATACTTTTATTGACATACTTTATTGACACACTTATGTGGCAGATGATTTGGCATTCCATGTCACCCGAATTAATTGAGAGCTTATTAATTATTTTTTTGGTATGTCCAATTTTGTATGTATGGAAGGTTTCCAATCTTTTGGCATGTGTTGCAATTTTGCATGGCCAATTAATAGCCACACTTATTATCTTCTTTATTTTTCTGGAAATTGCTGAGAAACCCAATTTCGGGGTGGGCTTTTATGAAATGCCTACCCGCTGGATAAGTTTTATGAAATACCCAGAATTAAGTATTTTCACGTTAAATATTTCAAGATTCCCTTTTAGATGTCACCCGCTAGAAACTGCTATTTTTATAATACCGAAACTACCCCTCCGCGCGAATTGGTCATCTATATGTATTTGAATTCAAAAAACTCATATCTGGATTGCGATTTTCGTCTTCTTCTTCTTCACGGGAAATCTGAATTCCATTGCTCTCATATTCAGCAGAGATCGCAAAGATCGTTCGTAGTTCGGTGTGTTTTTCTTCAGTCGAACTCAGATCATCGCTCGTCATCATCATCACCATCATCATCATCTTCATCGTGGAGACATTTGAACTAAGATATTCAATTGTGGAGAGAAGATCTTTCTTCTTCTTTTCCATAAGAATTATCATCGCTTTGAAAGAAGAACGAAACTCTTTATTCCTGAAAAAACTAAATTACACGTTTTGGAAATGACCATTCTCCGTCTTAATTAGGACGGAGAATGCCATTCTCCGTTTTATTTAAGACGGAGAATGCCATTCTCCGTCCTAATTAACACGGAGAATGACATTCTCCGTTTCCGTCTTAATTAGGACCGAGAATGTCATTCTCCGTCTTAATTAGGACGGAGAATGGCATTCTCCGTTTTATTTAAGACGGAGAATGGCATTCTCCGTCCTAATTAACACGGAGAATGGCATTCTCCGTGTTTCTAACACGGACTAAATTACACGTTTTAACACTGGAAATGACCATTCTCCGTCTTAATTAGGACGAAGAATGGCATTCTCCGTCTTAATTAGGACGGAAAAATGTCATTCTCCGTTTTATTTAAGACGGAGAATGCCATTCTCCGTCCTAATTAACACGGAGAATGACATTCTCCGTTTCCGTCTTAATTAGGACCGAGAATGTCATTCTCCGTCTTAATTAGGACGGAGAATGACATTCTCCGTTTTATTTAAGACGGAGAATGGCATTCTCCGTCCTAATTAACACGGAGAATGGCATTCTCCGTGTTTCTAACACGGAGAATGGTCATTCTCCTGCGTTTTAACACTAGAATGACCATTCTCCGTGATAAATTACACGGAGAATGGCATTCTCCGTCCTAATTAAGACGGAGAATGGTCATTCTCCGTTTAATTTAGCACGGAGAATGGCCATTCTCCGTCTTAATTAGGACGGAGAATGCCATTCTCCGCTTTATTTAACACGGAGAATGACATTCTCCGTTTCATTTAACACGGAGAATGGCATTCTCCGTGTTTCTAACACGGAGAATGGTCATTCTCCTGCGTTTTAACACTGGAATGACCATTCTCCGTGTAAATTAAGACGGAGAATGTCATTCTCCGTCCTAATTAAGACGGAGAATGGTCATTCTCCGTGTAAATTAAGACGGAGAATGTCATTCTCCTGCATTTTATGGTTAGTTGAAACTTTGGAGGGCCATAACTTTTGACTGGGAGGTCGAAACGAGGTCCCGTTTGTCGCAAAATGAGCGTATCGTCGAGGAGACTGAAAGTAACAGTTTTATAGTTAGACGGCCTTCCGAAATTTTAGATTCGCAAAAAAATGATGTTTGGACCTCCGTTTTAGCACTTTTATCGTTCGTCCCGGTCTTTCCGAAATTTTTCGACGAGTTTTTGAAGATTTTTGAGGAGAAAACCTAGATTCGAAAGTGAGCAGCGTATGGAAGAAGATAGAGTATTGAAACGTTTTTTTTAAGATCAGTTTTGTGGGTGTTTCCAATAAATTAAAAGGAAGGGCAAAAGGGTCATTTGGAACCCGCTTTGGATAAGTTTCTCTAATTCTGGGCACGCGATGAAAGTTTTTTTAGCGGTGGATTTTACATGAAACTTTTTTAGTTTTTGGGCATTTCATAAATCTTTCCTTTATTTTTTTTTCTGCTCATCTCCATTTCCTTCTTCTACTCATCTCCATTTTAAAATTTTGTACAAAATTATTTTACTTTTGTTGTAGCCTGCTCATGAAGTTGACGATGGTGGATTGCTTGGATTCTATACATGCAAGAAGATTGAATCTTTTGCATGGACTGTGAACTAATTAATTTGACGGACAATTTTGGCAAGTGAATAATTAATTGGCCATGTAAAATTGCAACACATGAACTAATTAAATGGACATGGACAATTTTGACAAGTGAATAATTAATTGGCCATGCTTGCAACACATGCCCAAGATTGAAAACATTCCATACATACAAAATTGGACATACTAAAAAATAATTAATAAGTCCTCAATTAATTCGGGTGACATGGAATGCCAAATCACCTGCCACATAAGTGTGTCAACAAAGTATGTCAATAAAAGTGTGTCTCTATAGAATTACTCAAAATCAATTCAATTGGTTTTGAGTGGAACCATATTTCCACTAATTTTTTCACTTGTCAGAAAATTAATTTCCAAGTTTGTGACTACCAAACAAAGAAAATGAACAACTTTTCTTACTTGATTTCTTAAATCCGTAAACCAAACGAGGCGCAAGTGTGAACTGGACTGGACGACGTGAGCATCTAAAATGTCTCTCTTGTGGAGCAAGTGATGGGTGCTTGTGGCTAACAAACAGTTCACAAAGATTACTTAATTAGCCATCAAATATGGTTCACTTACTTTGTTTGTCAAATAGTTGTGTGCTACTCGCAGATTACTTTTATCACATCAATTGTATATTTGGCCACTTGACAGTGATTTCCACACGGCATGGCGCATGAACCTCAATCTTTCTTTATGTTGAGGTTAAGATTGTTTGCAGGTAATTATTGATTCCAAGATGAGCCATGGACTACTTAGATTCTGCAGGCAATCTAATTGCAGTACCAAACCATAGAGCAACTTACCCCATGAATTCTTCAAGGAACATGTACATACAGGGTCAGCCCTGGAATAAGTTAGACAAGACTTCGGACTTGGCCAACCTTCCTTGCTTGGGATAATCCTCAGACTCAGCGTGATCTCATAAGAGATCGGGGTCACAGATATCCTCCAGGACCAGCCCACATAAAGTATTAAGGGGCAACCAAAGCTGTACCTGAATAGGACAATCCAATCTCGTGGGCCGACTTTGCAGATATATATAGTTCTTGTAAGAAGGTTGTAAGACAATCTCCAATGGTGATTTCTAAAATTAAGTTCTTATCCTACTTGGCATTGTACTTTAAGGAGATTTCTATACTAGTTGGAAGAGTTTCTACATAGAAATTGTAGACATACAAAAATGCTCTCCAATGGTTCTCCATTTCTATCCTATGTGTCACGTAGTAAAAGAACCAATTTAATGATGTGGGACCCAATAATAATTGTTATGAGAGATAGGAGAATTTCTATAAGAGTTTCTACATGTAGAAACCCTCTTAAAAACTTTCTATCCTACATCATTGCCACCTAGAATAGAAATGGTGATATAAATTATCATTGGGAGAAGTTTTTCTAAAATGGATTTCTTCCATAGAAATATGGAAGATAGAAACCACCATTGGAGATGGTCTTAGTAACCTAAACAGAAATCTTGAAAGCTACAACGCAAATATCTAATGTTTTACTTGAGGATACCAGACCTCTAAAGTTTAATTACGGAGAATAATGTTCCTACTTTCCTAGTTTAAGAAAGGCATGACTAAAAACTGACCCGAGCCATATATAGGGCCGCAAAAACTGGAAACTTCCAAAAAATTTAAACTACGAATGTAAATCTCATTAGAAAGTTATTTTCTTAGAATTGTAATAACATAGCCCTTAGAATGTTGGAAAAGACCTCTTTTTCAGAGTGACTAAAAAAAGATTATTTTTTTAGGGTCTACTTGGTGACAGTGTTTTCACCGATTTTGGAGTATTTTTTGAACCGACCGTTTATGAAAATCCATGCTTGTTAAATTTTTTGAGGCACCGATTTTGGTCGGCTCAAACCCCTCCTCCCCCCCCCCCCCCCCCCCCCCCCAAATCGGTGTAATGTATTTTTGGTGGCTTTATAAACACCCAAAATCGGTGTGTTTTGAGCGGCTCTATTTTCTATTCCATTTGTATTCACATAAAAATATATATAATATAACTACTTATACCATTCTCTATTTAATTTATTCGTGTAAAAAACTTTCAAAACCGCTCGTTAGTGAATTACCAAGCATGAATTGGACTGTTTTAAAAGCCGCTACTTAAAAACCATCCAAAATCGGACCCCTCATAACCGCTCATAGCCGGTACTCTAAAAATATCTCATAACCGTTATCCTACAATTGCCAAGCAGACCCTTAGTATTTGTACATGATCCTCAGAGTGTATGTCAGAAACGATCCTGAAACCGACATCCAATACTTAAATGACACACCTCCAATAATCTACAAAAAAAAAATAGATTGCAACTTCTAGTTTACGGTGGTGAAATTGGTATCACGTATCGTAATCCCAAAATTCAAGATCCTCTTTGGCATTAACTGTGTTTAATTGGTTAACTTGAAATATGAAGACAGTAGACTCCTAAATAAAGAAGCAAAATTTTATGAAATTTTATAGATATAGCCAACTTTTGTTATTGCCGGGGCACAATTTTTCGATGGAAAAACTGAGAAGATGAAACAATTGTAAGAATAATGTTCGAACGCAACACTTCTAGGAAGTTTGCGTAAGTATAACGAAGATCTAAGAAGATCTCGTTATTATATTACGAGAATCTAAAAAGATTTTGTAATCCACAGCAGCATATGATATACGAGAATATAAGAAGATTTCGTAATCACAGCAGCGAAGAAGATGACAGGCGAAAGATGGAAGATAGCCTGCTGGAGTGAATGATCACCGTTGCTCAAAGCTATATTCTCCCCACACGAATAGCCAGCAAGTTCGTCGGAGAACTTTGGAACACTTCTGCCCTTCTGACTCCACGAATCGAACACGAACTTTCGTGCAAAAGCAACGCTGGTGCAAAGCTTCTTTGCTCTCTGACAGGCTCCGTTTACTTGTGTTAAGAAACACTCGTAAACTATAGTAACTCTCTGAATATGTTTTGTATATTTTTTGCCTGTAAGAGAGAGGAGACCTTATATAGGCCCGAGTAGCAACTGCCCGGTTAGCACAATATTCGGGACGTGATAATAACCACTCCGAACGTGCAGTAACCGCTCAGATCATGCACAGGCACGATCTAAATCAAGTTGTGCCACTCTAGCAATCCGCGTGCCTTACACCTTGCGCACATTGTACACCTTGTGCCACACGCACAACGAGCACATTGCGCCACTTGCGCAACCTGGGCGCAACCTGGCACAACATGTGCGTAACCTGGCGCAACCTGTGCGCAACCTGCGCGCAAACTAGCACAACCTGTGCGCAATCTGGCGCAACCTGTGCGCAGCCTGCGCGCAACCTGGCGTGCACCCTGGTCGCACAACCTAGGCCGCGCAACCTGCCAGCGCAAGTTGCTCGCGCAACGAGCGCAACTAAAGCGTACTATGCGCCTAGCGACGATGCTGACGTGCTAAGTGAAAAGTGCGCCAACAAAATGCCACATTACGCCTCATGAGCCCGAATCCGAGTCCGAGTCACTAAGCCCCTACGGGGCTTAGCTCCCATGGAAATAAATTCCCAAGAGCAAAAAAACATTAATGCTTTTAATTGTTGATTTAGCCTTTTTTTCATTAGAAAAATAACCCCACATGGCACACCCATGTGCACCTTCACACCACATGTGCATCTCTAAACTAGCATAGCTAATATATAGAGATACAAGTCCTTTGGCCTAGCCGATGTGGGACTAAAGTTTCTAAACACAAAGGCCAAAACCCAACAATTCTCCACATATCTCTATATATGGGTATAAGTGTTCCCCACAGTAACTATCCATCATGCACTAGGAGAGATGTCGCTGACGACTTAAATCTTTTCGATTGAGTCAAACAACAGACTATAATACAAGAATGGACTAAGCCTTGAATTCTGCATCATAGCTGAAATTCTTCCCACTCACATAATGTAGTTACATGTGCTTCTAGCTACACATTAAAGGCCATGTGCCAGCCTGATTTCAGTGTATAATTTTGGGCGTCTACAAGTTTACCCTCAAGAGACGGCATGATATCTCTTTGTCCATACACTATAGGTGAGTTCATTACAAAGAGACATGGTATGAAGCGCTTTGCGCTTCCCTTGCGGTGCTACGCCGCTATGACATGGCTTAAAGCCGAGGCCTTACCCCGTACCGGAAACCTCATCGTAGTGTCATACTACTGTAGCATGAGGCAACCGTCTCTTTGTAGTGCCAAAATACCCAGAATGAAGCCTTAGGCTCCCTTGCGGTGTTACACCGCAACGACATGGCTTGCAAGGCCGAGACTTTATCCCTAACCGGGTACCTGATCGTGGTGTTGTGCCACTATAACATGAGAAACTCCTCCTCTTTGTAGTGCTGACTACACCCCTATTTATTTTAACATACCGCATTAGGCTAACTGCTTATTTGCGGTGCTACGTCGCTGTGACTTGGCTAGCAAAGCCGAGGCATTACCCCATGCCTGGGAACCTCATGATGGAGTCACTCCACAGTAGCATGGAGTTTCACTCCTTGTAGTGTTGTTCTACCGTGCTTCCTGTAAAGCACACCAGGCATTCACTCTGCCTGAGAACTCATTAAGGCATTTAAGTCAACCTTCCCACAGGATCCGTTTTTCGCAGAAAACAACAGTAGAAAACAGTGGTTGTAGGTCTATAACCTCTCCATGCCCATTAGAACATGTACCCACTATTCCTGATATTCTTCCGATTAGTGGTCCTCCCTTGAACCAAAAGCTAGATGCCTAGTAGATTTCTCTTTGAACTATTAGCATAAAACTTTATGGTAGGAATACAATAATACAATATCAGAATGTCTTCAAACCCATTTTATAAGCTGTGTCATTGACCAGCTGGCGCTTGAGGTCCTTGGTGAATGGATCCGCTAGGTTCTCCTGACTCCGAACAGCAATCACTGCAATAACATCTCTCTTGATAAGATCGTGTACTGTCCTGTGCTTCAACCACACAGTCCTCTTCTTTTCGTTGAAGAGGTCATTTGATGCCACCGCCGCAGTCGCCTGGTTGTTGCAGTATATCGGTATAGCCGGTATTTGCGCTCCAACCACTGGAAGATCATACATGAGCTCCCAAAGCCATTCTGCTTCCTCGGCTGCGGTATCAAGTGCAAAGAACTCAGATTCTATGGATGACCGTAAGAGCATAGTCTGCTTCTTCGACTTCCACGATATAGCAGCTCCACCCATTGTGAAAATGAATCCACCTGTAGACCTCTCGCTCTTCACCTCTGAGCACCAGCTGGCATCACTGAAGCCTTCCACTACCGACGGATCACCGCTGTAGAACAGTGCATATATCTGAGTCTTCTTGAGATATTTCATAACCCGTTTTATAGCTTTTCAGTGTTCAACAACTGGGTTGCTCGTGAAACGACTCAGCATTCCCACGACAAAATCTATGTCAGGCCTTGTGGCAGTAGTAGCATACATCAAACTCCCAATTACGCTTGCATACTCCAGCTGCCTGACGCTTTCCCCTGAATTAGGCTTCAGCTTCAGATCACACCTGTACGGCGTATCGATCCCTGGAAGATCCCGATACCCATAACGAGTGATCATTTTCTTAATATAATGAGACTGTGACAACGTTATTCCAGTTTCTGTCCGGATGATCTTGATCTCTAAGATCACATCAGCTTTCCCCAAGTCCTTCATATTGAACTTGCTCGAGATGAATTTCTTTGTCTCTGTGACACAGCTCATATCCGTACCTAGGATAAGCATGTTGTCCACGTACAGACAAACGATCACACCTCTTCCATCAGCGAACTTTGTGTAAATACACTTGTTTGTCTCGCTGACCATGTAGTCATTTGACCTTATAACTTTGTCAAATTTCTCATGCCACATCTTGGGAGCCTGTTTAAGACCGTACAAAGATTTTACCAACTTGCAGACTTTGTCTTCAAGACCCTTGACGACAAATCCCTCTAGCTGTTGCATGTAAATCTCTTCGATCAGCTCGCCATTTAGGAAAGCCATTTTCACATCCATCTGATGTATCACCATCTTATGTATTGCTGCTAGAGCAATCAACATTCTGATTGTGGTCATCCGGACTACTGGAGCATACGTGTCAAAGTAGTCAATCTCCTGCTTCTGAAAAAACCCCTTGGCTACCAACCTAGCCTTGAACTTGTCAATAGTTCCGTCTGCTTTCATCTTCTTCTTGAAGGTCCATTTGCATCGGATTGGTTTCGCTCCTTCAGAAAGATCAACCAATACCCAAGTGTTATTTGAGGTGATGGAATAAATTTCATTGTCAATCACCTCCTTCCATAAAATTGCGTCTCTGGTCTTCATCGCCTCATCATAGGTAAGCGGATCTGCTTCTACATGATAGGTGACAAAGTCACTTCCGAAGTTCTTCGGCCTCCTCATACGCCTAGCTGACGGCTCAGCTTGTTCTGGTTCATTCGTTGTTTCAACAACATCTTCTTGGACCACATCTTCATTAAAGACTTCAGTTTCCTGCGCACCTTCATTGTTCTCCGGTACATCCGCAAGAACAATATTCTTGTGCCTTACAAATTTGTCTTCAAAATATTTTGCGTCGCGAGATTCAATGATATGATTTAACTCAATATCAAGAAATCTCCGAGCATCACTCTTCTCGGCATACCCCAAGAAGATCGTCTTAGTAGTCCTTGTCCCAAGCTTCTGAATCTTCAGATCTGGAAGCTTGACATATGTTAGACATCCCCACACTCGAATGACATTCAAGTTAGGTCTGATCTTGAACCAGAGTTCATGAGGAGTAACGTCTAAAGTTGCATAAGGCACTCTATTTAGAATAAAAGTGACCGTCAATGCAGCTTCTCCCCAGTAGCACTTAGGAAGACCCGCAGTCAACAATATTGAATTAATCATTTCCGTTAACGTTCTGTTCTTCCTCTCTGCTACTCCGTTTGATTGAGGAGAGTACGGAGCCGTAGTCTTGTTGACAATTCCATGTTCTTTGCAGAATGATGCAAATTCATGAGACCTGTACTCCCCACCTCGATCACTTCTTATTCTTTTGAGTTGTTGTCCAGTCTGCCGCTTAGCTTTGGCTCTGAACTCCATGAACTTCTCGAATGCTTCGTCTTTAGCCTTCAGCAAGTAGACGAACGCATACTTAGAGAAGTCATCGATGAAGGTTATGAAATACTTTATCCCGTCCTTTGTAGAGAACTGTTTGAAGTCACAAACATCGGAGTGTACCAACTCCAAAAGATCTGTACTTCGATTAACCCGAGAAAAGGGTTTCTCTGTGATCTTCGTTTGAGCACAAACTTCATATTTCTCTACCTTATCTCCACACTTGGAGATAAGTCCTAAATTAGACATTCTGTTTATTCGTTTACAATGAACATATCCTAGCCTATTATGCCACAACTCAAGAGTATAAGCAGAAGGAGTGATTTCATTAATCACATTAATTACATTGGACTGATTTACAAGCTGAATTTTGAACGTTTCTTCGGTATAAAAAGTTTTCCCGAAATATGTCCCCTTGATAGACTTCACCATCTCGCCAGCATTGATGTCCATCCTGAGACCTGCATTGCAGAGTAGGCCTCCTGAGATCATGTTCTTGGCGATAGCAAGAACATGCTTTACGCCTTGAAGCGTCAGAGACTTGCCAGAAGTCAGCTTCAATACCACCGTCTCAATCTCGAGCACTTCAGCTTGTCCCTGGTTCGCCATCATAACCACTTCAGAAGAAGGTGTGTAGGTGTTGAACTACTCCTTGCTGGAGCAGACATGGCAGGAGGCTCCAGTGTCTACCCACCAGTCAGAGTCAGTCCCTACCGCATCAACCTGCACAATCATAGTAACAACGTCAGTGATCATAGATACCTTACTAGGCTCTCATTGCTCTGATTGCTTGGTCTTTGCTTTGCATTCACTTTTAAAGTGGCCCTTCTTGCCACATTTGAAACAAGGCATCTGAGACTTTGCCTTCTTTCGCTTGAAGAAAGTTTCCTTCACGTTCAGATTGTTAGGGTCCTTCTTCTTGCTGTGGGAAGCCGCCTGCTTTCCCCTTGGTTCCTTGGTATGAACCATATTGGCGTTAGCCAATTGCTTGGATAGTGCGTCCACCTTAAGTTGAGCCCGCATCTGGTCCTCAATATAGATTTTCTGCAAGAGATCTTCAAGACTGATCTCAAGCTTCTTCCTATGCATGTTTGCATAGAACTTACTCCACCCAGCGGGGAGCTTTGAGACAATCCCTCCAACAACAAACTTGTCGGGGAGGGGCATCGCCTCGTCTTCTAACTTCTGTCGCAGTTTCAGAAATTCTTTTACCTGCAGCAACATGGACTTCTCGTCCTCAAAGAGCCATTTGTGATATTTTTCAACCACAAATATCTTGCTCCTGTTCTTGTCTTCTTCGTACAGTTTATCCAGAGACTCCCATATGTCTCTGGCAATAGGTTTTTTACTGTAAGATTCTGCTAGAGAATCCTCCATAGCATTCAGGATAAGCAGCCTGCAAATATTATTCTCCCTTCTCCACTTGGCCTGAAGTTTAGTAGCCGCAGCGATTGCAGCAGCAGACCCAGTATCTAGAACAGTAGGTTCCTCTTCAAGAAGCACGTGATCAACGTCTCTGAGTTGAAGAGTGAGATAAACATTCCTCTTCCAGACTTGATAATGCTCTCCATCAAACTTTTCTAACTTACAAAAGTCAGTATTGAGGAGTGAAGCATTAAAGTTCTCCATCGTAGCAATATAGCTTTGAGATTGTTATTGCCAGGGCACAATTTTTCGATGAAAAAAACTGAAAAGATGAAACAATTGTAAGAACAATGTTCCAACGTAACACTTCTAGGAAGTTTGCGTAAGTATAACGAAGATCTAAGAAGATCTCGTTATTATATTACGAGAATCTAAAAAGATTTCGTAATCCACAGCAGCATGTGATCTACGAGAATCTAAGACGATTTCGTAATCACAGCAGCGAAAAAGATGACAGGCGAAAGATGGAAGATGGCCTGCTGGGGTGAATGATCACCGTTGCTCAAAGCTATATTCGTCCCACACGAATAGCTTCCAGAAACCAGCAAGTTCATCGGAGAAATTTGGAATACTTCTGCTCTTCTGACTCCTCGGATCGAACACAGACTTCCATGCAAAAGCAACGCTGGTGCAAAGCTTCTTTGCTCTCTGACAGGCTCTGTTTACTTGTGTTAAGAAACATTTGTAAACTATAGTAACTCTCTGAATATGTTCTGTATATTTTTTAGCCTGTGAGAGAGAGGAGACCTTATATAGGCCCGAGTAGCAACTGTCCGGTTAGCACAACATTCGGGACGTGGTAATAACCACTCCGAACGTGCAGTAACCGCTTAGATCATGCACGTGCACGATCTGAAGCAAGTTGCGCCACTCTAGCAACCCGCGCGCCTTGCACCTTGCGCACGATGCTGACGTGGTAAGCAAAGTGCGCCAACAAAATCTCACATTACGCCTCATGAGCCCATGAGCCCGAGTCGCTAGCTCCCATGGAAATAAATTTTCCAAGAGCGCTTTTAATTGTTGATTTAGTCTTTTTTCCATTAGAAAAATAATCCCACATGGCACACCCATGTGCACCTTCACACCACATGTGCATCTCTAAACTAGCATAGCTAATATATAGAGATACAACTCCTTTGGTCTAGCCGATGTGGGACTAAAGTTTCTAAACACAAAGGCCAAAACCCAACAACTTTTTTATAATTAATGAACCAATTCTTCTAAATTCCAATTCAGAATAACCAGAGGCTTTACTATAGCGACAAAAAATTATGAAGATTAAGATATATATTCTGACCTTTTCATCAACAGTTTGGAAAATCAACCACAAATGCTTTACTACAGCGACAAAAAAATTATGAAGATTAAGATATTCTGACCTCTCCGTCGACAATTTGGAAATTCAACGATAGAGTCTTTATTACAGCGACAAGAGATTAATAAAGTCAATTATGGAAAACCGTCTTAACTCCTTGATCCACAAATTAAAATACTTGTGTTATATATATATAATATATTTATTCTGCATCTTGCATGTATGCATCAGCACTGAGGCTGCTAGCGATTGAAAGGGAATGCTTAGTGTTTTAACATCAAGACTAAGATTCGTGCATATCCTATAATGTCATGGAAAAAACATAGAAAATGTCCCTAATTATGTGAAGCTAGAATACTTGATTGTGCCTAATAGTTTACTTCATAAATAATAGTACTTAACTTAATTATTCATCATAGCTCACTTGTTTATCGAAATACTTTGCTAGTCTTAGAAAACTTCTATCACATTTTATCGAAATACTTTGCTAGTCTTGGAAGTTTATAAATATACAAATTTAATAAATAGAATGGTTATAATGTGTCAAGAAGAAATTTTTTAAGTATGTAGATCTTCAACATGCTGCATCATTGTGGTCGACAACTTTTTTCCAATATTTTCCTCTTTTTCTTGTAGTTTTTTTTTTCTTCTTACCTGAATGGGTCGGAAAGAGAGTCCTCTGTCAGTATCGTCGGTATTACGGTAATAGTAGCGCTCAATATTGAAATAGGACATGCCAAAAACGATATGATACAGCTGAAACTGATATTGTAAACCTTGGTATAAATCTCAATGTATCTTGATGTAGAAGATTCAATTGCGGAGGTAAATGATTCCAAGATGAACCACATGGTCCTAGATTTTGCAGGTAACAAATTTCAGATATAACTTAACCATGTTTTCTTCAAGAAAAAGGTATTTTTGAAATAACCTCAACAGAAACTTTGAAAATTAAGTTTAACCTGCCAATATGGAACTCATAAGAACTTGTCCGAGCCATCTCCACAACATGATCATTAACCGATTAGCCCCACGCTATTTGCACGTAACTCATATTTCAGTCTATTTCCTTCAGGATCGATACCAGAGATATAATTTGTAACCAGAGTATCAGTTTCCTACTGTACAAATTTCAGAAGGGGACTTAACTCAAAACACAATCCAATACTGAAATCAAACTACTGACACACCTCCAATAATCTAAAATTAGTATTGGCAACAACTTCTAGCATAAGCAATAGGCATTGCAAAAGCGAGATATTGCAAGGGTTTGTTTGGATAATGTAAATTGAGAATAACGGATCACGATTCCATTTTTATTTTAAGATTATGTTTGGCATTCTCATGGAGTTTTGTTCATAGTTTGAAGTATCAGTCGATGTCGTTCTGATACGATCAATACTGATACTGATATAGTTAGGCATGTCCCGATCCGATACCGACTGATACTGACATTTAGGATCTCTTTTCCAATCGATTAGGCAAAAAAACAATTCAATCAAAATATCAATTAAATGAACAAGAGTGTAAAAACATATATATATATATATATATATATATATATATATATATATATATATATATATATACCTCGACAAGTGTGACTGCTAATTCATTAAAATCCGAAATTATTAAGAAACAACACATATAATATTTAAACTTATGACTAAACTAAATCTATAAAATATATTTTTTCTACAAAGTTAATAATACATTAAAAATTATTATTTTTGGATACCAAAAAATTTACATCGAGCTGAACCCGTCCATATTTGTCCAGTCCATACCGTCATACTCATAAAAAGAATACCATTCCGAATCCGCTACCAATACTACGAAACCTTGGAACTTTGGTTAGCTTGAATCGCCGTTACAGTTCAGACTCACCTTTTACTCCATAAACCAACTCTCTAAATTCCAAATCAGAATAACCAAAGAGTCTTTAGAGCATAATTAGGAGATGATGCTCAAAATTTTATCATGGGGTCCAAAATTTTTAAATAATAGTAAATGTAGAATGTGTTGAGTTTGTACGAGAATAGTAGAAAATATTAAAATGAGCAATGGTCCCAAAAATTGTATGGTTAAAAAATAAACGTGAAAAAAAAATGTAAATCTAAAATTGGGCTCCAGATTTGGGACTTACTATTCTACAAAATAATTTTCGACATTCTGAATGTAGAAATTTTCAGGTCCAACCTATAGCGCATGCGGATGAATTAGACCTGACAATCTAGAAATTGAAATCTACGATGGATTTTACTATTCTACAAAATGTGCTTCACTCTTGCATTCTAAATTTCGAATCTAAAAATTGGAATAGATCTTACTATTCTACAGAGTAATGAGCTCCGCTCCGCTTCTTTAACATTTGGAAAAATCAGCCAGAGGACCTTTAATCAGCAAGCTCGACTTTGTGTGCTGATAAGGAGCTTTCATAGAAGTCCATCAAACCCTCGTCAGGATTTCTGGCTTTTGGACATTGCTCACAGCACGCACAAAGGACAAACCCACAGCCAGTCGACTGCGACGCGTAAAGGACGTTGGCCCAAACAAAAAGTTCCGGCGTCATAGTAGACAATAGGAAGCACGGTCACTCCAAAAGTGCTCGACAGTGTCGTGTTGGACACGTATCAGAAAGCACTGTTGGGCCAGTACTCCAAAATCTGCTAGCTATCTGCATCGCTGTGTCCTTCCTTTGTCTGTGTCCTATCCGTATCCGTGCAAAATAGCTACACAATCACAATTCAAGGGTCACCAAATCATAGCAACAACTCCCAAGGAAGAAAATTCGTTCAATGACTGTGTCCCAACTCTACACGAAATCAAACAAAAAGAAGAACAAGAAAGTTGTAACAAAAATTGGGACTGATCGAGCTCATCATAGCTATAGATATCTATACAAAATCAAAATAAAAAACTTTTTCTCCGTCGATCGACATCGGTCGATCGATCGATCAACATATGACACAAGCATTGGGGTCCTCCTCGGAGCTGTGGACGTAGTAGTGACTGGTCATGTAAGGGTTGTAGGCACGGTACGCATTGACGAGCTCCACGACCGGGTCCTCCTTCTTCTTGCCGTCGCCGTCTTTCTTGGCGGCATCGTCCTTCTTCTTCTCCGGCTCCTTGGCGGGTCCCACCGACACCATCTCCGTGTGCCAGAACTTGCGCAGCTTCTTGACCACGTCCACGGGGTCGATCAGCCCCACCACGGTCAGCTTCTTCTCCTTCATGTCCATGGCGATCGAGTCGACGTCTGCACAAGTATTAGTTACTGTTAGAGATTTTAAGTACGTACTTACAACCGTCTATGTGGCAGTTGCCAATAAAAAAAATAACATACTGTTTAGTTTGGAGACGGCCTTTAGGGCCTTTTGCTTGTCTTTGTCATCATGCAAGTCGAGCTTCACCACAACCTTCTGCAATTAAACCACAAAATCAATGGAAATTCCAAGGTTAATTTAGCAAGATTGTTAATACATAAACAAGAACCATATATACTTGGAAATATAATTAATTTGTTGGGTTAGTTAAGCAAACATTAATAATTCAAATACAAAAACTAAGTAAGAGTTTGTACACTAGAGAAGCAAAGAAAGAAGGAAAGGATTTGGACTTGGACCAAGAAAAATTAAGCAAGTAATCATCATTTGGGTTTAAGCTAAGATTAATTCATGCAACCAAATTTGATTATGTATGAGTTGTTACACTAGTGAAGCAAAGAAAAAAAGGATAGATATAGACCAACGAGAATCAAAATTGAAATATTCTCAAGAAAAAAGTAAGAAGTTGGACTAGACCAAGGAGGAAAAAGTAATTAACCATTATTTTTATTTTTATTTTTTGGTACAACCAACAAAATCATTATAATGAATGAAGACTACTAACCTTAGACATATTTTGAGAGTAGTACTAATGTGTGTGTGTGTGTGAGAGAGAGAGAGAGAAGAGAGAGAGAGAGAGAGAGAGAGAGAGTTAGTTGTAATGAAGAAAGAATATAGAGAAGAAAGAATTAGAGGGAGGTTTATAAAGAGCAAGAGAAGCCATAGAGTATTCTCTCAAGTCAAGTCAAAGAGAGAATTAGCCAGGAAGGAGAGAGGATGGATGGGGTCATTTGCAATTTAGTCCATTTGATTGGATGGTTTTTTTGCAATTTAGTCCATATATATGTGAACCATAAGATAAGATGACCCAATAGACCCGGCTGCCATAACTAATTCAAAACGTATGTCACTCGCTTACAACTTTGATTGATTAATTAATGACCACCCTTTTTTTTCCCATAACAACTAAGACACCACGCATTTGCAATTAAATAAATCACTTAATTTATTAGCCCCCTTTTTTTCTTGTTAATGGCCAGTAAATTGTGTGCTTAACAAGATTTAAATAATTAATCAAAAAAAAAAATTGAGGGAGAAACATTTTTGTTGTTGTCACATAGTCATCATGTCTTTTATTAGTTATTGGACATATAAAAGGAATAATACAAATTGGCATAATATATATGGAAAGGTAATTCTACACTCTTAGTAAAGGGACATTAAATTTTAATAATGTGATTAGCGCACTCTCGTAGGATATCGAACCAATTCAGCTTGGGAGAATACCGTCCACATCAGTCACTTGAGCTGAAGGTGTTTGGCTATATATTGAATTCTGTCATGTCCCGCTCCCGTAGGAGCGATCGTCCTCGCTAAGGCGTGATGCCGCACGAGCCTAGATTGCGCTCGTGCAAGGCGGGTTCCATAACGGCCGATTTCAGCGGCTACGACGGGATTGTCGCACAGAAGTCCCAAGCAGAGACATTGAACAATAGCAGCAGAATTTGAAGCAAAACACAAGTCATTGCAAAACACTCTTTTATTGATATTGAAACAAAGGTTACAATGGGACGCAAGGCCAAGATTACAGGTCTCTCAAGCTCACTCAAGCTCACTCATCTCACATTACAAGTCACTCAGCTCTCTCTCATCTCTCAATACATGTTTTGAGCCAGCGGATGCTTTGGAAGGCGACGTCCATACATTATGTCCAGTATAAGTCTTGAATCCATGCGGCCGCACGCTTCGGATCGCCAATAAACTCCGTGCCTCGACGCATCCAAGCGAGCTCCGCGCCACGAGCTTCTACCTGTGCCTGCACATGAAAACTATGTGGGTGTCAGTACTCAACTGTACTGGTGGAATGAGCTCCTCGCCCACCCATACAAAACCATCACGTTTGATTTACTTTGTGTAACATAGTCCCTTCTTATCAATTGTCTTTCTAGACTTGTCTTAGGATCAGATTTAGGACCGACGTCTTGGCCTATTTTGTGTCTCTAGACCATCCCGTGCTTGCACCAACACTACTAAAATATGCTCTATTAGCGACGTCGTTTAGCGACGAAATGAAATTACGTCGCTAACTATATAATATAGCGACTCCTTCCTAATGACGTCGCAATACGTCGCTGAATAGCGACGTTCAGCGACACTAGATAAAGTATGTCGTTGAATAGCGACGTTCAGCGACATATTAAGAAAATATGTCGCTTATATTAAAATTATTGCGACGGTTAGCGACGTCAACGGTGGACGTTGCTAACTTTTTTACTTAGGGCACAGGACTCCCTTTTCCCCCTCACTCGAAAAATCGAAACTCGAAATTTTTTTCCCTTTCCCCCCCCCCCCCCCCCGGCGACTCCCTCCCCCGCGGTTACTCCCTCCCCCACCGACGACTCCCTCCCCCCCCCCGTCGAGCTCCTCCTCCTCTCCGGCGGTAAACCCTAACCTAATTCCTCCTCCTCCTTCTCTCCCACACACACACACCCCCACACACACACACACACACAGACACACACACACACAAACTCGAAATTTTGGACACTGATACTGACATTGTATGTGCGTGTTTTGGACACTGACACTGACACGGACACGACCCTTGGACACTGACACGACCCTTGGACATGTTTTGGGTTTTCCCTTACAGCTTGCGTCTTGCATTTAGAAAATAAAAGATTTCCATGTGCATTTCATACTACTCGGAAAGAATAAACAACAATCCCTCTTTAATATTTTTCCTATATATAATTACCTACTTGTCCATTTTAAACTTAATGAACAATTTTACTCAGTAAACATAAACAAGGATATGTTTGGAACAAAAAAAATTACGGTGAAGCCTCAACTTTTCTTATTATATAGTAGTATAGATAGAAAAAAAAGCCTTGAGATATGAAACGTAACATAATGATAGAATGTGATCGGAACTCTGGACCTTAGAAAAATGCATTTCAATTACAATACCACACCTTTTCTTGGAATTATAAATGACTTAAGCTGCTATTTCTTAATTTTCTTAAACTATATATATATATATATATGCTCTAAATTAGGTCTGGAAGATGTGAAGAATCAAAGTATGCCTAAAACGAGGGGAGAGATAGTAGCTGAGAAAGTGTATTTTTAATGTGCATGAAACCAATATCAAGAAGAATGTCCATATTAGTCTAGAGTCCTAGACAGATTTTAAATATACATGACAAACAAACAGAGATACAGGAAAATAAAAGATTTCCATGTTTTGGACTAGTGTTTTAGAAACGCCAATTTGATATAAAAAAGTCCATCCGGAATGTAACTTGCGTCTTGCATTTCACACATAATAGAACCCCGAATGAAACAATTAAACAGTAGCTATGGATGAATGTCACATGTTGGAAATTCGTATCATGTATATAGGGTTGCTTATAATTTGGACACCTGGAATTGTCCCAAATGAATAGAGTGCATTATTCAAGTATAGTTTCTATTGTGGTTTGTGGGAGGAGAGCCATTTTTTTCTTGGAGCTCTCGTTGAACTAGCTTTGGCTGGTTTGAGCCAAAGTCATCCAGAGGTGTAAGTGAAGTGTAGTCTAGTATAGTCTAGTGTGTTGACTTTATTATTATTATTATTATTATTATTATTATTATTATTATTATTATTATTATTAATGTGGTTGGCAATCAAAAGTAGCAATTAGCGGAGGTGGTCAGCAATATTGACTTTTTGGTTGTCCCCTTTATCCGGTGAGCTAATTAAACTGATCACGTACGTTGTCCTTTGAAGCGTATCCTCTAAGAAAAATTGAAAATAATTGGTTTTGACCAAAACCCTAGCTAGTAAGTCTATTACTGATATCGTCGATACCAATACTCATAGGAATAGTCCGATACCGATTTCCATACCTATATGTTGTTGCTCAAGCAGTTTATAGCTACAAATGCGTAAGTGCAACATGAAAATCTCATCTGTTAAATATGTTACCTAAGAGCATCATTAGTAAGGGTAATTCATTACTACAGTGTATAGAATATCCTAGAAGTGTAGGTATGATTGGTATATCGTATTACATAGAGTGTATAGAGTATCCTTTCGGTCTATAAGAGTTACTTCACTCACTTTGTCAAGACAAGTAAACTTTTTAAATGTTGACGGTTATATACCGTCAACATTTGGTTTTGCCTTGTAGCTACAGGCAGTTGCCTGCATTTTGCCTTATAACTTGGCCTTTGGCCTGTGCTTGAGCAGTGTGGACTTCCAGGTTAGGTGGTTAGTTCATGATTAGCATTGTTTAGATATTAGTTTCAGTTAAAGGGTTAGTTTAGATTAGGATATTAGTTTATGTTAGAAGGAATATGAGAGTTAGTAGATGTTAAAGTAGGATATTAATTTATTAGTTAGGATAGATTGTCTGAGTTAGGATACTGCTCAAGCACAGGCCAAAGGCCAAGTTATAGGATATTAATTTAAAAAGTTTTACCTTTCTTGATAAACTGGGTGAAGTAACTCTTGTAGACCCAAAGGGTCGATATTGGACAGTTAGGATGAGTATCAGAATCGGTATCGGATTAGTATCGACCGTATCGGATTAGTATCGGTCTATCGGATACGACACTTTCACACAAGACAGTTGTTTTAGTCCCAACACAGTTGTTTTTGTTTCTTCAAATTTTTTGTTTGTAATATGTGGAATGAATGAACAGTTTATGTTGCGCACCCATATCTAAACTGTCTTAACATTCATGTACTGACTGCAATGTGCATGTATCGATCTATCTTACAAAATTATCCTCAATTGGATATGGATATGAATTACTACTTACGGAATCGTTCGTGGATGTACAACCGTCATCCTGATGACATGTGCGGTGTGCGAGATGAATTCATAGAGGGTGTACAGCAGTTCCTGCAGTTTGTCAAGGCGTTCCTTCAGTACATGGACGGTACCAAAATTAAGTGTCCGTGTGTGAGATGTCGCAACTTGAAATATCATCCAGAAGTGGAAGTCACGTATCATTTATACTCGAAGGGTTTCACGCCGAATTACTATCAGTGGAGCGCGCACGGAGAACTTGTGTCTTTAGCATCGGAGTATAAGTCTTATGTGGATGTCCACAATAACGCTGCTTACGACGATGGATTGGTGAACATGATTTTTGACGCAACGGAGCCTAGTTTCGATCCGGACGATCATGATGCACCTGAGGAGGCACCAAACGCCGATGCTGCACAGTTCATGGAGTTGCTGGAGAATACAAGGACTCCATTGTATCCTGGTTGTGAGGATCATTCACCGTTGGAGGTGGTTACAAGACTGTTGAGCATTAAGTCATATTTTAACATGTAGCAAGAATGCTACAACCGAGTGTTGGAGAGATTCCAGACTTAGAAACAATATTCAACCCATATCTAGATGTGCTAGTTACAATCTCTAGTAGTAATGTCCTAATCAGGTTTTAAGTTGTATTAATCTACAGCTAACGTTTACGTCGCAACTACGTGCGTTTGATTAAACCGGTTAATTGGATTATTTGAAAATAACACGAGAATCAATTTAACTTGGGAAAACTTTGAGTTTTTGTAATATATTTATAAAAATACAGTTTCTTTTAGTGATAAATCGTGAACTAGTTATTTGATATTATTCTATTCATTTTAACTAAATTCGTAATTAATTAGTAATTGTTCTATTGCAATTTTAAACCACATTGCTACACGGAACTCTCTCCTAGAGTATTGATTGTGGAACTCTTTACTAGAGTTCGAATATTGACTCATTGATTGAATCTGATTGACTCGGGATATTGGGAGAGTAGTGTAGCGTCTATGACCAATACCCCTATATTGCATCATTGATTGTGCGAGCTGATTCCTCCTATACACGAGGATAGGCCGGACCGTATCATTAGGATATAATTGAATCATCCCAAGCCGGTCATAGTTCGTTACCTACTCAAATCACATTGTTTTCAATTGTAGAATTGTTGAAAAATATTGTTAAAGTATTTCAAATTGTTTAACATTGCAAATTTCAAATTATTATTTGAATTATTGGATATTCGTAATTGTACTTTGCTCCCTCCTGACTGGAGACCCAACATTTTAGGTATCACTGATGAGGCTTTGTTAAGTGATCCCAAGACGAGGAATTCGAGATTGCTGAGCTGTTTGCCTAGAGTTTTCTTTTATTCATGATGGATGTAAAAAAAATGGTTTAAGTTGTATCTTTTATTTCATGTAAAAGTTTAATAAAGTTTTAAATTTCTGAATGTTGAGTTGTGACAAATATAGTGTTGTTGTATGGTTACCTGCTACTGAACAGCTTACTGCCGCCGCCTCAACAACGGTGCAGGCTGGGCATGATCCGATTCGACCCAAGCAATTGGGACCGGGTCGTGACACGTATCATTTATACTCGAAGGGTTTCACGCCGAATTACTATCAGTGGAGCGCGCACGGAGAACTTGTGTCTTTAGCATCGGAGTATAAGTCTTATGTGGATGTCCACAATAACGCTGCTTACGACGATGGATTGGTGAACATGATTTTTGACGCGACGGGGCCTAGTTTCGATCCGGACGATCATGATGCACCTGAGGAGGCACCGAACGCCGATGCTGCACAGTTCATAGAGTTGCTGGAGAATACAAGGACTCCATTGTATCCTGGTTGTGAGGATCATTCACCGTTGGAGGTGGTTACAAGACTGTTGAGCATTAAGTCATATTTTAACATGTAGCAAGAATGCTACAACCGAGTGTTGGAGTTGATTATAGAGATCTTACCGGAGGGTGCTAAGTTGCCTAAAGACTTCTACCGGTCTAAGAGGATGGTGAGATTGCTCTGGATGGGATACGAGAAAATCGATTCTTGTCGCAATGGGTACATGCTGTACTACAAAGACGACAAGGACGCAGATGTGTGCAGATTTTGTGGTGCTGATCGCTATAAGACAACTAGTACAGGAAGGTCTACCGGTACAAGAAGACCGACCGATTCAATGTACTACTTGCCTTTAACGCTGCGGTTGCAAAGATTATTTATGGTGAAAGAGACGGCCAAAAATATGAGTTGGCACATGCGAGAATAGATTGAAGGAGTGTTGGATCACCCATCCGATGGAGAAGTGTGGAAGCACTTTGATCGAGTGTATCCTGATTTTGCTTCAGATCCGCGTAATGTCAGGTTGGGGCTATCTTCTGACGATTTTACTCCTTTTGGTCTTTCGGGATCCCAGTATTCGTGCTAGCTTGTGATTGTCACTCCGTATAACCTACCGCCTTGGATGTGCATGAAGACTCAGTACATGTTTCTAACCGTTATAATTCCTGGTCCGAACAATCCCAAGAGGAATATTGATGTGCACTTACAGCCTTTGATAGATGAGTTGAATCAGTTATGGGAAGTAGGCGCTAACACGTACGATGTTTCCAGGAAGCAGAATTTTCAGATGAAGGCAACCCTTATGTGGACCATCAACGACTTTCCGGCCTATGGAATGTTATCTGGATGGAGCACTCATGGCCGTCTCTCATGTCCGTATTACATGGACCGTAGTAAGGCTTTTCGCTTGAAACACGGAGGAAAACCGTGCTTCTTTGATTGTCATCGACAATTTCTGCCAAAAGATCATCCGTTCAGAAGGAACAGGAATGCATTCCGTGCCGACATTGTAGAGAAGGGTGATCCACCGCCAAGGTGGTACGGAGCCATGATATGGGAGGAGGTTAGAGATTTTCCAAGTGCTATCGAAGATCCTACAACTGGGTACAAGTGCGATGGATTTGGTAGAGATCATAACTGGACAAAGAGGAGCATATTCTGGGATCTGCCATACTGGAGTACCAATCTGATCAGACATAATCTTGATGTCATGCATATTGAGAAGAATGTATTTGATAACATAATTAATACTGTGATGGACGTAAAAGGGAAAGATGAAAGACAATCCCAAGGCCAGGTTGGACATAGAAAAAATATACAAACGCCCTGCGTTGCATTTGATAGAGCAGAATGGAAAACAGTTCCTGCCGAAGTCAATTTTCTCGCTGGACAAGGAGGATAAAGTGAGACTTTGTCGGTGGATCCAGGGCCTAAAATTTCCAGACGGATATGTGTCAAATCTGAGAAGATGTGTCGATCCGAAGGAAAATAAATTGACGGGTATGAAGAGCCACGACTGTCACGTATTCATAGAGAGGTTAATTCCGATTGCATTTCGAGAATTCTTACCGCAGGCAGTTTGGGATCCATTGACGGAGCTTAGCATATTCTTCAGGGATCTTTGTTCTAAGAAATTGCGCATTGATCGTCTAGAAAAGCAAGAGAAGGACATTGCGGTAACACTGTGCAAGCTAGAGAGGGTGTTTCCTCCTGGATTCTTCGACTCTATGGAGCATTTGCCGATTTATCTATCCTATGAGGCACGTGTTGGTGGACCCGTCGAATATCGATGGATGTACCCGTTCGAGCGACATTTGAATCACCTAAAAAGAAAGGTGAAAAATAAGGCACGGGTCGAGGGTTCTATTTGTGAAGCCTATGTTCTCGAAGAGATTACAAACTTTTGTTCGATGTATTTCAAGCCTCATGTTGCAACTAATAGAACGAGAGCTTCCAGAAACGACGACGGAGATCATGAAAGTAATGATACAATACTTAAGGTATTCAATGCTCCAGGAAAGCCATCGGGTAAAATGAAGAAGAGATATCTGAACGATGATGAGCTAAGGGCTGCTCAGGTGTATGTATTACTCAACTGCGACAAGAAGAAAGTAGAGAAACTGGAGGGGTAAGTAATTAATACGTCTACATTATTTTAATAGTGTTGATTATTATACTATTACATTAATTGAACGATGTTGTTTTCAGCATATTTAATGATGATGTGAGGTCAGGTAGGCCACACATAACAGAAGAAGAACTAGAACAAGAAATAAGGCATTATTTTCCATCATGGTTGAGTGCATATGTAAGACTTGAGAACTCTGTAATTACCTTTCTGTATATGCACTTGATTGAGAATGAGCTTAATTGCTTCTTTCGTGGTATTTAGGTCGATCGTCCATACGCAAGACTTGAGAATGAGTCTATTAGAACGCTAGCCAAGGGACCAATTTATGCTGCAAAAATATTGCCAATCTACTGTGTTAATGGGTTTAGGTTCAAGTCAACAACTTGCCCGATCAGAGACAACTTTGCGGATCTCGACTCCACCAAAAATAGCTGTTTGTGTATCAGATCTTCGAACTACAAAGATGTTGATGCGGGCAACGATTTCTATGACGTGCTACGGGAGATCGTGGAGCTGACATATAGTTATGGAATAGAGCCTGCTAAGATTGTGTTATTCAGATGTGATTGGTTCGATCCGATTGTAGGTCATGGTTGGAAAGTAGACAAGCACGGTCTTGTTGATATAAACTATCGGCGTCGATATCAAGCCTATGAACCATTTGTCCTATCAAGTCAGGATCAGCTTGTGTACTTCACAAGTTATCCTAAACGGAAAACAACAAGGTCGGACTGGTGAGCAGTATGCAAGACCAAAGCTAGAAATACCTTTGAGGTTGACAATATAGCTTATCAAGAGGATGAACTACCTCTTGTAACAAATATTATAGAAGTGGACACGACGGAAGTTCCTCATTACACATCTAATTGTGTAGAAGAAGTAGAATTATCTGAAAAGGAAGATGCAGATGAAAGTGAAGATGTAGAGGAGGAAGAAGAAGAAGAAGAAGAAGTAGATGAGCTAAACGAACTAGATGAATTTTCAGAAGAGGATTAAATCTGTACGTTTGTTTTATCATCATATTTGACACTTTAGTGATACTTATATCATATAAATCTGTGACACTTCAGTGACACTTTAGTGACACTTTTATCTGTGACTATGATATTTTTCAAAAATCTGTGATGTCTATCATATAAATATATTTTTTTGTTTTATTGTCATATGTTATTATCAGGTATGACTAGACCATCTGGACGACGTGGAGGATTTTATATTAGGCCGTCCCGTCAGCCTCGGGCTGGGGATGGAGATTTTGTACCCTCATCCTCATCTCCGAGTACGCCATTGTACCGTTCTGTTCCCGGTCCATTACCGGGACAGGGCAGTTCCAGCAGGTTGGCGACTCCTCCCTCGTTGTCTAGCCTTCCTGATCCCTCGTCCAGCATCCCTGATCCCCCGTCCAGCATTCCTCCTGCCGACGGCTCCATGGGGGCAGCCGACGCCGAGCATATGGAGGACGGCGATCAGACTAATCCTGTCTAGGCAGGAGGTGAGAGCGACCCTCCATGCGCTCCCCTGGGCGAGACGCGTATGGAGATTTAGACGGACGGGCCTACGAAGTAAGTTAATTAATTAATATATATTTCTTAAATGATTATATGTACATATATATTCATGAAAATTATTATTGTATAGATATCGGCCTTCTGCAGTACAGAGACAGCTGGGGGTATTTCTGAGGCAGAACTATGGTGGGCCTTGGATTAACTACTCAGATGCTCCCGCAGATAGGAAGGCATTTTGGTTCGCCCACTTCAAGGTAAAAAATTTGTTTATTTTTAAATTTTAATAATCATTTGTGTATATTATACAACTTTTTTATTTTACTTCTTGTAGAGGACCTATTTCTATCCACCACACCGGGCGGCGAAGATCGAGGGCCAATTTTTTGCCGTCGCAGGCAAGCTCATCCGTGATGCGATCCACGACCAGAAATCTCGTGAACGCTCCGGACAGCCGATCCATGGTTGGATCACGCCAGAGCAGTGGACTGCGATGAAGGTTAGATTCAGCGAGCCCATGTACCAGGAGCGGTCTGACAAGGCCAAGGTGGCGCGGTCGAGCGCCGGTAAGTGGTGTGGTGGCTCCATTCCGATGATGGAGCATTTTCGTTGTCTGATACGTTTTCTATGACGGACATTAATTTATATATAGTTCGATAGAATGTTTAATACTAATAATAGATAATATATTTTAACAGGTAAAAAAGGGTGAGGACCCGAACATGGTGACCGTCTTCCTGGTCACCCATCGGAGGGCTGGGGAGTTCATTGACGAGAGGGCGACGCAGGCATATGTACGTTCTATTCTTTATATTAATTTACTATAATTTAGAAAACAGGAAAATAGATATCAATATAGACTTTAGCAAACAATTACACGTTAGCAAACATGTTCTAGGCCGAGTTTGTTCGGCTACAGGAGGAGGCAGCTGCTGCTGCTAGTGCGCCAGCAGAGGGAGGGGCTGGTACTTCCTCCCAGCCGCCTACAGCTCCATCGTCGGACGACCTCTGGATGACCGCCGTTGGCGGTCTTCAGAAGGGTACGTACTACGGTACAGGATCCTACGGCGCGTATTTGGCTTCGGAGTCATCCCGGGCCTCCTCTGTCAGTGCGTAGTCTCCGGCTTCGCAGGTGTCGTCACGAGCTCAGGATATTCGTCATCAGATCGACGAGCTGCGTCGCGAGTTGCAGCAGCGATTTCTGATCACCTTACCGCAGAGCGACGATCCGACCCTCCGATGATCACCGGACGATTTTATGCGGTCGAACGCAGTATACAGGAGCTGATGAGTCTACAGCAGGCTACAGCTGCCAGCTTGCACACGCTCACCGAGTCTACACAGCGCACAGAGCGTAGATAGGTTGAGCTGGACCATTCGCAGAGGACCATGTCTGCCTCACTCACTTAGGTATCGGCTTCGCTTGAGGAGAGTACTCAGAGGATGGTGAGTACCCTTGCTACGCATGGTGAGCGACTATGAGAGCTGGAGCAGATACGTCCTCCCGGTCCATCGACGGCGCCGACTCCAGACATTGTACTGCCTCCTACTGCCCCTACGGTGCTGTCACGCCCCAGAACCAGAATACTGGAGAGCGGGGGAATGACTCAGCCAGCTACGTATTACGGGTAGATGAATATCGTATAATACGATCAATACTGTCTAACCAGACGAGGGGGTGCATACTACATAAGAGTCTTACTGTGGTCATTACCCATCTATTGTCTCAATCATTCAAGCAAGAAGCAAAAATAGAGAACATGTAAGATAAAGCAGTAAGACGTCCCAAATGCTTAGTCAAAATGTCCTTGAGATCTGGCTTTACAAAATATAGCCAGATGATATAGCAAGTATACACAATTGTTATCAGCTGCAGTCTGACTTAATTACAACTATGTAAAAGTAAGTACAAGACAATCCGACCAACATGTCGGTGCCAAACGGCTAAGTATAAAGGTAAATAACAAAATGAACGGTGAAGTAAGGAACCCACTCGAGTCCTCCTGCAATCATTCCTCTAGTATTGACCATCCTGGAGGTAGAAGTACGCTGAGTCCTCGGGAACCGGCTCTAAATCTGGCCATGCAAAACCAGAGAGGTTAGACCTCTAATAGCAAGTACCACAAGGAAGGACGATATGAAGGACATAAACCAGTAAGTAAAAGAATATAATAATAGATCTCTGTTTGCTACTAGGATTCACATCACATCACGACACTTCGAACCAACCTCCCAACCAAACAAGGACAGAAGTTGGCCCGTCATGTCCTGACATTCTGATTATCCCAGTTAGGTAACAGAGTAGTACAGTACACAAATAAATCATCTTGAACGGCCAATCAAATCCTACGACTTTCTATTGTGAGTCCCAAGTTATCCTGGAATAATGCAATAAAGATTTCTCAGTTCTTACTATGTGCAAGCAAGGCTAGTCTATCCAGTTAATCATGTGCGCCATGCATGAATTAGACGAGTCCTAGCAGGACGCCCGTCAATATACAATATACAATAATAATAAAAGCAGATACTGTTTCCTGCCCGTGTGGCAGATTTACAGCATCTGTGGGAACCAGCCGGCCCGTCGGGTACTACTCGTCCCAAGGGGGCTGCCATATAAGAACTCGGGAACCCATTCTCTCCATGCAATTATTATTTTATTTAACTTAATAGTCCCTACGTTGAGTGAAATCCTATGCCGTGGATCATGGTCATTCAAATGAGTACCTTCGTACGGGGTACGATATGCGCAACTCTACAACGATACCAGTGCGGCTAGGTTGCAGGTCTTACATAGCGTAATGCAACAATCAAATCTAACCACGGTAATCATGCCTTGACCATAAAGTACACATGCTTTTTTTGTAGAAAATAAATAAATAAATAATTAAATAAATAGATTGAAGCCTGCATGTGCATGTATGTCAATATTCGAGATCAGCCAGTCGATTGCAATAGTTCATAACATGAGCGTGTCTCATTCATTCATTTTAATAAGACGACTAGCCAGTCTCTTAGTTCCAACTAGGAACGCATGATCAATTTAGTCAAGATAACCATCGTTATAAATGGTGACAAGGCATGAAAGTCAATTAGCATTAAATAGGGTCGAGTCTATAACTCTCGAGGTCAAGTTCCAGTCTCACTGGGTATCCATAAACCAATCAAGACGCTGGGCACTAATACACAATCATTAACATGCTATGATTATCAAGTTCATAAAAGTCGTAAGGATATAATAGGAGAATTATTATGCAAACATTAAATGAATAAGTTATAAAATACCCAGGTCAGGAAGTCACGCCAACAAGTCTAAGCTAAGTCTAAAAGTCACGCAAGAATCGTGTGTGTAAAAAGTACGCCAAGTCCGGCATGAAGGAGTGAGCGTAAAAGGAGTACACTCTGGTAAGCGTGAGCGTGAAAAGTGAAGCGTGACAAGTGATTCACGCACGCACGCTCAGCGTGAGGGTGAAAAGTCACGCACGCCAAAAGTCACGCACGCCAAAAGTCACGCATGCAAGCTCAGGGACATGAGCGTGAAAAGTCACGCACTCAGTACAAAGACAGGAGCGTGACTCAAAATTCACACAGACAACGCGAGCTTGACTGAAAATACACGCACGCAAACGCGAGCGTGACTAAAAATACACGCACGCACAGAGTGGACGTAACTCAAAAGTCACGCAGACACGCACAGAGTGAACGTAACTCAAAAGTCACGCAGACACGCACAGTGTGAACGTAACTCAAAAGTCACGCAGACACGCACAGAGTGATCGTAACTCAAAAGTCACGCAGACACGCACAGAGTGAACGTAACTCAAAAGTCACGCAGACACGCACAGAGTGAACGTAACTCAAAAGTCACGCAGACACGCACAGACATGAGCGTGACTAAAAATACACGCACGCTCATGAGAACGTTAGCGTGACTAAAATACACGCAAATACGTAAAGACGTGTGCGTGACTGGGCTGATGTTTCACGCGAGCACGTAAGAACGTGTGCGTACAACATCTCCCGAACTCGCCCTATGGAGCCTTTGTTCCAGTGCCAGAGAAAATACACGCAAAGTTGGGAGATCAAAAACCCCATGACAACCGAGAATAACAAATTAGATCTAGGAGAAACCAGCCACAGAAATCGAAAACGTTAAGAACTAATCTCTCTTAGAATCATGAGAGGAAGGGAAATGAACCACAAAAATGGTTCTCCAAGCAAGAAGCAAGATTGCACTTGCCTTCTCCTGCTGCTGGTAGGTGGTGGAGAGTAATGAGAGGAAGAAGAAGAAGTAATGGTGAGAATGAAGTAATAAGGAGAGAGAAAGAGATGGAAGCTTTAAATAAGAAGGGTGGTGGTAGGTGGGGTGTTGGGCCGGGTTTAAGGGGATCCAGCAAACCGAAACCCAATAAGACTAAAGCAGTAAATAAAATGCAGGTAATAAAATTGCAGAAATATAATTACAGAAATAAAATTTGCAGGAAATTAATTAACATGAAAATTTAAAGAGCAGATAATTAATTAACATGAAACTAAAGGAATTTAAATACAGAATAATACATGATAAATACTAAATAAATATACATGAGTTGTACATATATAAAAATACGCATTTCGGGAACGGGGAGTGACATCTCTACCCACCTTAGAAAAATTCCGTCCTCGAAATTTCAAATCCAAGCCGGATGGAAATATCAGAGCTAAACTAATACAAGCAATTCTAGTGAGCAAGCAATCATTGTTACCATATCAAAAGCAAGTACTATATATGTAAATCCATCAATCTACGATATCAGGTAGTTCTATCCATAAGGCGATAAGCATGAGAAATCAAGACAATCAAGGTATACAGAAAGAGACATACCTCGTGAGTCAAACAGGTGTGGATACCATGATCGGATATCATCCTCACGTTCCCACGTTGACTCTCCCAAGGAGTGATGACCCCAAGCAACACGGACAATACTAATTGTTCGGTTCTTGAGTATCTTCTCTCTTCGGTCCAAAATGGACACAGGTTGCTCCTCGTAAGACAGGTTGGTACCAACAACCAGCTCAGAATGATCGAGGACATGGCTTGGGTCCGATACATACCTACGTAATTGAGATACATGAAACACATTATGTACCTCTCGTAACGAAGGTGGGAGTGATAAACGATAAGCAACATCGCCTATCCGATCAAGGATAACAAATGGGCCCACGTACCGCGGACTAAATTTTCCGCGAACGCCAAATCTAATGCCCCACGAGTAGGTGAGATCCGCAAGAATACGTGGTCCCCAACAGAGAACTCTAACGGCCTACGATGCTGATCAGCCCAATGACGAAGCCGATCCTGCGCAACTCTAAGTCGCCCTCTAATTCCTTTAACCACTTCAACCGTCTGAATAATCATTTCTGGGCCTAACATCTTCCTCTCTCCAATATCATCCCATGCTAGCGATGACCTGCACTTCTTACCATATAATGCTTCGAATGGCACCATCTGGATACTGGCCTGATAACTATTGTTGTATGAGAACTCGACCAAGTGCAGGTGACTTTCCCAAGACCCTCCAAAATCTAGAGTGCAAGCTCGTAACATATCTTCTAAAGTCTGAATCGTTCTTTCTGATTGCCCATCCGTCTACGGATGGTAAGCCGTGCTAAACCTTAACTTGGTACCCAGACTATGATGTAAGCTCTTCCAGAAATGTGATGTAAAGCGGGTATCTCGATCCGACACAATACTGACAGGGACTCCATGCTGCCTGACTATCTGTTGCATATATAATTCTGCCAACTTTTCTGTAGATTTTCCTACTATGAAGGGAAGAAAGTGTGCTACCTTCGTAAGTCGGTCTACTATTACCCAAATAGCGTCCTTACCACTTGGTGATCTCGGTAAACCGATCACAAAGTCCATTATAATATGCTCCCATTTCCATTCCGGAATAGAAAGCGGTTGCAATAGCCCAGCTGGCCTCTGCTGTTCTGTCTTCACTTGCTGACATACCAAGCAACGGGAAACAAATCTAGCTATCTCCCTCTTCATCCCGTTCCACCAGAAATGTTGCTTGATATCTTGGTACATCTTGGTCCCTCCAGGGTGAATAGAATACTGAGAACTGTGAGCTTCTGCCATAACCTCCTGTCTGATATCTCTACTAGGCACACATAGACGTGATCCAAACCTAAGTGTACCATCTTCATGAATTCTGATCTCCTTCCTGACCCCTGACTCACATTCTGCCCTAAGCTTCTGAATCCTTGGATCTTGCGCCTGAGCTGCCTTGATCCTGCCTACCAAGTCGGATTGAACTTGAAGACTTGCTAGAACTCCTACGTCACTAGGAAGTATAACTTCGATGCCCATCTCCTGAAGGTCTTCTAAGATATGCTTCTGTGTTGTCAACATAAATGCGCCGCCTCTCCTACTGAGAGCGTCTGCCACTACATTAGCCTTGCCTGGGTGATACTGAAGCTCCACGTCATAATCCTTAATCAACTCCAGCCATCTTCTCTGCCTCATGTTCAGTTCCTTCTGAGTAATGATGTACTTCAGACTTTTATGGTCTGTGTACATCTCCACTCGGTCACCATATAAGTAATGCCTCCATAGCTTCAGAGCAAACACTACTGCCGCCAACTCCAAATCATGAGTTGGGTAATTCTTCTCGTGGTCCCGAAGCTGCCTAGATGCATATGCTATCACCTTCCCATGTTGCATAAGGACACATCCAAGTCCTTTACCTGACGCATCACAATATACTGTAAAACCTCCGGGTCCAACTGGTAATGTAAGAATAGGTGCTGATATCAACTTCTGCTTCAAAGTCTCAAATGATGCCTGACATTCTGCCGACCAAACAAATGGCACATCCTTCCGGGTCAAGCGGGTCATGGGCGCTGAAAGCCTTGCAAAGTCTGACACAAACCTTCTGTAATATCCTGCCAATTCCAAGAAACTCCACACATCTGCTACGGTCTTGGGTACTGGCCAACTCTCTACTGCTTCTACCTTCTTGGGATCTACTGCTACTCCAGCTCCTGATATGATATGACCCAAAAATAAAATGTGATCCGACCAAAACTCACACTTGCTGAGCTTGGCATACAACTGGTTCTCTCTCAGAACCTGCAATACTTTCCTGAGGTGGTCTTCATGCTCCTTTTCACTAACAGAGTATACGAGAATGTCGTCAAGAAACACAATGACAAACTGGTCTAAATATGGCATAAAGATGCGGTTCATCAAATCCATGAATATTGCTGGAGCATTGGTCAAACCAAACGGCATTACTAAGAACTCGTAATGCCCATACTTTGACCTGAATGCTGTCTTGGGGATATCTTCCTTCCGAACCCTCACCTGATGGTACCCTGAACGAAGATCTATCTTGGAGAAAACTCTAGCCTTGCTCAACTGATCAAATAAGTCGTCGATCCTGGGTAATGGGTACTTGTTCTTTACTGTTGCCGCGTTAAGCTTCCTGTAGTCAATGCACAATCTGGATGACCCATCCTTCTTCTCCACAAGTACCACTGGTGCTGCCCATGGTGATATGCTAGCTTGGATGAACTTCTTCTCCTTCAATTCCTCTATGTGCTGATAAACCTTGGCCTGCTCTGAATCCGCCATTCTGTAAACTCGATCTGATATCGGTTTAGTTCCTGGTGCCAATTCTATACTGAACTCAATATCTCTAACTGGTGGTAGACCTGGAAGTTCTTCAGGAAATATGTCTAGAAATTCTTCAACTACCTTCGGAATCTGAACTTCCTCCATTGCCGTCACTACTCCCTGCTCTTGCTGAGTTGCCTCTGATCTGACTAAGGTAAATCTGTTCATGCCTGGAATATCAAAAGATATACTCCCTCTACGACAATCTATTGTCGCATGACTGTCTTTCAGCCATTCCATGCCTAAGATAACGTCGAAATTTCCAACAGAAAATTCTATCAACCGGGCGGGTAAAGAATGCCCGCAAACTACAACGCTACACGCTAAAATAACTCTACTAACCCCTACGAGCCCATTACCAGTGAGTATATTCAACCTCCCTGGCAATGCCTCGAACTCCATTTCTAGTCGTGTCGCAAATCGTGCAGATATAAATGAATGGGATGCTCCCGAATCAAACAATGCTACTGCGGGATATGAGGCGACGAGAATGTTACCTGCCACAACATCTCTCGATGCCAATGCCTCTTCCAAGGACAGAGTGAATGCTTGCCCTCGACCTCTTTGCTGATTTCCATGCTGCGGCCTAGCCTGATGTTGCTGCTGGCCCCTGCCTTGATGATGCTGGGATGGTCTATGCTGGTGTTGCTGCATCGACGGTCCCTGCTGCCGAAACATCTGAGCCTGCGGTACTAACGGACGCTGCGCCAATGGCCTAACTACCACCGCTGGTCCTCGATACTGGCCCGCCCCTGGTGCTGGCAGAGTAGGAAACTGCTGTCCTGGTCCTCCTGACCTCGAATTCATAGGACATGTGGTAACCCGATGGTCTGGATTTCCACATATCAGACACAGTCCATTCAATGTCCCACACACATCTCTAGTGTGTCCCATCTTCCCACAATAAGTGCAGCCCATCGGGGGTTGCTGGTTCTTCCTCTGTTGCTGTTGCTGCTGCTGCCTGGGTGGTGCTGGTCCTCGTATCGCCATATCGTGGATACGAATGCCAGTGGATGGTGCTGTTGTTCGGGGCGCTGCTTCCCCTCCTCCTTTAATCTGACTGTGGGATCTCTTCTGACCCCCAGTCCTTGTCGCAAGCCTCTGAATGGTGAGCTCATGCCTTCGAGTTGCCGTCAATATCTCATCAAAAGTCTGGTAGTTGTGCCCCTCTATCAATTGCAAGAGCTCGAGATGAAACCCTTGCTGAAATCTCATGGCCCTATGGCGCTCTGTTGCTACCATCTCTGGGGCAAATCTACTCAATCTGTAGAACTCCGCTGCATAAGCATCTACAGTCTTGCCGGCCTGCCTGAGGTTGATAAACTTCTGTTGTAGCTCAAACTGCGCCACAACTCCATAGTACTTGGTCTTGAATCTTGCTGTGAAATCGTCCCAAGCCACAGGACGTCTGATGCCCACTTCCTCTGATTCCCACCAATCACGTGCGAGATCCTGAAGTAATAACTTCACTAGATCCACACGTTCTTCCGCCGGTACCTTAGCCGCTGTCAGAATAGCCTCCATATCCTTAAGCCATGCATCTGCTGAGATGGCATCCTCCGTGCCCTCGAAACGGCGGGGGTTGTACTTGCAAAACCTGGCTGATGCTCCTGAATCAGCCCTCACTCCTCTTTCCAAAGCCGTCTGCAATCCTTGGTTGAGCAACACATTCTGCTCTTGTAGCTGAGTGTGCATACGCTGCTGGGCCAACATCTGATGTTGCTGAGCAGCCATCATTCCTCTCATGATCTCCAGAAGGGCTGGTGTGACCACTTCCACAGGGGTATGTGGAACTATGGGTGGGTTTGGAACTTCCGGATACTGCGGTCCAACTGCTGGTTCTACTATCACTTCTTCCTGGATAGTCTCCTGAGGTGAGACTGGCCCTTGTTGCTGACCAACCTGGTCATGTTGCCCATGTTGCCTTTGTTGTTTCTGTCCAGCTCTGACCGATGCGGACGAAGTGCCCCTAAGAAAAGGGACAAGAGAACAATCAAACGACCGGACATGAAGGATCAATGAAGTCAAAGGATACCAGAATGTCAAGCAAGAGTTGAGAATAACGAATTAGGAGATCAAGGGGAAACATGTGTGATTGAGACATCCTATAAATCAAAACACCCCACAAGTCTGAAATCAGACCTGCATGGGCCACCACTAAAATCTTGTCATGCCCCAGAACCAGAATACTGGAGAGCGGGAGAATGACTCAGCCAGCTACGTATTACGGGTAGATGAATACCGTATAATACGATCAATGCTGTCTAACCAGACGAGGGGGTGCATACTACATAAGAGTCTTACTTTGGTCATTACCCATCTATTGTCTCAATCATTCAAGCAAAAAGCAAAAATAGAGAACATGTAAGATAAAGCAGTAAGACGTCCCAAACGCTTAGTCAAAATGTCCTTGAGATCTGGCTTTACAAAATATAGCCAGATGATATAGCAAGTATACACAATTGTTATCAGCTGCAGTCTGACTTAATTACAACTATGTAAAAGTAAGTACAAGACAATCCGACCAACATGTCGGTGCCAAACGGCTAAGTATAAAGGTAAATAACAAAACGAGCAGTGAAGTAAGGAACCCACTCGAGTCCTCCTGTAATCATTCCTCTAGTATTGACCATCCTGGAGGTAGAAGTACGCTGAGTCCTCGGAAACCGGCTCTAAATCTGGCCATGCAAAACCAGAGAGGTTAGACCTCTAATAGCAAGTACCACAAGGAAGGACGATATGAAGGACATAAACCAGTAAGTAAAAGAATATAATAATAGATCTCTGCTTGCTGCTAGGATTCACATCACATCACGACACTTCGAACCAACCTCCCAACCAAACAAGGACAGAAGTTGGCCCGTCATGTCCTGACATTCTGATTATCCCAGTTAGGTAACAGAGTAGTACAGTACACAAACAAATCATCTTGAACGGCCAATCAAATCCTACGGCTTGCTATTGTGAGTTCCAAGTTATCCTGGAATAATGCAATAAAGATTCCTCAGTTCTTACTATGTGCAAGCAAGACTAGTCTATCCAGTTAATCATGTGCGCCATGCATGAATTAGACGAGTCCTAGCAGGACGCCCGTCAATATACAATATACAATAATAATAAAAGCAGATACTTTTCCCTGCCCGTGTGGCAGATTTACAATATTTGTGGGAACCAGCCGGCCCGTCGGGTACTACTCGTCCCAAGGGGGCTGCCATGTAAGAACTCGGGAACCCATTCTCTCCATGCAATCATTATTTTATTTAACTTAATAGTCCCTACGTTGAGTGAAATCCCATGCCGTGGATCATGGTCATTCAAATGAGTACCTTCATACGGGGTACGATATGCGCAACTCTACAACGATACCAGTGCGGCTAAGTTGCAGGTCTTACATAGCGTAATGCAACAATCAAATCTAACCACGGTAATCATGCCTTGACAATAAAGTACACATGCTTTTTTTGTAGAAAATAAATAAATAAATAATTAAATAAATAGATTGAAGCCTGCATGTGCATGTATGTCAATATTCGGGATCAGCCAGTCGATTGTAATAGTTCATAACATGAGCGTGTCTCATTCATTCATTTTAATAAGACGACTAGCCAGTCTCTTAGTTCCAACTAGGAACGCATGATCAATTTAGTCAAGATAACCATCGTTATAAATGGTGATAAGGCATGAAAGTCAATTAGCATTAAATAGGGTCGAGTCTATAACTCTCGAGGTCAAGTTCCAGTCTCACTGGGTATCCATAAACCAATCAAGACGCTGGGCACTAATACACAATCATTAACATGCTATGATTATCAAGTTCATAAAAGTCGTAAGGATATAATAGGAGAATTATTATGCAAATATTAAATGAATAAGTTATAAAACACCCAGGTCAGGAAGTCACGCCAACAAGTCTAAGCTAAGTCCAAAAGTCACGCAAGAATCGTGTGTGTAAAAAGTACGCCAAGTCTGGCATGAAGGAGTGAGCGTAAAAGGAGTACACTCTGGTAAGCGTGAGCGTGAAAAGTGAAGCGTGACAAGTGATTCACGCACGCACGCTCAGCGTGAGGGTGAAAAGTCACGCACGCCAAAAGTCACGCACGCCAAAAGTCACGCACGCAAGCTCAGGGACATGAGCGTGAAAAGTCACGCACTCAGTACAAAGACAGGAGCGTGACTCAAAATTCACGCAGACAACGCGAGCTTGACTGAAAATACACGCACGCAAACGCGAGCATCACTAAAAATACACGCACGCACAGAGTGGACATAACTCAAAAGTCACGCAGACACGCACAGAGTGAACGTAACTCAAAAGTCACACAGACACGCACAGTGTGAACGTAACTCAAAAGTCACGCAGACACGCACAGAGTAATCGTAACTCAAAAGTCACGCAGACACGCACAGAGTGAACGTAACTCAAAAGTCACGTAGACACGCACAGAGTGAACGTAACTCAAAAGTCACGCAGACACGCACAGACATGAGCGTGACTAAAAATACACGAACGTTCATGAGAACGTTAGCGTGACTAAAATACACGCAAACACGTAAAGACGTGTGCGTGACTGGGCTGATGTTTCACGCGAGCACGTAAGAACGTGTGCGTACAACATCTCCCGAACTCGTCCTATGGAGCCTTTGTTCCAGTGCCAGAGAAAATACACACAAAGTTGGGAGATCAAAAACCCATGACAACCGAGAATAACAAATTAGATCTAGGAGAAACCAGCCATAGAAATCAAAAACGTTAAGAACTAATCTCTCTCAGAATCATGAGAGGAAGGGAAATGAACCACAAAAATGGTTCTCCAAGCAAGAAGCAAGATTGCACTTGCCTTCTCCTGCTGCTGGTAGGTGGTGGAGAGTAATGAGAGGAAGAAGAAGAAGTAATGGTGAGAATGAAGTAATGAGGAGAGAGAAAGAGATGAAAGCTTTAAAAAGGAAGGGTGGTGGTAGGTGGGGTGTTGGGCCGGGTTTAAGGGGATCCAGCAAACCGAAACCCAATAAGACTAAAGCAGTAAATAAAATACAGGTAATAAAATTGCAGAAATATAATTGCAGAAATAAAATTTACAGGAAATTAATTAACATAAAAATTTAAAGAGCAGATAATTAATTAACATAAAACTAAAGGAATTTAAATACAGAATAATATATGATAAATACTAAATAAATACACATGAGTTGTACATAAATAAAAATACGCATTCCGGGAACGGAGAGTGACATGTGCAGCTCACATATGAGCAGTATGAGTACATGCTATCCCAGATACGCGGCAGGGGTCCTCAGTGATCCAGTAGATTTTTTTATCCTCATCTTTGTATTTATTGGCCCTATTAGCCCATTGACCGTTCTGTACACTGATTTTCATTATTATTTGACTCTGTTGGACATGTATGTTTGTTGGACAAGTATGTTGGTGATATTTAATTTGTTGGTATTTTCATTGAGTACATGTATGATATTTAGTTGTAGACTGTTATGATGGGAGACTGTTATTTATCTACTAGTTATAGACTGTTATGATGGGAGACTATTAATTGTGATGATATCTGCGACGGGGATGACAAATATACCTACGCTGGATTATAAGCGATGATCTGATATACAAAAGAGGTGCTGCCCAAATTTTAAAAAAATATAATGTGTATTTTTGTAATGATGTGTGTCTGTGTTTACAGTGTAAATACAGACACACAGCATAACAAAAATACACATTATATTTTTTTTAATTTTTTTTCAGTATTCTGCGACGGTTAGCGACGTATAGCGACGGATAGCGACGGGAACTGGACGTCGCTAAACGTCGTAAATTAGCGGCGGTACGTCGCTGTACGTCGCCGCCTTGTTGACGTGGCAGGCATTGCCACGTCATCACGGCAATAGAACTAAACGTCGCTACAATGTTGCACTACGTCGCTAAGTTTGCGACGTAAAGTTCTCGTCGCTCTACGTCACCAACTTTGCGACGACCTAGCGACACGGATGGGACGTCGCAAACAGCGACGTAGGGCGACGTATTGCCCATCTGCGACTAGCTAAAAAGCGACCTTCATTTACGTCGCTAAATTCGTCGCCAATTACGATTAGCGACGTAATTTTCATTATTAGCGACGTATAAGGACGTCGCTAGTTTGTCTTATTTTAGTAGTGCAACAACGTTAACCTATCAAGTCGTGTTTGCCTTACGGCTTAAAATCGGAGACACAACTATGCGATGAGACTCCATTTCCATGTGATCGTGCTACGAATTCATCGTGCCGTACCTCGCAACTCAGGGTGACTTAACCATATCGCCGCCTCGTAACCCTTGCTACTTTGATTACCAACTGACCCAATCAAGACTTGAGGGCTAAGTGTCACTCAACCGACTTTTGCCTTGCGACATTTCCTAACTTAAACTCAAGACAACTCACATTCAAACTATACAACTTATATGCCAACACTTAAGACTCGACGCCACATCTCATGCCGAAGCACGTCGCCTATGTTGCAGCCAAATCTTAGTCCCAAACATCGTGTTCCAACCATACACACATTCAACTAGACTCAATCCAAAGGCACACACGCGGATTGCTGCCCGTACCGACCCACCTATATGAGGTCACTATCATCACAAGCTATATCTGGACCTATAGCTTTGTTATTCGAGATACCTTTCAGCGCAAGTAGCGATCCCCACTGAAAGTTCCCGACTAACCTGAGCGGGAGCGTACTCCCAGCTCGGCTATACACATGTTTCCACCTAGGCCGAATCGGTCCCATGGCCCAGGGTTGCCGTTCGAGGAAATCTTCGCCCTTGTCGACAAGTTGTCCAATGACCATGCAAGACTCAACACAAACTAACGTCTCACACAGTCATTCCTCTTCCAATGTTACCATCTCTTTTAAAACCAAGTTCAAGACTTCTATCCTTGAGACCCCTCGACGACCCACAATCGCGAGCATTCTATCCTTGTTACCGTATTATTTTGTTCAACTCATGACCGTCTATTTGATAGTCCTTTCTCAAAACTCACTTTGAATCAATTGTGGTCCTTGCCTTAAACACTAAGTCCGTGCATCGTGCCTTAAGCCAATCGTGCTCTATGCGATACTCCTGCCCAAGTCGACGGGCCTTGAGATCGTAGGACTACTTAACTTTGACAAACCGTAAAAGAGCGGAACGGTACTTGTAATATCTTAGGTTGACCGGCATAACTTTGCCTAACTTAACTTCGCAACAACTTAACGAGCAAAGGCTGCGTCAAGCTTTGCCTTAATGGATTGTGCCGTGCACGCATTCGACTTGAACGACCAAGTCACCCAGGTGCCTAGACTTAGGTCACAAGCCGCTCAACGCAACTTAACTCATGGTCAAGCCAAGGCTATGCCAAGCCTTGGACGATGGGACCGTGCATGCTTTATGAAGCATTCATGCGGGCAACGCCTATGACTTAGGCTACGATCATAACTTCGCCTACTCAACCAACTTTTCTTCTCCAAAGCCACGGGACGAAGGATCGAGTGTCATTTTCAAAGCACGCCGTGCACCAACTCGAAGCCGACCGTTGGACCTTTCATATTCTAACTCGATTCGACCATTCGGGATTATTTCCTTTAGCTATGTGGATTCGTCTCTTTTATTATCAAGCCTACTTGTGCAAGTTGAAAGCATACGATTTATTATATGAAGGCTAAGATGAGACAAGTTCACCGAAACTATTCCACCTGAGCGAGGAGTCGCCTCGCCCGAGTGATGTCTTCGAGTCGCCGTTGTAAGGCTAAGTCCGAATGCCGTCGGCGTTCCAATTCCTCCGATTGACTGAGCGGGACGGGGCACTACATCATACACCACTCAGAAAAAGTTTCGTCCTCGAAACTAATTGAGTACTTACTCATTGACATATCACTCGAATGTTCAACGACTCTCGCACGCATTTCCCCTATATATTTCTCAAATCCGAGCCACGCTCGTTGTAAGCCCCTCAAATTAATCTATATTTAAAATAGGGTTTTTAAAACCACAAATGATTATTTTAGCCTTAAAATGAATTATTATAATTATTAGGAATTTTTCTAGAATTTGTAAATAATTTTTAAAAGATTTTTAAAGCCAAAAATATCAATTTGCAATTTATTAAATTATTTTAATATCAAATTGCAATTATTATAATTGTTTTAAATACTGTTTGCAATATTTGATTTGTCTGTGCAAATAAAATTTGCACAGAACGACAGCGGGGGGCTATTTGCAATTTAGAAATTGCATTTTGTAAGGCGGTGGGGGACTTGTGCAAAATAGGTTAGTCCGAGAGTTTTTCTGCAAAAAACTTTCGTCGTCGGCTGGCCATTGGCCGAGCGATGACCGACTTCGACCGAAACCCTAACCCTAATCCCTAATTTCCCAGCCAAAACCCTAATTTAACACCAAATTCCTGCCTATAAATGAACCCCCATTCGAAACCCTAAACCTATACTATTTCCCGACCACCACAACGCCGCCCTGACCCCCTTCTTCTTCGACGAGCTCGTCGAAGTTAACTCAGAGCTATCGCCGCCGTTCTAGCCGCTGCCGTAGCCTCGCACCACCACCACCTTGTTCGCCTCGACGAGACGAACCCAGCGCCACCGACCACGATGCCTCCTCCACCGTATAGCACCCCCGACAGCTTTCTTGCGTCGGACACGTATGTGTTGTAATGCCTGTTGTTTGTATTACGTATTTGGAATACGTGTACGTATTTTATCTTGCATTGCATGATTTCTTGCTTGGCTTTTCTTCATGGCTTGGTTAATTTCTTGGGTTGGTTCGGCTTGGCTCGGTTGCCTTGGTTCATTATGAACCAAGGGTGAACCCCCTACCTACTACCACCATCCCCATTTATTAGCCCCTTCTCCTTTCTTGTCACGATCCGCACCCACCGTGAGGGTACGAGTACGTAACAACGCCCAGCCTATGCCGCAGTGTCGGCGGTAGAACGTTGTTCTAGGTCATGAACTATAACTAGCATAATATGAATACTCTCCATAAGGAGACCAACACAGAGGTACAACTCAATCACAATCTAAGGTAGAATGATAAAGATAGATAAACATGAAATCCAAAAGAGATACAGGAGATAGAAGTCTAAGTGTCTAAGATATATAATCCCAGAAATACATCTCAAAACTCAAATACAGTAATCCACAAGTAAATACAACTCCAGACAAAATGAAATAACTATCTAAACAACCTCTACTGTGTCTCCTCTAGGCTAGTAGGCAATCCCAGGCTATCTGTAAAATTTATCAACAGGTCCAGTCAGGACAGGAGCGAGTACAGTACATCTCAACAGTTCATAGCAGGTTAGAAAATATGATCATGCAGTAAAGTAAGATATAGATACTGAAGAAATGCAGTAAGTAAACAGAGAGAGAGAACTGTAATAGAAATATCTACTATAAGTAAAGAGCTACCAGTGTCTAGTGATTTAGAGCACAAAGTCGACATGTGAACGGCTTGATTTGTACATGGCTATACTAAAGAAGCGTACATGGCTATTCTACTTTGGAATTGTTCACATGGCTATTTATACTCCTCCGTACCCCAACTAATACATAAGGATCCAAACAAGTTATGTTACGTACATGCTTCTATGTAACAGCCCCCGAAGGGTGATAAGCCCCCAAAGGGTGATATGCCCCCAAAGGGTGATAAGCCCCCAAAGGGTGATATGCCCCCAAAGGGTGATAAGCCTCCGAAAGGTGTACATAGTAGTCCCATAAATGGGGATTCTGATAGACCCAATAAATAGGATAAGGATTCAGAGAAGACTCTGTGATCATATGAATATATGTCACAAGTGATCAAAGAACCAAAGAAGCATATGATACGCCATGTAAGTGAAACGCACAGAACATAGAGTACTCGATGCTCATGAAGGGATAACATCTCAAGGAGGGATCCATATAGTACTAATCCGTGTGACCAACGTGACAGTATCAAGTAAAGTAATTTAATGCAGGAAATAATTCTAAGCAGGATATGAAATGATCAGAGAATGTACTCGCCTGATATCTGAATGTCCAAGGTAAAGATACTGTCTGAGGAGAGGTGTCTGGCTCCTAATTGGAACAGCACAAGTCACAACATGTCCAGAAGGGTAATATAAAGCACTACAATACATTCTACATGAATCTAGATCAAACTAGGCCAAAATCAACCCTTGGTCAACTCTGGTCAACTGCACTAGTCAAACTAGGTCAAACTAGGTCATGTCCTAATCCAACAAGTCTTACTAGGCCTAACCAAGACCATCCTAGCAAGCACACATCAATACAAGGCTATACAAGCCAACATACACCCAACTCTATATAGCATGCAATTATTCAATACTCAAATAGGCAAGAATTCACATTGGATATACACTAGGTAATCTATTACTTTAAACTATATATGTCTACACATATATACACATGTATATATTGGTATTTAACATTAGGTCTATAATCATGGCATTTTAAATGGTTATATAAACTTATTTATTACAACACAATATGCTAACATATATATAATATACATACATAGCTAAGTTAACTGTATTCATAAATACTTATTTAAGAGGCTATGTGTGTGTATGTGAACATGGCAAAGGGGCAAATGAAGGTTAAATGGGCATACATAGCGTATACATATCAAAGAGTGTCAAAGTGTAAGTGAACAAAGTGTCAAGTGTGATAGTGTCTACATAGTGTAAGGGGTACATGAGGTAATATAGGATTTGTGTTAACATAGAACATTACATCTCATTAACTTGTATATTGCATACATTACATCTATTATTACATTATATTCATGCTTGCATTCATTCATCATTCATTTATTCTCTTGCACTACTATATGCACCATACATTACTTACTATGGAACCTACATATTTATTACAAGCCATACTTATACATGCTTACTTTAGATAGGATACTTATACCTCATACATCATTTATTTAAACATTTACTCATGCTTGCATTCTCTATTTAATTACATAATGTATATACTTTAACATGGGTTAAAATCAAATAGAACATTATATTACATACAAGGGTGCACAAAATGCATATGCCGAATAGTAACTCCTACTAATAATTAATACTGTACCATCTCAGCATGAATTAAAATCTAGGATTAAAGTATGTTATATATCTATGTGTTAGCTTTCCAAAACTTCAAACGGACCGCATTTTCATTTCCGGAAACTCCCAGAATCGCGAAAACACCGAGAATGCGTTTGTCTTTCGTACAGCTGACACTCAAATAATTCTCCAAAAAGTTACAGAAGGAATTAGGCCTATTAATATATGTTTTTGGAAATCTAACTTCAATACACTTCTTTTAAAAAAAATGGGAGATTAAACCGAGCTTTGAGCTAGAAGTTATGACATTTCTAAGTTAGGGCTGAAATTAAAACGTGGATAAAAATCATGACGGATTTGGGTAGTTTGAGACAAAAGAGCACAAGTATATAACATAATATATCAAGAACTCACTCTCTACACTAATATATATATATGAGACACTATAGAACACATCTCCAATACAAAAATATGAGATTAAACATGTAATAATTCATTCATACATAACAACAACACATAGTGTGTCCAAATTTGGGGTTTTCCCACATGGACACAACCACAACACAATGGACACTCCTATGACCTCCAAATGGACACGAAATGGACACAAATGGAGATACAACCATGGGGGTCATTCTCATGGGTTCAAAATAGACCTATATGTATGAGGAAATGAAAAGAAGAAGGGATTTATACCTCCCGGTAGATCGAATCGAAGAAAAGCCTTCCCGGAGCGATACCGACACGTAGAGATTTCAAAAGGACACGAACGAGCTCCGAATCCTCCCAAACTTGGGTAGATTCCTCCTTGGCTAGAATGGAGAAGTAAAGAAGAAGATTTGGTGGAAAAATGGAAGGATTTGGTGGAGAAATTGCTAGGGATTGCTCTCTAGGAATTTGGGGAAGAACAAGAGAGAGAGTGTGGATGAGAATAATGAAATGAACTTGAGCCTATCCTCTCCCAAAGTGGCTGGCCATATGGGGCTATTTGTCCTATTATGGTAAGGTCCAAAATGCCCCCACTAACCTATTCTATGAGTATTAGGAAAGGGCTAATTGGTTGGGGCTAAATTAGTCATTCTAAAGTCTCTAATCACACTAACCTTATCCATAATAATTAGTATAACCTCTAACTAAAAATATTTCTATCATGTGGACTAAAATTAATATCATGTGGGACATGCCTAACTAGTGTGTGGGTCCCACTAGAGTCAAACTACCCCCGGGTCCCCGTTTCAAGTCGGATTGAGTTGAAATTCGAACCCTACTCAAATAACCCCAAAACAATATCATAAATAATAAAATAAATTTCAACCCCAAAATAATATCATAAATAATAAAATAAATTCTAAAAATATTCAAAAATGTAAAATGACAAAAATATCCCTGTTTCTGAAAACTGGAGGTGACAAATCTATCCACCTTAAAAAAAATTTTGTCCTCGAAATTAAAATAAAGCAATCACAGAAAACACATGTAGAAAACAATCTCATTCAAATACTTTTCAAAAAAAAATCAGCAATAAAAAAAATCTCTTTGAAGCACATCAAACATTTGTAAATAAAAACTGATACGTGTCCGATACGGACACAAAACCATCACAAAATCACACCTATCAAAGGTCAAAATCAACAATCACCAACGCAATAAATATCAAAATAATTCAAAGAGGTCAAATGCAAAATATTCTTAGGCCAGAAATGACATTAAAATATCCTAATCACATGGTTAGGCTCTAGGTCAAACAGTCTCTAGGGTTTCACTAGCAAAACATCAAAATCACAAGTCATGATTTTAAATAGTTTTAAAATGATTTAAAAATTACCAAAAATCATATCATGATTTAAATGTCAAATCAATAAATGATTAAAATTACAAAATTTCAAAATTACCCTCATTTTAGAGAACTGGGTGTTACAAGTCTACCCACCTTAGAAAAATTTCATCCTCAAAATTAAAATGTTCATACTCCTTCTAGGTCAACCCCCCCACAATCAAAGTCTCAGAACTTAAACAATCATACGATTTAAAAGGATGACATACAGGGTCATGGCATACGGTGGTAGTGAAAGTCTCATCTAGGTATACTAGTCATGCTAAACCAAAACGGTCATATGGTATCAAAACACACAAGCAATCTAGGGTGCTAAACTAGAAAAGATACAGAAATAACAATCATCAAGACTGTAAGGCAGTCTACCATCCTATATAAAAACTGGTACTTATCAAAATAAAATAAAGTTAACTACCATTTATCTAATAAGGGGTACTATTCAAGAAAATCAAAATCAAAAGTTAAAGAACGAAAGCCAATTGCATGAAAATCCAATCACAATATATTTATATATATAGCGTTAGAGAGGGAAAAGCTAGCATTATGTACAAGTTATGTAGTTCGTGTGTGTATGGGTGTATGTGGACATGTTCATATGGTTAGATAATAGGCGTGTGTGTATGTGAAATATACATGAAAGTGCATAGGAGAATTTGGGGTTTCAAACAATAACTATCAAGTTACACTAATCATGGCATATTGGTTAAACAATCTATAATACACAACTCATTTGCTCATAACATGCATGGCTAACCATGTATATATGTATATATAAAGAGGTAGAGATTTAGTTATGTATGTATATACATTATAACATGTATGCCTAAGCTCTATATATATCTATATAGATATATAATCATGACATAGAGAGGAAGAGTTAGGTTACATGACAGGGTATACTAAGTTAGGTGTGTGTGTATCCTTGTACAGGGTTATAGCTTAGTATTGAAAGGTTAAACCCAGTTTTAGTTCAGCATTTACATACAAAATCTGAAAATAAGCTAACATTTAAACCAGTACAATATTAACATAATGCAATTTCAAAATTTAGGAGTTTGAAACATCACAACTAATCTCAATGCTCTCAATACATCCTAACATGATAGAAATGAAACCCTAATATACTATCAATACATTTATCTACGCATACAGTTCAATATTACATGTTAAATCTGAAATTAAACTAAACATGGAAATCAATGTAAAAATGTTAACATGTATTCAGTTTTCAGGATTTTGGAGAATTTGCACATCAAAACCAACTCAATGTTTATCACAACCTAACATGTAAGAATATGGAACCTAAATTTATATCCCTACAACAACAATGTACACAGCTCTAAATATTACATTTAAAACAATCAATTTGAACTAACATTTAAAATCCCGTATTAAGGGTTAATATGCACACAGTCTCAGATTTGACAAATTTAAACACAAAACTCAACCAAATTTTTTTTTGAATTGAAACCCTACGTATAACATACATGTACAGTGATATAAATAAAACTATTATCATAAAATTTTATATTTAAATTACGAGTTAAGCTAGGAAAAGCAGAGAATCGGAAATATTGGGGTTTTGAAAATTTAAACATTAACGACATATTAATATGTATTCAGATATGTGGAAATCAAGTGTAGCATGCATAAGTGTCAGGAAAGTGTCCACTATATATATTCATATATATTCTCATGTCCCAATATAAAATTTTAATTCTACGTTAAGACCAACAATTAGATTCCTACCAAGGTTGCAAGCAGGTGATTGACGTAATCAAGACAGTATTATTATTATTATTTAATACAAGAATAATAGCAAGAAAGAAATAACGATAAAATCTATTTTTGCTTATCTGTTTAAAAGAAAAACCCATTTTGAAACCCAGAGCTAAATTTTCAAATCCAAGATAAAGTCTAGCAAAATCATCGATTCATTGTATTAAGAAGAATTTCATAGTAAGAAGTTACACAAAGTTTATAAAAACAGCTAAAGCTACTCCTAAGTTAAATAAATGAGAAACAAAACAAAACAAACAAATAACAATTCTCTCTTTCTTTCTTTTTTTTGAAGGACTGAAACAAAAGTAGAGAAAACATGTTCAAAAATATTTAAGGTACAATCTGATAATCATATGCGTCTTTTTGAAATTATGTTGTCAGAATTTTGCCACGCCAATAAGCATAGCTGCAATAAACGATATAGTCCATAATAAGGCATACACCCTATAATCATGTTGTCTAGAATTCTTACCACGCCACCCGGTATAGCTGCAAGAAAATCTAGATCTCATAACTAAGATAAGTATAGCTATATCAGGCTCTACGTCCTTGTCATGCTAGCAAATATAACTGCAATAAATTCTAAATTCCATAATAAAGTAGACTTTTACCTTTCTCACTGTCCTTATCAAGTATGTTATCAGATTATACCTTAATTCCAAAAAAAATGTACATATACATATAAATACAAACTCAAATTCAACAAATAACATCAAGATTCAAAATTCAACAATAATCCATCAAAAATCATAAAAATACAGACTCAAATTCAACCACTAACAACAAGATTCAAAATTCAACAATAATCCATCAAAATCAAGTTCAATAACAGGAAGTAAAGGTAAATCAAATCAGGGAAAAACAGATTTCAAATCGAAGTTAAAATAAGATTCTCAAGGGTCGTCCCAGGAATCTCTCAAGGAATCCTAACCGTGATTGAGTACCTTCAAAATATATCCTATTCCTACTGCAGGCTGTAGTAGTACTCTAGTTCGAATACCACTACATAAACTCGACCTGCATGGGCCACCACTAAAAACGTGTCACGACCCGCACCCACCGTGAGGGTACGAGTACATAACAATGCCCAGCCTACGCCGCAATGTCGGCGGTAGAACGTTGTTCTAGGTCATGAACTATAACTAGCATAATATGAATACTCTCCATAAGGAGGCCAACACAGAGGTACAACTCAATCACAATCTAAGGTAGAATGATAAAGATAGATAAACATGAAATCCAAAAGAGATACAGGAGATAGAAGTCTAAGTGTCTAAGATATATAATCCCAGAAATACATCTCAAAACCCAAATACAGTAATCTACAAGTAAATACAACTCCATACAAAATGAAATAACTATCTAAACAACCTCTACTGTGTCTCCTCTAGGCTAGCAGGCAATCCCAGGCTATCTGTAAAATTTATCAACAGGTCCAGTCAGGACAGGAGTGAGTACAGTACATCTCAATAGTTCATAGCAGGTTAGAAAATATAATCATGCAGTAAAGTAAGATATAGATACTGAAGAAATGCAGTAAGTAAACAGAGAGAGAGAACTGTAATAGAAATATCTACTATAAGTAAAGAGCTACCAGTGTCTAGTGATTTAGAGCACAAAGTCGACATGTGAACGGCTTGATTTGTACATGACTATACTAAAGATGCGTACATGGCTATTCTACTTTGGAATTGTTCACATGGCTATTTATACTCCCCCGTACCCCCAACTAATACACAAGGATCCAAACAAGTTATGTTACGTACATGCTTCTATGTAACAGCCCCCGAAGGGTGATAAGCCCCCAAAGGGTGATATGCCTCCAAAGGGTGATAAGCCCCCAAAGGGTGATATGCCCCCAAAGGGTGATAAGCCTCCGAAAGGTGGTACATATTAGTCCCATAAATGGGGATTCTGATAGACCCAATAAATGGGGATTCTGATAGACCCAATAAATGGGATAAGGATTCAGAGAAGACTCTGTGATCATATGAATATATGTCACAAGTGATCAAAGAACCAAAGAAGCATATGATACGCCATGTAAGTAAAACGCACAGAACATAGAGTACCCGATGCTCATGAAGGAATAACATCTCAAGGAGGGATCCATATAGTACTAATTCGTGTGACCAACGTGACAGTATCAAGTAAAATAATTTAATATAGGAAATAATTCTAAGCAGGATATGAAATGATCAGAGAATGTACTCGCCTGATATCTGAATGTCCAAGGTAAAGATACTGTCCGAGGAGAGGTGTCTGGCTCCTAATTGGAACAGCACAAGTCACAACATGTCCAGAAGGGTAATATAAAGTACTACAATGCATTCTACATGAATCTAGGTCAAACTAGGCCAAAGTCAACCCTTGGTCAACTCTGGTCAACTGCACTAGTCAAACTAGGTCAACCTAGGTCATGTCCTAACCCAGCAAGTCTTACTAGGCCTAACCAAGACTATCCTAGCAAGCACACATCAATACAAGGCTATACAAGCCAACATACACCCAACTCTATATAGCATGCAATTATTCAATACTCAAATAGGCAAGAATTCATATTGGATATACACTAGGTAATCTATTACTTTAAACTATATATGTCTACACATATATACACATGCATATATTGGTATTTAACATTAGGTCTATAATCATGGCATTTCAAATGGTTATATAAACTTATATATTACAACACAATATGCTAACATATTTATAATATACATACATAGCTAAGTTAACTGTATTCATAAATACTTATTTAAGAGGCTATGTGTGTGTATGTGAACATGGCAAAGGGGCAAGTGAGGGTTAAATGGGCATACATAGCGTATACATATCAAAGAGTGTCAAAGTGTAAGTGAACAAAGTGTCAAGTGTGATAGTGTCTACATAGTGTAAGGGGTACATGAGGTAATATAGGATTTGTGTTAACATAGAACATTACATCTCATTAACTTGTATATTGCATATATTACATCTATTATTACATTACATTCATGCTTGCATTCATTCATCATTCATTTATTATCTTGCACTACTATATGCACCATATATTACTTACTATGGAACCTACATATTCATTACAAGCCATACTTATACATGCTTATATTAGATAGGATACTTATACCTCATACATCATTTATTTAAACATTTACTCATGCTTGCATTCTCTATTTAATTACATAATGTATATACTTTAACAAGGGTTAAAATCAAATAGAACATTATATTACACACAAGGGTGCACAAAATGTATATGCCGAATAGTAACTCCTACTAATAATTAATACTGTACCATCTCAGCATGAATTAAAATCTAGGATTAAAGTATGTTATAGATCTATGTGTTAGCTTTCCAAAACTTCAAACGGATCGCGTTTTTGTTTCCGGAAACTCCTGGAATCGCGAAAACACCGAGAACGGGTTTGTCTTTCGTACAGCTGACACTCAAATAATTCTCCAGAAAGTTACAGAAGGAATTAGGCCTATTAATATATTTTTTTGGAAATCTAACTTCAATACGCTTCTTTTAAAAAAATGGGAGATTAAACCGAGCTTTGAGCTAGAAGTTATGACATTTCTAAGTTAGGACTGAAATTAAAAACGTGGATAAAAATTATGACGGATTTGGGTAGTTTGAGACAAAAGAACACAAGTATATAACATAATATATCAAGAACTCACTCTCTACACTAATATATATATATGAGACACTATAGAACACATCTCCAATACAAAAATATGAGATTAAACATGTAATAATTTATTCATACATAACAACAACACATAGTGTGTCCAAATTTGGGGTTTTTCCACATGGACACAACCACAACACAATGGACACTCCTATGACCTCCAAATGGACACGAAATGGACACAAATGGAGATACAACCATGGGAGTCATTCCTATAGGTTCAAAATAGACCTATATGTATGAGGAAATGAAAAGAAGAAGGGATTTATACCTTCCGGTAGATCGAATCGAAGAAAAGCCTTCCCGGAGCGACACCGACACGTAGAGATTCCAAAAGGACACGAACGAGCTCCGAATCCTCCCAAACTTGGGTAGCTTCCTCCTTGGCTAGAATGGAGAAGGAAAGAAGAAGATTTGGTGGCAAAATGGAAGGATTTGGTGGAGAAATTGCTAGGAATTGCTCTCTAGGAATTTGGGGAAGAACAAGAGAGAGAGAGTGTGGATGAGAATAATGAAATGAACTTGAGCCTATCCTCTCCCAAAGTGGCTGGCCATATGGGGTTATTTGTCCTATTATGGTAAGGTCCAAAATGCCCCCACTAACCTATTCTATGAGTATTAGAAAAGGGCTAATTGGTTGGGGCTAAATTAGTCATTCTAAAGTCTCTAATCACACTAACCTTATCCATAATAATTAGTCTAACCTCTAACTAAAATATTTCTATTATGTGGACTAAAATTAATATCATGTGAGCCATGCCTAACTAGTGTGTGGGTCCCACTAGAGTCAAACTACTCCCGGGCCCCCGTTTCATGTCAGATTGAGTTGAAATTCGAACCCGACTCAAATAACCCCAAAACAATATCATAAATAATAAAATAAATTTCAACCCCAAAATAATATCATAAATAATAAAATAAATTTTAAAAATATTCAAAAATGTAAAATGACAAAAATATCCCTGTTTCTGAAAACTGGGGGTGACATTTCTCTCTCTTCATTTATCATCTTCTCCACCATTACTTCCTTACCTACCAGAGAGAGAGTGAGCTCTAGGCAAGTGCAGCTTGCTTCATGGAGAAACTCCAATTTTATTGCTTTATTCTCTTTCTTACAGCATTTTAACTTACTTTAGAACTTGGCATTTTTACTTTCCATGGCTAGATTCTTGTAGATCTATATTTACATTATTTTCAGATTTTTTGGGTTTTGATCGAATTAATTTTATTATTTCCAAGTTTTGATGGTTCTATGTTGTAGAACATTTCGTTCTACCCCATT
>JANAVB010010199.1:16202699-16315199 GCA_029216955.1 Iris pallida
GCTTTATACTGTACTCGTATCACTCACATATAATAAAACGGGTTAAGGGAAAACTGTTAGTAGAGTACGTGATCATGCCCCCCTTCTCCGTATGTATTTACCGAGAACTGTTATATTCTATATGTAACTTTGCCGTATGTTCTGGTCCCGCATTTGTGTATGGATATACACCGATGTCGTTATGTATACGTATGTACACATCAGAAAATTGATATGTACCATGTACATCCTATTTACCTATTGACCGATCACGTACATGCTACAGTTTTAAACTTTATAACAAACATATGATGACATGATAGATTATGATATGCCATGATTCCTACACTTCTGTTCATTTCATGTTTCGTATATTTAGTTTGTTAGAATCAGTACTTGCTCCCGTCCTGACAGGATAACATTGTAGGTATACTTACTGAGGAGGAGTTGCTTTGTGATTCCTATTATGGAGTTGCCGTTGAGGATCAGACTTTACCTTACGAGGATGTACCTGCGGAAAAACTCGTCTAGTTTGTTCATTTGCTCGGGACTTTTGAGACTAGTCATATTTTAGACTATATATTTTGTGACTGAACCTGTATCCAGTTTTACATTTTGGCCATGTACTTGGAACATACTTATATACGAGATGATTTTGCGTTTGGATATATTCTGACTCAATTTGACATATAGAACTATTAGCACACTTTGATCTTATCGTGTTTGTCTTTAGAACAGCTTACTACGCTTTATCTCAAGCGTAGGCTGGACATGACTCGGCCCGGCCCAACAATTTGGGTAGCGGATCGTGACACTCGTGCTACCCTCAATCCTTTCTTCAAAACTCACGATCTCAAAATCCTCGATACTTCTCGTTCCTCAAGTCTCCCTTGAATTCAACGTATTACTTAGTTTGGATCATGCACACATTCCAGGCGTCCCCGAAATACATGCATTTCAACCAAACCTTGTGATAGTGAATCCAATCCCACCTATCGATTCATCCACTCAATCCTGGAAATCAATCGTACCGATGCTAACTCTCACAATATGGACATCTTGCCTAGCCGCTAGGCCATCTCTCTAGGTTAAAGTCAATTGTCAGTATTAGAATCACCGTTCCCAAACAATAATATCAACACTGACCCCATCCTAAGGTCAAACCAAGTTGATAGTACGAATTTTCTACCCAAGCTCGTATCACTCCGATTTCTAAACATCGAGCATCGATTTCCTACACATATCCCGACATTCGTCGCACGGGGTCTGAGTCATTCAGCAAAGCCATCCTACGATAACTCACGTTTCAATCAATTCCTTGGCATATCATTATCACTCGTTCATCAAGCCATTTCGTATAGTCTATCTCTTCGAACACGTTCGACATAATCCGCCTATCAATCCTTCCAAGTTAATCACGCTACGACACAATTTGTCGCTAACCAAAATTTTACATTCCACATTTTCTAAGTCATCTATTCTAATTCACAAAATCGATCATAAGGTCGTCTAGCTTAACAATATGTAGCACCTCGATCTCACGCGAATCAAATTATCCAAAGTGGGCATGAATCACCATGCACGCTCCCGCAGGGTAATCATCCTCATCGGGACGTAACTCTTGTTTTGTGTCTAGACAAATTCATTCTCGATGCGCGGATTGGACCTACTCAATCCTCAAATTTCACTCATTCGTCAATCACAAGTCCTACAAATTCTCGAATTCACCTTCACATCAAGCCAACAAGTCGAGACAATCAAAGTTGTCGCATCCTAGTTTTTTTGAGTTCGATCATTCCCGCGACATGAATCACCATGTCAGCGCTCACGCGGAACAATCGCCCCAAATCCGACGCGACGCATGTGCGAGGCTAGAGTTGCACTCGTGCAAGACAAGAATGTCGACGTTGTGGTTATCCGCGTAACCATCAAGACACAATCATTTTCATCCAACATTCATCTCAATCAAAATCCTAAGTATTGCATCCAACCGAACAATAACACTTGCACGATCGTCATTCGCCGAGTCAGAGTACCCCCGAGTTATCGCATATCGATCTTTGATACGCCTCAATACCATCGACGATATGCGTAATCTGACGATCTTCCTTTGCAACGAGTTTCGAGTCGTACGAATGATGCTATCGTCCGACCGGATAATCTCCTCGAATCATTCACAATATCAGTTTCCTCAAAACCAATTCCACGATTGTTCATCCGTTTATCGCAAGTCATCGACCAACGTATTTCCTCAATTTGCATCATTCCTTGCTAACTCGAATCATCGAGCAACTTTTAATCTAATCCTTAGAGTCATTCGCGTAACTTCAAAATCAACCCTTTCATGCACGCTATCTACCTGTCGTGCTAACTTTTTGTATATGATCCACCTATCGATTTCCTTTATCAAGTCATTCGTTCGCTACACCTTAACTTTTCCTAGATTTGACTTATCTACTCAATCATCTTCGCGTTTCATACATCGCACAGTCCTCAATCCCGTGCACGTTTCATGCGCGTAAATTTCTAGGTTGTTCGAACCAACTCGTCCAAATTTCAAGACTATAACTTATTCAACGATACTCAATCTACGGCTTTGCATACACGCGACGCTCGCTGATAGACTCACCGACACCCCGTATTCTCAATCGATCGACCGACATCCCTGAGTCTATCGCATACAGCACTCAGGGATGAAGTCATTCAACAAATCCTCAACTTATCATTTGATTCAAAATCGACTTCTTCAAATTTTTTGTTCAAACCATTCCTCAAATTTCAAGCACGCTCACCTATATCGCACCGACGTTATCGTCGCTCGATAGCACCCCTATCGATAGTCATCTCACTTTACTCAATCGAGTTCAACTCATTCTAGGTCGAAATATTATGAATCCCGCACTCGACTTTGCTAGGGTTGACGTAACTTTGGTGTATATGCCCAGCCCGACTTAGCCAACCGTGCTTACGCAAACCATCTTTTTGTTTTTGTCAAAAACTGTTCTCCTACGTTTTGCAAAATAGATAGACTTATTGTATGGACATCCGTGGGACATTTGAGAGAGAGCGCACCAACGATAAAACTTTGTAGAAGCAACACTTCGGAGTTTGTGGAAACAACGGAGTTAAAGAATTCAATCGATAGTCCAAGGGCGTAAAGTCGTGCTCTGATACCATTATGTCACGCTCCGTTCCCGTATGAGCGATCGTCCTCGCTAAGGCGTGATGCCGCACGAGCCTAGATTGCGTTCGTGTAAGGCGGCTGCGACGGGGTCGTCGTACAGAAGTCCCAAGCAGAGACATTGAACAATAGCAGCAGAATTTGAAGCAAAACACAAGTCATTGCAAAACACTCTTTTATTGATATTGAAACAAAGGTTACAATGAGGCGCAAGACCAAGATTACAGGTCTCTCAAGCTCACTCATCTCACATTACAAGTCACTCAGCTCTCTTTCATCTCTCAATACATGTCTTGAGCCAGCGGATGCTTTGGAAGGCGACGTTCATACATTATGTTCCGTATAAGTCTTGAATCTATGCGGCCGCACGCTTCGAATCGCCAAGGAATTCCGTGCCTCGACGCATCCAAGCGAGCTCTGCGCCACGAGCTTCTACCTATGCCTGCACATAAAAACTATGTGGGTGTCAGTACTCAACTGTACTGATGGAATGAGCTCCTCGCCCACCCATACAAAACCATCACGTTTGATTTACTATGTGTAACATAGTCTCTTCTTATCAATTGTCTTTCTAGTCTTGTCTTAGGATCAGTTTTAGGACCAATACCTTGGCCTATTTTGTGTCTCTAGACCAACCCGTGCTTACACCAACAATGTTAACCTATCAAGTCGTGTTTGCCTTACGGCTTAAAATCAAATACGCAACTATGAGATGAGACTCCATTTCCATGTGATCGTGCTACGAATTCATCGTGCCGTGCCTCGCAACGCAGGGTGACTTAACCATATCGCCGTCTCGCGGCCCTTGCTACTTTGATTACCAACTGACCCAATCAATACTTGAGGGCTAAGTGTCACTCGACCGACTTTTGCCTTGCGGCATTTCCTAACATAAACTTAAGACAACTCACATCCAAACTATGTAACTTATATACCAACACTTAAGACTCGACGCCACATCTCATGCCGAAGCACGTCGCCTAAGTTACAGCCAAATCTTAGGCCCAAACATCGTGTTCCAACCATACACACATTCAACTAGACTCAATCCAAAGGCACACACATAGATTGCCGCCCGTGTCGACCCACCTATATGAGGTCACTAGCATCACAAGCTATACCTGGACTTATAGCTTTATTATTCGAGATACATTTTAGCGCAAGTAGCGATCCACGCTGAAAGTCCCTGACTAACCTGAGCGGGAGCGTACTCCCATCTCGAATATACACCTGTTTCCTTCTAGGCCGAGTCGGTCCCATGGCCCAGGGTTGCCGCTCGAGGAAATCTTTGCCCTTGTCGACAAGTTATCCAATGACCATGCAAGACTCGGCACAAACTGACGTCTCACACAGTCATTCCTCTTCCAATGTTACCATTTCTTTCAAAACCAAGTTCAAGACTTCTATCCTTGAGACCCCTCGACGACCCACGGTCGCGGGCATTCTTTTCTTGTCACCCTATCATTTTGTTCAACTCATGAACGCCTATTTGATAGTCCTTTCTCAAAACTCACTTTGAATCAATTGTGGTTCTTGCCTTAAATACTAAGTCCGTGCATCGTGCCTTAAGCCAATCGTGCTCTATGCGACACTCATGTCCAAGTCGACGGGCTTGAGATCGTGGGACTACTTAACTTTGACAAACCGCAAAAGAGCGGGACGGTACTTGTAATGTCTTAGGTCGACCGACATAACTTTGCCTAACTTAACTTCGCAACAACTTAACGAGCAAAGGCTGCGTCAAGCTTTGCCTTAATGGATCGTGCCGTGCACGCATTCGACTTGAACGACCAAGTCACCCGGGTGCCTAGACTTAGGTCATAAGCCGCTCAACACAACTTAACTCATGGGCAAGCCAAGGCTATGCCAAGCCTTGGACGATGGGACCGTGCATGCTTTATGAAGCATTCATGCGGGCGACGCCTATGACTTAGGCTACGATCATAACTTCGCCTACACCACCAAATTTCCTTCTCCCAAGCCACGGGACGAAGGATCGAGTGTCATTTTCAAAGCACGCCGTGCACCAACTCTAAGCCGACCGTTGGACCTTTCCATATTCTAACTCGATTCGACCAGTCGGGATTATTTTCTTTAGCTATGTGGATTCGTCCAGTCGGGATTATTTTCTTTATTCTAACTCGATTCGACCAGTCGGGATTATTTTCTTTCCATATTCTAACTCGATTCGACCATTGGACCTTTCCATATTCTTCACCGAAACTACCCCACCTGAGCGAGAAGTCGCCTCGACCGAGTGATGTCTTCGAGTCGCCGTTGCAAGGCTAAGTCCGAACGACGTCGGCGTTCCAATTCCTCTGATTGACTGAGCGGGACGGGGCACTGTAAATTCGATCCCACGAGGGAGCGCTAACAACTAATTTTTAAAATTTAATATTCATGAATTCAGGCTGTATAAATTCTTGTAGGAGGAGGTAATCCACTGACGTGTAGTATTTATTATATATATATATATATATATATATATATATATATATATATATAAACAGGTAATTGTGGCGAACGCCCCACTGAGAATTGCTCTCCTGACCACTCGGGCCGTATGTCTCACCATAACCACTAGGCTAGGGGTTCATTGGATGTATACAAGGACAACCAAAGGGAATGGGTTGTCCTAACTGGAGCTAAATTTGGTTGCCTTTGTCCTTGACATTAAAAGAAGATATCAAAAAAATACTGACGAGCGAGGTTGGCATCGACGTCGAAGTCTCCAGTTCTGACAATAGCGTGGAGTTCGAATTTCGATTTCCTCTCATTGAGCTACTCGAGATCATCCAAGTAGAAAATTAAAACATAGCCCTAGTGGATTGCTAGTTGATTTTACAAAGAGAAGTTGGGGTGGACCGCGAAAGATCTATTGACCGAGAAGTGGGGACTTAGGGGTCTGGAGCGTTGCCCTAACCAGGAGGGTTGTCCAAGCCCGATGGCTTGTCTGGCTTACCCCAGGACTGGCCCTCTCTCTCTCTCTCTCTCCCTCTCTCTCTCTCTCTCTCTCTCTCTCTATATATATATATATATATATATATATATATATATATATATATATATATATATATATATATATATATATATATATATATAGCCTAGTGGCAGGGAGGAGGGCTCACTCGTGGGAGCTCACGAGTTCGAGCCTCCCCTGGCACGGGACGGCTGGGTGGAAGTGCCACGGAGCCGAACGGAGTGGACATATATATATATATATATATATATATATATATATATATATATATAATGGTAATTGTGTGGAAATCACTCACTAAGAATCCATCTCATGACCGCTCGGATCGCATATCTCACATATTCAAAAAGAAATAAAATAAAGAAGCGATTTTTTTTTGGAAAAAGGTAATTCCATTTACAATAAGAAGGTTTAAGGTACAAAAGATACAAAGCAGGCAAGCATGACTATGCTTGCCTCAATAAAAAGACCCGAACATCCTGCTCAATGTTGTGTAGAATTCTGTCACTCTCGTTTTCCGTTATACGTATTTTTCAGGATACGTATACGGATTTCTGACAATTGTCAGGTGGTCCGTGTTTTGACTTTTCTTGCTTAGATTAGCCTTGGTTTAATCTTGACTTGATTTGGTTCAACATGACTTGGCTTGGTCTTGGCACTTTTGACTTGGTCTTGGTTTATCTTGGATCATCTTGGTTTATTTTGGTTCATCTTGGATTACTTGGTTAATTCTTGGCTTGGCTTGGTTTGGTTTGTCTTGGTTTAAGATGAGGAGGGTTTGTATAAAAACCAACTCCTCTCTCTCTCATCCACAACTCTTTTATTTACTCCTTCTTCTTCTCCATTACTCCTCCCACCCACCAAAGAAACCCTAGGCAAGTACAATCTTGCTTCATGATGGATCTCTGATTTTATTTTTCCATTCTCTTCTCCACTTGATTCTAAGCCACTTTAGAACTTGGCATTTTCGGTTTTGATGGATGGATTTTTGTTGATCTAAGTTTTGATCTTTCCTTTTTTTTGATCTATTAAAGTTTGGTATTTCCTAAAAATCAGTTGTCCCAGGCTGTAGAAAATCTTGTTCTATGCAGTTTAGACCCTTGGAAGTCTCAATTCAGACTTATTTTGAGCAAGTTATGGCATTTTGAAGTTTTCGGGTTCCATGGGTTCTTCTTTGCTGTTTGGAAAAGAAGAACAGAGCCTGGCGCAACCAAGCCCAGGTGCCCTTTGTCCTGGTGCAACCTGATCCGGCGCACCCAGTGCCTGGCGTAACCTGACCCGGTGCACCACAGTGCCTGGCGTACCCCAGCCTTGTGTAACCCCGCTCAGGCGCCACCTCTCATTTTTCTGGCGCTACTTGACCAGCGCCACTTGTTGCCATGATACCCCTTGCCTCCTGTCACGCCCCACTCCCGTAGGAGCGATCGTCCTCGCTAAGGCGTGATGCCGTACGAGCCTAGATTGCGCTCGTGCAAGGCAGTTTTATAACGGCCGATTTTATCGGCGGCGACGGGGTCGTCGCACAGAAGTCCCAAGCAGAAACATTGAACACGCAGCGGAAATTTAGAACGAAACACAAGCTATTCAAAAGAAGATCTTTATTGATATCGAAACAACCGTTACATTAGGGGCACAAGGCCGAGATTACAATCACTCAAATTCACTCGTCTCACATTACAAATCACTCTGCTCTCTCTCATCTCTCGATACATATTTGTCGATCCAGCGGAAGCTTCGGAAGGCGATGTCCATACATTATGTCCCGTATAAGTCTTGGATCCATGTGGCCGCAAGCTTTGAATCGCCAAGGAACTCCGTGCCTCGACGCATCCAAGCGAGCTCCGTGCCACGAGCTTCTACCTGTGCCTGCACATGGAAACTGTGTGGGTGTCAGTACTCAACTGTACTGGTGGAGTGAGCTCCTCGCCCACACATACAAAACTGACACGTTTATTGTACTTTATGCAATACAGGCCTCTTTACGATTGTCTTTCTAGTCTTACCTTAGGATCAATTTTAGGACCGACGCCTTGGTCTATTTTGTGTCTCTAGACCGTCACCGTGCCTTGCACTACTAATGTACTCATACTTTACCGCTAGGCCTTCTCGTTTCAATTAACGTCAACTTATCGCCTCGTGCTTGCCTTTCGTGCCATACTCTGGGACGTGACGACTCGGTCGGGCAATGAACTCAATTCGTGCTTTAGTATCACCGAGGTCGTGCCTCCTCGCTTAGTCTTGCCTATACTCGTTTTGTGACAATGCGGCCATGCCTCACATCTCGAGGTCGTGCCCAAAAACTCAACATGACTTAACCAAACTTGCCCTACGGCCCTTCTTGACTTAACTCGCAACTACTAACCCGACTTATGGAACCGGTGTTGAGAACTCAAGCACAATGCCATATCTCGTGCCGAAGCACGTGTCTTTACGTATAGCCGAATCGTAGGCTTTATAATACTTTGGGTGCAACCGAGCACACATTTCACAACACATCGCATACCGTGCTTACGCTTTCTTTATTACGATCGACACCGTGCATGCGGATTTGCCGCATAGCACGCCAATTATCTATATGAAAGGCCACTGGCATGACAAGCCATCGCGGACATAGCTCGGGTAGGCGGCGGGTCCTTCAGCGCAGGTAGCGAGCCCCGTTGAAAGCCCCCGACTACCCACGCAATAAAAGCATGCGCTGCTATAACGTCTACCCCCTAGGATGACTGGGCCCGGTGCCCCGGCGTATAACCAGTCTAGGTAAAAATCCTTGTCGACATGGTGTCCAATGACCACGCACCTACGAGACATCTAGAATCACGTAAATGCATGGCCTAATTTGTTGGTACGACTGGAACTATACTTAGCAACTCGTGCTCTGAACCATCCTTTGCATTACGTGCATCGGGACCGCGAGACTCCTAACCTAGGGACCGCCTCGAACTTCTTAACGTGGATAGGGACGTGAGACTCCCAACCGAGGGACCGCCTCGAACATCTTAACGTGGATTGGAACGCAAGACTCCCAACCGAGGGACCGCCTCGAACATCTTAACGTGGATTGGAACGCGAGACTCCCAACCGAGGGATCGCCTCGAACTTCTTAACATGGATAGGGACGCGAGACTCCTAACCGAGGGACCGCCTCGAACATCTTAACATGGATAGGAACACGAGACTCCTAACCGAGGGACCGCCTCGAACTTCTTAACGTGACGAGCCTTAATACCGTGGGAACGAATGGCTATATGAAGCTGTAGAACAGTGGGACCGTGCATACGCTCAACTTGAACAACCAAATTCTTTGGGTACCTAACTCATGCCATAAGCCGTACGATACAACTTAGCTCGTGGGAAGATCAAGGCTACGTCGAGCCTTGCATTCGAGGAAACGTGCATGCTTTATCGAGCATCAACGCGGGCGACGCCTATGACTTAGGCTAACTCATAGTTTGTGACGAATACCAACTTTCCTTGTCCCAAGCCACGGGATGAAGGATCGTGTGTCATTTTCAAAGCACGCCGTGCACCAACTTTAATCCGATCGTAGGACGTTTTCTATGTTCTAAACTTGATTCGATCCACCGGAATAATTTCCTTTAGCTATGTGGATTCGTCTCTTTTGTTATTAAGCCTACTTGTGCAAGTTGAAAACACGTGATTTATTAAGTGAAGGCTAAGATGAGGCAAGTCACCGAAACTATCCCACCTGAGCGATGTCTTCGAGTCGCCGTTGTAAGGCCAAGTCTGAACGCCATCGGCGTTTCGAATCCTCTGATTGACTTCGCGGGGCGGGGCACTACAACATACACCACTCAGAACAAGTCTCGTCCTCGAGACTTTCCTAAAGGCAAACCATCATACCATTTCTATGGCCAAGACTTAATCGTACACACACTCCGCCTACGCATTTCTTTGATTCCGAGCCACGTTCGTGCTTATCGCTAACTTAGTCGTAAGTTACACCAACCGATCAACCAACATTCGAACTCGTCTCAATTCAATGATCGTGTTACCGTCAACATTTCTTCGAAACTTACGATTTCAAAATCCTCGACACTTTCCCGTTCCTCAAGTCTCACTTGATTCAACGTATCACTTAGTTGGATCGTGCACATATTCTAGGCGTCCCTAAAATACATGCATTTCAGCCAAGCCTCGTGATAGAGAATCCGCCATCACCCTTCAAGTCGGATCGTACATATATTCGGGCGTCCCTGATATACGTGCATGTCAACTGAGCCTCATGAGTGGTGCCTCCACTATTTCCTTTTTGTTTCGCACTCGGATGTCTTCCGAACCGCTAGGCTATGCCTGTCATCAGCACTGGAATCATAGTTCCCAAACAACGATATCAACACTGACCCCATCCTAAGGTCAAACCAAATTGATGGTACGGGGTTTTCTACCCAAGCTCGCATCACTCCAATTTCTAAACATCGAGCATCGATTCCCTACACACATCCCAATATTCGTCGTACGGGGTACGAGTCGTTCGGTAAAGCCATCCTACGATAACTCACGTTTCGACCAATTTCACGTCATATCAATATCGTTTGTTCATCAAGCCGTTTCGTATAGTTTATCTCTTCGAACACGTTCGACATTAATTTGCCTATCATTCATTCTCAAATCAAGCTCGCTATGACACAATTCATCTCTAAACCGTAATTCATATTTCACGTTTCTGAAATCAACTATTCCAATTCACGTAATCGATCAAAAGGTCGTCTGACTTAACAGTATGCCACGCTCCGATCTCACGCGAGTCCGATTATCCACGGTCGCACGAATCACCATGCACGCTCCCGCGAGATAATCATTCTCATCAGGACGTAACTCTTGTTTGTGTCTAGACTAAATCATTTTTGATGCGCAGATTGGACCTACACAATCTTCAAGTTTTATTCGATTATCAATCGCAAGTCCTAATATCCTCGAATTTGCCTTCGCATCAAACCAACAAGTCGGGACAATCAAAGTTGTCGCGTCCTGATTTTCCGAGTTCGATCATTCCTGCGACATGAATCACCATGTCAGCGCTCACGCGGAACGATCACCCCAAATCCGACGTAACGCATGTGCGAGGCTAGAGTTGCGCTCGCACAAGACAAGACCGTCGATATTGTGGTTATCAACACAACCATCAAAACACGATTTCTTTCACCCAACATTCGTCTCAATCAAGATCCTAAGTATTGCATCCATCAGAACGATAACACTTGTACGATCGTCATTCACCGTGTCAGAGTACCCCCGAGTTATCGCATATCGATCTTTGATACGCCTCAATACCATCGATGATATGCGTAACTGACGATCTTCCTTTGCAACGAATTTCGAGTCGAGCGAATGATGCTATCGTCCGACTGGATAATCTCCTCGATATTCAATTTCAAGTTCGATCATTATCCCTCAAATCGTTCACAACATCAATTTCTTCAACCCAAATTCACGTATCGTTTATCCGTCTATCTTAAGTCATCGACTACGTATTTCCTCAATTCGCATCATTCCTTGCTAACTCAAACCATCGAGCACATCGATTTCAATCCTCAGAGTCGTTTGCGTAACTTCAAATTCAAACCTTTCGTGCATGCTATCTTTCCGTCGTGCTAACTTTTCGTATACTATCCGTATCAATTTCTTCAATCAAGTCATCCATTTATTTTATCGTTTAGAATTTCCATTCAACCATTTCGTAACTCGCACTATCGTTTACAAATCGTCCGAACGGTATCTCGTTTGCGACTCTCGAATCATGACCAACTGAGCGCTACTCGTTCTAAGGCCTTACGATATCATCGCTTGTGGACGCACTCGTACTATCCGTAACTCCTTTAGTTTTGCCTGAACAATTTCTATAATGTCCATACACCACTCAGGGTCAAGTCATTCTACAAATCCTCAAAACTATGATTCGAATCAAAATCGACTTCTTTGAATACCGTTCGAACCATTCCTCGAATTTCAAGCACGCTCATCTATATCGCATAGACGTTATCGTCGCTCGATAGCACTCTATCGATAGTTACTCTAAGTGTGGTTTCGTTCCCTACCGAGCTGTACTCAATATCGCTCGCAACTCGCTTGCACCATAATGTCTAGGTGCGCGACACGCGGCACAACTTAGCCAAAAGGCCATGTGCATAACCATCCCGTATGGACTATACTCCGACTTTGTACGATCATTTGCTAATGTCGACATAGGACTCGTTAGACACGCACGCGACTTACTAACTTTAGTACGTATTTTCTATCAACTCAAGGTCGGCACCGTTCGGCCCAAAGGCCATCACCTATCGATGCATTCGATTGAACACTTGTACGAGCTTTTGAAAATATTAGACTTATTGTATGGACATCCCGTGGGACAATTGGAAGAGAGTGCACCAACGATATCAAGTTGCGGAAGAACAATTCAGAGTTTGCGGAACAACGGAGTTAAAGAATTCAATCGATAGTCCAAGGACGTAAAGCTGTGCTCTGATACCATTATGTCACGCCATGCTCCCGTAGGAGCGATCGTCCTCGCTAAGGCGTGATGCCGTACGAGCCTAGATTGCGCTCGTGCAAGGCAATTCCATAACGGTCGATTTTATCGGCGGCGACGGGGTCGTCGCACAGAAGTCCCAAGCAAAAACATTGAACACGCAGCAGAAATTTAGAACGAAACACAAGTTATTTAAAAGAAGCTCTTTATTGATATCGAAATAACGGTTACATTGGGGGCGCAAGGCCGAGATTATAATCACTCAAATTCACTCGTCTCATATTACAAATCACTCTGCTCTCTCTCATCTTTCGATACATATTTGTCGATCCAGCGGAAGCTTAGGAAGGCGATATCCATACATTATGTCCCGTATAAGTCTTGGATCCATGTGGCCGCACGCTTTGAATCGCCAAGGAACTCCGTGCCTCGACGCATCCAAGCGAGCTCCGCGCCACGAGCTTCTACCTGTGCCTGCACATGGAAACTGTGTAGGTGTCAGTACTCAACTGTACTGGTGGAGTGAGCTCCTCGCCCACCCATACAAAACCGACACATTTATTGTCCTTTGTACAATACAGGCCTCTTTACGATTGTCTTTCTAGTCTTGCCTTAGGATCAATTTTAGGACCGACGCCTTGGTCTATTTTGTGTCTCTAGACCGTCACCGTGCATTGCACTACTAATGTACTCATACTTTACCGCTAGACCTTCTCGTTTTAATTAACGTCAACTTATCGCCTCGTGCTTGCCTTTCGTGCCATACTCTGGAACGTAACGACTCGGTCGTGCAATGAACTCAATTCATGCTTTAGTATCACCGAGGCAGTGCCTCCTCGCCTAGTCTTGCCTATACTCGTGTTGTGACAACGCGGCCATGCCTCACATCTCGAGGTCGTGCCCAAAAACTCAATATGACTTAACCAAACTTGCCCTACAGTCCTTCTCGACTTAACTCGCAACTACTAACCCGACTTGTGGAACCGGTGTTGAGAACTCAAGCACAACGCCATATCTCGTGCCGAAGCACGTGTCTTTACGTATAGCCGAATAGTAGGCTTTATAATACTTTGGGTGCAACCGAGCACACATTTCACAACACATCGCATACCGTGCATACGCTTCCTCTGTTACGATCGACACCTTACATGCAGATTTGCAGCGTAGCACGCCAATTATCTATATGAAAGGCCACTGGCATGACAAGCCATCGCGGACATAGCTCGGGTAGGCGGCGGGTCCTTCAGTACAGGTAGCGAGCCCCGTTGAAAGCTCCCGACTACCCACGCAATAAAAGCATGCGCTGCTATAACGTCTATCCCCTAGGATGACTTGGCCCGGTGCCCCGGCGTATAACCAGTCTAGGCAGAAATCCTTGTCGACAAGGTGTCCAATGACCACGTACCTACGAGACATCTAGACTCAGGTAAATGCATGACCTAATTTGTTGGTACGACTGGAACTATACTTAGCAACTCGTGCTCTGAACCATCCTTTGCATTACGTGCATCGGGACCGCGAGACTCCCAACCGAGGGACCGCCTTGAACTTCTTAACGTGGATAGGGACGCGAGACTCCCAACCGAGGGACCGCCTCGAACATCTTAACGTGGATTGGAATGCGAGACTCCCAACCAAGGGACCACCTCGAACATCTTAACGTGGATTGGAATGCGAGACTCCCAACCGAGGGACCGCCTTGAACTTCTTAACGTGGATAGGGACGCGAGACTCCCAACCGAGGGACTGCCTCAAACATCTTAACGTGGATAGGAACGCGAGACTCCCAACCGAGGGACCGTCTCGAACTTCTTAACGTGACGAGCCTTAATACCGTGGGAACGAATGGCTTTATGCAGCCGTAGAACAGTGGGATCGTGCATACGCTCAACTTGAACAACCAAATTCTTTGGGTACCTAACTCATGCCATAAGCCGTGCGATACAACTTAGCTCATGGGACGATCAAGGCTACGTCGAGCCTTACATTCGAGAAAACGTGCATGCTTTATCGAGCATCTACGCGGGCGACGCCTATGACTTAGGCTAACTCATAGTTTGTGACGAATACCAACTTTTCTTGTCCCAAGCCACGGGATGAAGGACCGAGTGTCATTTTCAAAGCACGCCGTGCACCAACTTTAATCCGATCGTGGGGCATTTTCCATGTTCTAAACTCGATTCGATCCGTCAGGATAATTTCCTTTAGCTATGTGGATTCGTCTCTTTTATTATTAAGCCTACTTGTGCAAGTTGAAAACACGCAATTTATTAAGTGAAGGCTAAGATGAGGGAAGTTTACCGAAACTACCCCACCTGAGCGATGTCTTCGAGTCGCCATTGTAAGGCCAAGTCCGAACGCCGTCGGCGTTTCGATTCCTCCGATTGACTTCGCGGGATGGGGCACTACACCCCCCCATGCATGTTCTCCTAGTTCTTGTTGTATATACCTGCGATCTTGCATGTAACTTGTACTTGACCTATCTTGTGATGACCCGGCTCGATAACTTGTTGAGCATAACATGACTTGCCAGTATTGATCATGACATAAATACGACTCGACCTGAACACGGCATGATAATCTTAATAGTGGCCCGTCGAGATGCACTCCTGACAAGTAATCTTGACAAGTAACAAGTAACCCGACATGACATGATAATCTTGAAAGGCTGTTGCGACAGCTACCCTGACTTGCTAGGTAACACTTTTCTAGACACCGTGGTTGATTTTCCTGATTGTGCTTGTACAAGCTACCTATCCCACCCTGCATCATGTCTAGGATATGGATTCCTGGTTACCACGGTCAGGAATTCATAATAAATCTGACTAGGTTAATGACTAGATTGATCAAGTATTTCATATAGAGAGGTTTTCCAGTTACAGGCGATCTCGTTATCCCGGCCATACCTGAGTGGACTTGTAGCCTGCCGATGAGTAGGGCACATTTCCAACCCACTGTTATGTGGGGCACTTCTTGAAATCGTAAGTACCAAAGCACACTGCCATGTGTTGCACTCCAAGTCACCTAATGATTCTCTAAACTCTTGATAACTCTAAGTAACCTCGCCTGGATAACCTGGATAGCTGCAGGGCTTGTGACTCGGAAACATCTCAAATGCATCTCATTAGTAACTAGGCCTGTGATAACCCTAGTTTAGCTAATGATAACAAGTCGTAAGACTTGATTTGCCGTGCCTAAATGCTTGCCTTGTGGTTAACATGGGAATTATATTCTGCCTCTTGTTTTCATAATGTAAGCTACTATTTTATTCTAACCCTGTCTTCTTGTTACTTTATCTTGTTCACTATTTATATCTTCTGTTTATTAACCTGCTGGTTTTAGTTCCTTAATGAATCATCCATTGTGGCACTCGCTCTTCTGGGTTCTGACCTAGCTGATTTTGTATAGCCAGATTTTGGAGTAGCACCCGAGGATCTACCTGTCTTCCAGCCAGATGGTGAACACCAGACGTAATTCCGGCAACGAGTGGGTTCTTATTTGCTCTCCTACTCTATTGTAAATTATTTTTTTGAGACGTTTAGCCGTCGAGCAAGTGTTAGCTCGTGTTGAAACCAATATTCTGTCTGCCTAAGGGCTGTAGCATGATTAACAAATCCTATGGTTGATCATGTATGACTTTAACTCTTACTAGTCTTCGTATTTTGTATGACTAGCTTCATGATCATCTGAATATGTAATGTTTGGGACGCCTTACTTTGTATATCTAATGATCTAATATCTTGAAACATTTATTTGCTTGCTTGAGATTGAGACACTAGGCTTGTTCTTGACCATAAGAGACTGATGGATTGTAGTTAAACCCCCCATGCATCTAGAGAGTCGTGATCATATCGCGAGGTAGGTTGCACTTCAAGGTACGTAGTTGGCTGTGTCTGTCCTCCGCTCTCCAGTATTCTGGTTCTAGGGCGTGACAAATTCTAATATGTGGAGTCGTAATGCCTTCGAAGATACAATTGTTACGTTCTTTCCACACATGTCATACTGTTGCAGCAAGTCTAAAACAAGCTTCTAAGAACCAAAGCGGCCCCCTCCTCCTTTGGTTGCCGATATCCTCTATTATTTCAATGATCTATTGACTGCCGCCAGCCTGTAGCTGTAACTTCTGCATTTGTTGCTGCCATAGATTCCATGTAGCAGGGCATTGGAAGAACAAGTGAGCCATTATCTCTTCATGCCAGCTGCATAATACGCATCCCTGACCCCCGGTAATGATGCCAAATCGTACAGTCGGTCAAGCGTTGGAAGTCTCCTCAACATCAGTTTATACAAGCAAAATTGAAATTTTCTTGCAGACTCCTTTTCCCAGATGAACTCAAACATGTCCAGTTTGGGATATTTCGTCCGGATGGCGTCATATACTTGGCCATGTTCGAAAGTCCCCGATGACGTCCCTTTCCACACCCAATTGTCCTCCGTCTGTACAAGGTCCACCTGCACTTGCTTGATCTCGGTGGAAGCATAGTGCACCCCGGCATGAGTTTTCGGTCGCCATTGTCCATCTATAAGGATGCGGCTGACCCGGTCAGCTGCTCGTGGCCTCCCCAGTGCATGGTCGCCTGCTAGTTCCTCCAAGCTGTGGTGACCGATCCATGGATCGTATCTCAAGCTCGTACGCTGGCCATCGCGCATTATGCATAGAACATGTTGCTTGATATTGTCACGCTGCTTAATAGTCTTAAAAGTTACTGCCATGTTATTATTGGATGGTAGGATCCAATAATTTTGATGCTTCTCATATTTAGCCCTCATCCATCTCGCCCATAGGGAGTCCATAGATATAAACTTCCATGCAAGACGCATGGTGGCCACGTCTCATAGCGAGGACTGGGAGTAGACTCCCACTCCTCTTTCCTCCTTTGGCTTGGCTTGCATAGCACATCCCATCCGATTGAGTTCAGGCCACCCTCCAGACGAAGTCGGCACATACCATTTCCAGCTTTTTGATAGTAGTCCGTGGTAGCATGATAGACTGGAGCCAGTATATGGCAATTACATTGATTACCGAATGTACCGTTTCGATCCGCCCACCGAAGGATAAGCTTTGTGCATTCCACCCCTCTGTGCGTCTCTGTACGTACTCAAGTAAACTCTGGCATTCCATGTCTCTGGAATAATTGATCGAGAGAGGAATGCCTTAGTACTTGACTGGAATTTTGTCGCGTTCCACCCCTATAACCTGCGCTTTCTCCTCTTTGTCGGGACAATGTCGGTTGAAGTACACATTGCTCTTATCCCTATTCAGTTTCAGGCCAGTATGCAAACTGATAGTAGTCATGATTGTGTCCAGCGCCCTCAGACCCTTTGTAGTAGGATTGATAAATACCAATAGATCGTCCGCGTAAATACGATGCAAGACGTGCGACAGAATAGACTTCTGCAAAGCGGTGATTCTCCGATAAATGACCCTCTCCTCCATCAGACAGGAGAAGTATTACATCACTAGTGTAAACAAATATGGTGATAGCGGATCGCCTTGTCGAAGGCCTCTATTACTCTTTATGAATCCATACGGTGTACCTTTAAGTAACACAGAGAAAGTAGGAGTGTTGATACACTCTCGGACCATAGTGACCCATTTCTGATCAAAACCGAGAGCGGTCATAATATATAATATGACAGACGAACTCCCGATTAAATGTGTCGTAGGATTTTCGTAAATCTAGCTTGATGCACGCACGTTGTCCTCCTGCCTTGTTGAAGTCACGTACCAATTCGTGTGCAGTAGATTATTGTCTGAGATGGCTGGTCCCTTAATAAAAGCGGCCTGATAGGGGGATATCAGGCCCTTCATGATTCCTTCAATACGCCGACACATGAGATGCGTGATAATTTTATAGAGACAATTGCAACACGCAATTGGCCAGTAGTCTGATAGTGAGGTAGCACCTTCTTTCTTGGGTATCAGCATGAGGTATGTATGATTGAGTTCCCGCAACAGTCGCCCATGTGTGAAGAAGTCTCAGACCAACTCTAATACTTGAAACTTTATGTCCTCCCAATGTAGCTTGTAGAACTTGCTTCCAAAGCTATCTGGTCCCGGAGCTTTGTTGGGGCCAGCATCTTTGATGATAGCCTCTAGTTCTCCCATCTCCACCGTAGCATGCAGAATACGATTGCCATAGGGGGTGACAAGTCGTTTGCATATTATATCTGGAAAGTTAGTCATATAATCAGACTGATTAAATAACTCTGTGTAGTCCCTGATGGCTTCCGCTTGAAGCTCGCTCATGGTCGTTGCTTCCTTTCCGTCTAGCCGAATCAGCTTGCCAATATGGTCCCTGATGTATGCGTACCACGTCGAAGAAGAATTTTGTGCACTTGTCACCCTTATGTAACCAAGAGCATTTTGCACGTTGAGCCAACTCAATTTCTTCTTGCATGCGTAGCCGGGATACTTCCTTGATCAGTACTTGCTCCCCTCCGGTCAGTTGCACGTTATTAAGGTCCTCTTGTAGGCGCTGTTGTAAGCGCCTCTTTTACGCGCTTCAATCGGTGTACAAGGCGAAATGGATATTCCCTTGTATGTCACCGCCCATGCCGCTTCTCACCGCATCCCCGTATCCTTCACTTAGATGCCATTTGTTATTGTATCTGAATGGTCTAGCACGGTGATGTTCAGGTGCAGAGGGCCGAATGCACTGGGGGAATGGTCACTGGTTCTCACAGCTAGACCCTCGACCGCAATATCGAGGAATATATTAAACCAATCATTGTTCCCTAATGCTATATCCAACTGACACACCACACATTTTTGTACTGCTTTGTTGTTCCACATCCAAATATATCTTCTTTCGAGATACTGCAGTCCCGATTGAAGAAGGCACGATCTGAACTCCTGTATGATAGGATCTGGAACTGGATGCCCCCAACTTTTCATGTCGATATAGGAGAGCGTTAAAATCACCCATTACCAGAAGAGGGAGTTTGTATTGGTCCTTGGCCAGATTGGCTGTATGGATCAGAGATTGCTACAACTCCAGCCGCTTCTTTCGATCGTTGTGCCCGTACACGGCACCAAACAGGAATTGGAACCCCCCTTTATTCTTGAGATGAACGACAATCAGTTGTTCTGTAGAGAGAACAGTTGTGCCATCCCAGCTTCGACTATCCTATTATATCCATATGCACGCCATGTGGCAAAGCTGCAGGTTATGAATTTGCTTCCAATGAGGCAATGTCCTACGTAAAAGCATCCTTTCCGTCTTGATTTTTGTCTCGAGCAACGCACAAATGGAGTGTTGTCCTTTTTCTAATCATTTGGTTGATTTCTTTCCAACAACCCAACGAACACACACCCGCATACGTTCTACTCTGGGAGCGGGACATGTTCGTCTTCATCAATCACCTCGGTATCAACAGCTTCACTATGTTCTTGAGATGGTTCGAGTTGGAACTTCTCGGTCCATCTATAGGATTATTTAGGCAGACTTCCACGTTCCCCATTTGCTGCGAAAAGACTGGACGGCTAGAGTCCTCATCAGTAGATCCCACATGTCATTTTCTGCTTGTACTTCCATCCCCACCATGAGTACCGCTCCCTTTGGATTCCTTCACCCGACAATCATATATGTTGGGTCTCATTTTGCCTTTGTTGTGATGTGTTTCTCTTGAGAGCGTCTTCTTCCTTGAGTTCGAGCTCCCTCCCGCATGGAAAGTGATGATTTGTCCTGTCGTTGTCGCATCTTTACTAAACTCCACCTGCTCTGTAGCACTTGTGAATATGCTCGACACTGCATTATTCGTCTTGTCCGTCCTATGGTTACTACCAGCTTCATTATGTGATTCAACCTCCATGCCTTCACTAGTGCCAGATTGTTGTAGTCCGCTCGTGCTTATAGGTTTGTTGGTCCCTTGACGAACAATCGATGGAAAAAACACGAGTTCAGAAACAATTGTAAAGACAATGTTTCTGGCAACAACACCCTAAAGAAGGTGAAGTTGTTTTACGAGAATCTAAAAAGATTATTTCGTAATATTTCTCGAAGGCAACAGAACCGTATAACTTCTAAAGAGAAGCGACGGTATTTTCGAAGGCAACCGAACCGTATTACTTCTAAAGAGAAGCGACGGTATTCTCGAAGGCAACAAGAGATGATCAACAACAGTTGAGTCTCAGATTCTCGAAGGCAACAGAAAGAGGGAGGAAGAAGAAGAACGGATCTCGCTGGGGTGTAGAACACCGGCGCTCAAAGCTATACCCGCAGTACGGATAAGCTCCCAGGAACCAGCAAGTTCAGGAGAACTTCTGGAACGCTCGTAAGTCAATATTTGAGACTTGAACGGGCTTCCTGGACTTAACAGACTCCCTCAACTCTCTTCTTGGTGCATCTTTCAAAGGAGGCCAAGGGGCTCTATTTATAGAGTGGAGTTGAGACTTCACCTCTTCTCCTATCCGATGTGGGACTAAAATACCAATACTCAAAAATAGAGTTTGATATTTTAGATCATCCCACAATCAGCATAGAAGTGTGCCAGTCCACGCCTACCCCCCGAACACTCCCGTGCATGCACGAGACATCCTGGAGTCCGTGTCCGAGTCCGAGTCCGCATCCGCACAACAAAAATTAACTTTCATCCTTGTTGGATTTAATCCTTTTTCCTTCTAGAAAATACTTCCACATGGCACAAACTTATGCCCCACTACACCTCATGTGCACACCTCAACACAAGCAATGCATTATATTGAGATAATCACCATTTGGTGTAGCCGATGTGGGACTATCTTTTCTAGTCCAAAGGCAAAAACACCAACAATCCCCCACATATCTCAATATATGGGTTGAGCGTTCCCCACAGTGATTGTCCATCATGCATTAGGAGAGATGTCGCTACGACTTGAATCTTCCCGCATAGGTTAAATAACAGCATGATACAAGAATGGACTAAGCCTTGAATTCTGCACCATAACTGCAATTCTTCCTACTCACATAATGACATCAACTGTGCTTCTGGCTGCACATTGAAGGCCTTGTGCCAGCCTGGTTTCAGTGTATAATTTTGGGCGTCTACAAGCTTACCCTCAAGAGACGGCCTGATATCTCTTTCCATACACTATAGGTGAGTTCTTTATAAAGAGTCATGGCATGAAGCATTGCGCTTCTTTGCGGTGCTACGCCGCTATGACATGGCTTAAAGCCGAGGCTTTACCCCACCTGGGTACCTCATCGTAGTGTCATACTACTGTAGCATGAGGTCACAAGCCCCTTTGTAGTGCCAAACTACCCAGCATGAAGCCTTGCGCTTCCGTGCGGTGTTACGCCGCTATGACATGGCTTGCGAAGCCGAGGCTTTACCCTACCCGGTACCTCTTCGTGGTGTCATGCCACTGTAACATGAGGACATCGTCCTCTTTGTAGTGCTGTCTACCTCTCTTTATTACGATTATCATACAGCATTAGGCTACCTGCCTATTTGCGGTGCTACTCCGCTGTGACTTAGCTTGCAAAGTCGAGGCTTTATCCCTACCTGGGAACCTCATGGTGGAGTCACCCCACTGTAGCATGGAGTTTCACTCCTTGTAGTGCTGCTCTACCGTGCTTCCTGTAAAGCACACCAGGCATTCACTCTGCCTGAGAACTCATTAAGGCATTTAAGCCATTCTTCCCACAGGATCAATTTTCCGCAGAAAATACATAGTAGACAACAGTGGTTATGGGTCCGTAACCCTTCCATGTTCCGCAGAACAAGTACCCACTGTTAACTGATATTATTCTAGTCAATGATCCTCCTTTGAACCAAAAATTAAATGTCTAGTAGATTTCTCTTTGAACCAATAACATAAAATTTTATGGTAGGATTACAATAACACAATATCAGAAAGTCTTCAAGCCCATCTTCCTTGCTGTGTCCTCGACCAGCTGACGCTTGAGACCCTTCGTGAACGGATCCGCCAGGTTTTTCTGACTCCGAACATCGATCACTGCAATGATGCCCCTTTTGATGAGATCGTTCACTGCTCTGTGCTTCAACCGCACAGTCCTCTTCTTCCCGTTGAAGAGTTCATTTGATGCCACTGCTGCTGCCGCCTGGTTGTCACAGTATATCGGAATCGCCGGTATCTGAGCCCCAACCATTGGAAGGTCATATATGAGCTCCCGAAGCCACTCTGCTTCATCTGCAGCAGCGTCCAATGCAAAGAATTCAGATTCCATGGAGGAGCGAGATAACATAGTCTGCTTCTTCGACTTCCACGATATAGCAGCTCCACCCATGGCGAACACATATCCACCTGTGGAATATTCGCTCTCCACCTCTGAACACCAGCTAGCATCACTGAAGCCTTCCACTACTGACGGATCTCCGCTGTAGTATAGTGCATATGTCTGAGTCTTCTTGAGATATCTCATAACACGCTTCACAGCTTTCCAATGCTTTACGCCTGGATTGCTCGTAAATCGACTCAGCATTCCCACTGCAAAGGCTATGTCAGGCCTTGTGGCAGTAGTAGCGTACATCAAACTTCCGATGACGCTAGCATACTCCAACTGCCTGACGCTCTCCTTCGAATTTGGCTCCAGTTTCAGATCACTCCTGTACGGTGTATTAATAATAGGAAGATCTTGATACCCGTAGCGAGAGAGCATCTTCTCAATGTAATGAGACTGTGACAGCGCTATTCCAGTGCCTGTCCGAATGATCTTGAGCCCCAAGATTACGTCGGCATCCCCCAAGTCCTTCATACTGAACTTGGTCGAGAGGAATTTCTTTGTCTCTGTGACGCAGCTTAAATCCGTACCTAGGATTAGCATGTTGTCCACGTATAGACAAACGATTACTCCTCTTCCGTCAGCAAACTTCGTATAGACACACTTGTCTGTTTCACTGACCCTGTAGCCATTTGACCTTATCACCTTGTCAAACTTCTCATGCCACATTTTGGGAGCTTGCTTCAAACCATACAGAGACTTCATCAACTTGCAGACTTTGTCTTCCAGACCTCTGACGACAAAACCTTCTGGTTGTTGCATGTAGATCTCTTCGGTCAGCTCGCCATTAAGGAATGCCGTTTTCACATCCATCTGATGTATCACCAGCTTGTGTATTGCTGCTAAAGCAATTAACAATCTGATAGTTTTCATCCGAGCTACTGGAGCATAAGTGTCAAAGTAGTCGATCGCCTACTTCTGAGCAAATCCCTTGGCCACTAGCCTGGCCTTGAACTTGTCAATGGTTCCATCTGCTTTCATCTTCTTCTTGAAGATCCATTTGCATCCGATGGGTCTTGCTCCTTCTGGTAGGTCGACCAATACCCATGTGTTATTGGAGGTGATTGAGTCAATCTCGTTGTCAATCGCCTCCTTCCAGAATATAGCATCTCTGGTCTTCATCGCCTCATCATAGGTAAGCGGATCTGCTTCCACATGATAGGTGACGAAGTCATCTCCGAAGTCTTTCGGCCTCCTTGCTCGCTTAGTTGACGGCTCAGCGAGTTCTGGTTCAGCTGATGTCTCCTCGACAACAGCTCCATCTTGGACTACCGGTTCGATAAAGACCTCTGTCTGCTTCGCACCCTCATTATTCTCCGGAATATCTACGAGAACAATGTTCTTGTGCCTTGCAAACTTTTCTTCAAAATATTCAGCATCGCGAGATTCGATGATATGATTTGACTCGATATCAAGGAATCTCCGAGCATCACTCTTCTCGGCATACCCCAGGAAGATCGCCTTAGTAGTCCTTGTCCCCAGCTTCTGAATCTTCAGATCCGGGAGCTTCACATAAGCCAGGCACCCCCACACTCGAATGACATTCAGGTTGGGTCTGACTTTGAACCAGAGTTCATGAGGAGTTATGTCGGAAGTTGCATATGGCACTCTGTTCAGAATGAAAGTGGCCGTTAATGCAGCTTCTCCCCAATAGCACTTTGGGAGACCCGCAGTCAACAGCATAGAGTTCATCATCTCTGTCAACGTTCTGTTCTTCCTTTCTACTACTCCGTTGGATTGTGGAGAATACGGAGCCGTCGTCTCGTTGATGATTCCATGTTCTTTGTAGAATGATGAGAATTCGTGAGACCTATATTCCCCACCTCGATCACTCCTCAGCCTCTTGAGTTGTTGTCCAGTTTGCCGTTCAGCCTCGGCCCTGAACTTCTCGAATGCTTCGTCTTTAGATTTGAGTAAATAGACGAAGGCATACTTGGAGAAGTCGTCTATGAAAGTAATGAAATACTTCATCCCGGCCTTTGTAGAGAATTGTTTGAAGTCACAGATATCTGAGTGAACCAACTCCAGAAGATCTGTGCTTCGATTGACCCTGTGAAAGGGTTTTCTAGTGATCTTCGTCTGAGCACATATCTCACATTTCTCTACCTTACCCCCACACTTGGAGATAAGTCCTAGACTAGACATTTTGTTTATTCGCTTACAATGAACATGTCCTAGTCTATTATGCCATAATTCAAGAGAGTAATTCAAACTAGTGATAACATTAACATTATTATGCTGGGTTACAACAAGCTGAATTTTGTACATTCCTTCAGTCTGAAAAGCTTTCCCGAAGAAAGTACCCTTCTTGGACATCACCATTTGGCCAGCATTGATGTCCATCCTCAAGCCTGCGTTGCAGAACAGGCTCCCAGAGATCAGGTTCTTTGCGATTGCAGGAACATGCTTCACACCTTGAAGCGTCAGAATGTTCCCCGATGTAAGCTTCAGCTCCACCGTCCCGATCCCCAGTACTTCAGCTTGTGCCTGGTTCGCCATCATGACTTTCTCGGAAGTAGGCTCATAGGAGACGAACCAGTCCTTGTCTGAACAGACATGACATGTCGTGCCAGTGTCTATCCACCAGTCCAAGTCTGCCCCCACAGTTGCAACCTGTGCTATCATGGCAACCTGATTAGTAACCAAAGAAACCTTGTTAGGCTCACCTTGCTCTTTGGGCTTGGACTTGCATTCACTTTTATAGTGACCCTTCTTGCCACAGTTGAAGCAAGTCACATGGGACTTGGACTTCTGTTGCTTGAATCCTGGACCCTTCACTTTCAGATTCGAGAAGTCCTTCTTCTTGTGGTGAGAAGCCGCCTGCTTCCCTTTGTTCTCTCTGGTGGCTTGAACCAGATTTGCCGTTGCTAGTTGCTTGGATAGGGCGTCCAACTTCTGTTGAGAGCGCATTTCGTCCTCAACATGAATCTCACTGAGGAGATTATCCAGGCTAATCTCCATCTTCTTCCTATGTATCCTTGCATAGATGTTGCTCCATCCTGGAGGAAGTTTTGCCACGATCCCTCCAACGACGAACTTGTCGACGAGGGGCATGCTATCATCCTCCAGTTTCTGGCGCAGCTTCAGGAACTCTTTCACTTGGGGCAGCATGGTCTTCTCATCTTCAAAGACCCATTTGTGGTATTTTTCAACCATGAACATCTTCGACCGGGCCTCGTCGTCGTCATACAGCTTCCCCACGGACTCCCAGATCTCTTTGGCAGAAGTCTTCTTTGTGTAGGACTCGGCCAGAGAGTCTTCCATGGAATTCAGGATCAGCAGCCTGCATATGCTGTTATCCTTTTTCCACTTCGTCTGCTTGCTCGTAGCAGCGGCCAGAACAGCAGCAGATCCTGTTGCTGGAACGATTGGTTCTTCCTCATCCAACACGTGATCAACATCCACGAGTTGAAGGTTCAGAGTCACCTTTCGCTTCCAGATCTGGAAGTGTTCACCGTCGAATTTCTCCAACTTGTTAAAGCCGGTATCGACAAGCGAAGCACGAGTGTTTTCCATCGAATCGTATAGCTTTGAGATTGTTGGTCCCTTGACGAACAATCGATGAAAAAAACACGAGTTCAGAAACAATTGTAAAGACAATGTTTCTGGCAACAACACCCTAAAGAAGGTGAAGTTGTTTTACGAGAATCTAAAAAGATTATTTCGTAATATTTCTCGAAGGCAACAGAACCGTATAACTTCTAAAGAGAAGCGACGGTATTTTCGAAGGCAACCGAACCGTATTACTTCTAAAGAGAAGCGACGGTATTCTCGAAGGCAACAAGAGATGATCAACAACAGTTGAGTCTCAGATTCTCGAAGGCAACAGAAAGAGGGAGGAAGAAGAAGAACGGATCTCGCTGGGGTGTAGAACACCGGCGCTCAAAGCTATACCCGCAGTACGGATAAGCTCCCAGGAACCAGCAAGTTCAGGAGAACTTCTGGAACGCTCGTAAGTCAATATTTGAGACTTGAACGGGCTTCCTGGACTTAACAGACTCCCTCAACTCTCTTCTTGGTGCATCTTTCAAAGGAGGCCAAGGGGCTCTATTTATAGAGTGGAGTTGAGACTTCACCTCTTCTCCTATCCGATGTGGGACTAAAATACCAATACTCAAAAATAGAGTTTGATATTTTAGATCATCCCACAATCAGCATAGAAGTGTGCCAGTCCACGCCTACCCCCCGAACACTCCCGTGCATGCACGAGACATCCTGGAGTCCGTGTCCGAGTCCGAGTCCGCATCCGCACAACAAAAATTAACTTTCATCCTTGTTGGATTTAATCCTTTTTCCTTCTAGAAAATACTTCCACAGGGCACAAACTTATGCCCCACTACACCTCATGTGCACACCTCAACACAAGCAATGCATTATATTGAGATAATCACCATTTGGTGTAGCCGATGTGGGACTATCTTTTCTAGTCCAAAGGCAAAAACACCAACATGTTCGTCGTTGATACTACTTGTGGCCCCTCTCCCTTTCCATTACCCTAACCAATCCCCTCTCATGGCTGCATACTCGGTTGCCTGTGCATTCCGCCTAGTTTGCACTCCTTCAGAGGATGGACAAAACACTTATGTTGGAAAAGAAACGCGGAAACCTTTCCCCAAACTAGAGAGTACCTGCGAGAGAACCGAGCAAACAACGCACAAACCAAAAAACACCAAAACAACCACGCAGACACAGAGAATTTTTGACGTGGAAAACCCTTGCAGAAAAAAACACGGGACGATCGGAGTCCAACCCTGAGAAGCCTCCACTAATGAAATAGAAGAATTACACCCTCTACAAATTTCTCCCAATCCAAATCGGATTCCCACAACACTTGGAAGCAAGAACAATGATTACAAGGCTACGAAGAATAAGAACGACGAGTAGAGATTACCCGAATCCGATTCTCCTCCGAAAAAGACCTTCAATCCTCCGTCTTCTCTCCCAAAGTTGTAATGGCACTCTTGCCTCCTTCCTCTCTCTTTTCTTGTGTGTTCTATAATGATTAGGGTTAGGAATAACCTAATATTAACTCCCCTAATCTGCAGTAAAATCTGGACCATCAGATATGATCCAACGGTGAAAACTTACCCTGAAAAATGCTTCAGCCCCGACGACACAGAGTTCGGCCAGAACTCTGTGTTCTGACTCCAGAATAGTTCTGGAACCAGGGGGACAAAGTTCGACCAGAACTCTGTCCTGGGGCAGAGTTCAGCCAGAACTCTATCCTAGGGCAGAGTTTGGCCCAAACTCTGCTCCCCTGTTCCAGAATGGCTCCATGTAGCTTCTCGAGCTTCTTCGTCTCCTCCAACTGGCCTCGTCACCTCCACGAGCTTCTCTGACACACAGACGGCGCTCGTCGTACTCCGAGGTCTTCTCCACATAGGTTGGGAACCCCACCCACTCCAATAAATCTCCCCCTTCACAACTATGTGGAGGAGGTCGTCATCCCGACGATCTGCCTGCAGTACTCAAACTTTCTCCTCGGTAGAACCTTCGTGAGCATGTCCGCTCCATTGTCATCAGTATGAACCTTCTCAAGCACCACGTCCTTCTTCTCAACCACATCCCGTATCCAATGATACCGAGTCTCGACGTGCTTGGACCGACTATGAAATGTCTGGTTCTTTACGAGGTGAATAGCACTCTGACTGTCGCAAAGCAAAGTATACTGCTCTTGCTTCAGCCCTATTTTCTGCAGCAGCTTCTTCATCCACAGCAGCTCCTTGCAAGCCTCCGTCGCCGTAATGTATTCCGCCTCCGTCGTCGACAAGGCAACACACTTCTGCAATCGCGACTGTCATGATACCGCTCCTCCGGCAAACATCATCACATAGCCCAAAATCGATTGTCTTGTGTCTACATCTCCAGTCATATCAGCGTTGGTATACCCAAACCAGCTTCGGCTCGTCACCACCAAATGAAAGTCTTCAATCGGCAGTTCCCTGAAGGTATCGTAGAATCCACTTGACCGTACTCTAATGTACCCTTCCAGGATTTAAAAAATACCTGCTAATTGTGCCAACTGCATGAGCGATGTCTGGCCTCGTACACACCATAGCATACATAAGGCTCCCCATAGCTGAAGCATATGGAATCCGCTCCATATCTTCTTTTTCGTCCTCGGTAGATGGACACTGCTCCTCAGTGAACTTAAAGTGGGCCGCAAGGGGGCAACTCACTTTCTTCGACCCGTCCATACCGAAACGTTAAAGTACCCGGTGAATGTAATTCTTTTGGGACAAATGTAGCAGCTTGGACTCTCTCTCTCTCTCGGCTGATCTCCATCCCAAGAATAGTCTTCGCTACGCCCAAATCCTTCATAGAGAAGGCCGTGGCCAGTTGGCGCTTCAACTCCGCTATCCTAGTGGCATTCCGACCCACTAATAGCATATCATCTACATAGAGCAATAAAATAATGAAATCATCATCGACAAAATACTTCACGAATACACAGTGATCCGATGTCGTCCGTGCATAACTATGCTCCCCCATAAATGACTCAAACTTCATGTACCACTGTCTCGGAGCCTGCTTCAGACCATACAAGCTCTTCCTCAACCGGCAGACCAAATGTGACTTGCCCTTCTCACAGAATTCCTCTGGCTGCTCCATGTATAACTCCTCCTCAAGATCTCCGTGGAGGAATACCGTCTTCACGTCCATCTCTTCGACCTCCAAGTCGAGACTGGCTACCAATGCTAGCACCACCCGAATAAACGAATGCTTGACGACAGACGAAAAGATCTCATCATAATCCACGCCTTTCCGCTGACCGTAGCCTTTAACTACCAGCCTCGCTTTGTATCGAGGGCGAGTAGCATCATCCGTCTGCTTCACTCTAAACACCCATCGATTCTTCAAAGCATTCTTGCCCTTTGGTAACCGCACCAGCTCATAAGTGGAATTAGTATGCAAGGAACTCATCTCCTCATGCATAGCCTCCATCCACTCTTTCCTGCGTTCGTCTTTCATAGCCTCTGCAAAACTTTCGGGCTCTCCCCCGTCAGTTAGTAGCATATACTCACCCGATAAGTATCTCGTAGATGGTCGACGATCTCTGTCGCTCCTTCTCAGTGGAGCCACTGGTGCTGGCTGTATACCAACAGCCTCCTCCCCTTCAGGAACTGCCTCCCCGACATGCTCATCCTCCTGAGGGACACCCTGACCATGATCAACAGGCAGATGATCAAGGTTGGGAGCAACTCCATGTACTGGCTCCCCCATAATTGGATCCTCTGTGATGTCCTCTAGAAACTGCTCGAAGCGAAATGACTCTAACTCAGGCAATTCCTCAGCCTCAGAAGGCGTCTCGGAATCCTGAGTGTTGGTCATGGTCTGATCCTCGACGAATACCACGTCCCTACTTCTGTAGAGCTTTCTTTCCACTGGATCGTAGAGTCTATAGCCAAACTCATCCCGACCGTAGCCGACAAAGACGTATCGCCTCATCTTCGGCTCAAGTTTGGTCCTCTCGTCCTTCGGTACATGCACGAAGGCCTTAAAGACAAATACTCGTAGGTGATTGTATGAAGGCTCTTTGCCGTACCATACTTTGTCAAGCACATCACCCTGTAAAGGAGCACTAAGAGATAAATTAATAAAATAAGCAGCTGTGAGAAGAGCCTCACCCCAATAACTGTCCGGCAAATTTGCTTCTGACAGCAAACACCGCACCCTCTCCATCAGTGTCCTATTCATGCGCTCCGCTACACCATTGAGCTGAGGTGTCTTGGGCGGAGTCTTCTGGTGTCGTATCCCCTGTTCTCTGCAATAAGCATCAAAGGGACCGATGTATTCGCCGCCGTTGTCGGACCGAACACACAATAACTTCTTGCATGTCTCTCTTTCAACAGAGGTCTGAAACTCTTTGAAAGTAGGCAGCACCTGATCCTTGGTCTTTAAGACATAGACCCAAACCTTCCTGGAACAGTCATCAATAAAAGTTATAAAGTAAGAAGCACCATCAATAGATTTTGCCTTCATAGGACCGCAGACATTCGAGTGAATCAACTCGAGCAACGCCGGCTTCCTTGAACTTGGGTGACTTCGGAAAAATACCCTATTTTGCTTCCCAGCTAAGCAGTGCGTGCACTTCTCCAACATTGTAGACTTGATCCCTGGAATCACCTTCCTGTTCACCAAGTAGCTCATCTCCTTCTCGCTGATATGGCCGAGCCGCCTGTGCCACAACTCGGTAGACACATCACTGACTGCGTTCACCTCCTGTGCCCCCTGTGCGCTCTCCTCCATATTGTAGAGATCGGACTTCTTGCTTCTCTGGCAATCACCATAGAACCTCTAGAAAGCTTCCACTGACAATTCCCAAAGAGACTGAAGAATCTCTCGTCATCCAACCTTCCAACCGACACCAGGTTGAAACGGATATCAGGGACATGACGAACATCTTTGAGAACAAGAACTGCACCCGTTTTTGTTCTCAAATGCACATCTTCAATGGCAACCACCTTTGACACATCTCCATTGCCCATCTTCAACACTCCACAGACGTCTGTTGTGTAAGTGGCAAATAGTGTCCTGTTGTGAGATACATGTGCTGAAGCCCCTGAGTCCACCAGCCAAGAATTGTCATCGCAGGCGAGGTTTGTAATGACCTCATCACCTACGACGATCATATTGCCTCCATTTATCGAGGCCGCCGTTGTAGTGTTCTCATCTTGCTTCCCCTTGTCGCCCTTCTTCTCTCTCTTCCAAGCAAAACAATTTTGCTTGATGTGGCCCTTCTTGCCACAGTAGTAACACTCCGAGTCCTCGTACCGACCCTTGGACTTCCCCCTGCTCTTATCTCTGCCACCACTTGGAACCCTGTTTTTGCCCCTTTCGCGGCTCTCTGAAACCAATGCCTCTGAGTAGTAGGATGTGGATGAAGTGCCCTGAGAACGTCTTCGTATCTCTTCATTCAGCACCCCGCTCTTGGCAAACTCCAGACTGACCATGCCATCTGGAGCAGAAGCGATCATAGATACTCGTACGGTCTTCCACGAGTCTGGCAATGTACACAGCAGCCATAGTCCATGAACCTCGTCGTCGAACTTGACTCCCATCGAAGACAGCTGGTCAACCACGTCCTGGAAATCACTCAAGTGATCCGTAATAGACGCCCCATCTTTGTACCGCAGACCCATTATCGTCTGGATCAGGAACAACTTGTTTACCTCGGTCTTCTTCGCGTACAAAGATTTCAGCTTATCCCATAACGTCTTCGCGTGCTCAATATTGGCAACGTGGTTGTACACGTTCTCGTCAACGAACTGCCTGATATATCTGCACACCTATATATGCTCGAATTTCCAGTCCTCCTTGGATTTATTACTGGGCTTCTCGGATGCAAATACGGGCAGATGCAGCTTCTTGACAAACAGCAAATCTTTCATCTTGCTCCGCCAATAGTGATAGTTGGCACCGTTCAGATTCACCATGCCCACCGGCTTTGCGTCCATCTCTCCTCTCTAGTTTTCTGTCAACTCCTGACACCCTTCTGAATTCCAGAACTTGGCTCTGATACCACTTTGTTGGAAAAGAAATGCGAAAAACTTTCCCCAAACTAGAGAGTACCTGCAAGAGAACCGAGAAAATAACGCACAAACCAAAAAAATACCAAAACAACCACGCAGACACAGAGAATTTTTGATGTGGAAAACCCTTGCGGGAAAAATCACGGGACGATCGGAGTCCAACCCTGAGAAGTCTCCACTAATGAAATAGAAGAATTACACCCTCTACAAACTTCTCCCAATCTAAATCGGATCCCCAGAACACTTGGAAGCAAGAACAATGATTACAAGGCTACAAAGAACAAGAACGACGAGTAGAGATTACCTGAATTTGATTCTCCTTCGAAAAAGACCTTCAATCCTCCGTCTTCTCTTCCAAAGTTGTAATGGCACTCTTGCATCATTCCTCTCTCTTTTCTTGTGTGTTCTATAATGATTAGGGTTAGGAATAACCTAATATTAACTCCCCTAACCCGCAGCAAAATCTGGACCATCAGATATGATCCAACGGTAAAAACTTACCCTAAAAAATGCTTCAACCCCGACGACACAGAGTTTGGCCAGAACTCTGTGTTCTGACTCCAGAATAGTTCTGGAACCAGGGGAATAGAGTTCGGCCAGAACTCTGTCCTGGGGCAGAGTTCGGCCCGAACTCTGTCCTGGGGCAGAGTTCGGCCGAACTCTGCCCCCCCTGTTCCAGAATGGCTCAAACTCTGCCCCCCTGTTCCAGAATGGCTATATGTAGCTTCCCGAGCTTCTTCGTCTCCTTCGACTAGCCTCATCACCTCCCCGAGCTTCTCTAACACACAGACGGCGCTCGTCACACTCCGGGGTCTTCTGTACATAGGTTGGAAACCCCACCCACTCCAATAACTTACAATGTAATTGGCACATAGGAGGAACCCACTCATATTCAACTTCCTGCATATAGACCTGACCCGATGGTACTTCATATTCTAGACGCGTTGGTAGTTCTTTTCTAGCCTCCATCTCAACAAAAATTCTAGCATACCCCATCATTGATCTACTGTTGGTCGCATCATCTGCCTTAATGGGTTTACCTACTGTGAAACCCATGTTTGAATTTATTAATAAAAAGTGTTATCATTAATATTTCTAAAATTATTATTATTATTAATATTATTATTATTAAATATTTTTGGGTGAAAATGATTTCGAAAATAACTTACAACATGGACTTTTGATTTTCGGACCCAGACCCAGACCCGAGTCCGAACCCAGACCCAGGCCTGAGCCCAATTCTTTCCTATTTCTTAATTCTGATTTCTTTGGACTTGGTTAAGTATTATTAAAAAGAAAATAAAATAATATTGTGGCTGGTCCCGTAGGACCAGCATCTGAATTGGCCAACCCCACTCCCTCACGAATTGGTAAGCCTTCCTATTCTTTCTCCCTGACAGCTCTCCTGTCCACACACGCCACCCCACCTCTCCAACGTTCACTACAAACTCTCCTTTTTATTTTCCCACTCCCCATTCTCCTCTCTTCACCTACTCAGAAGAGCAAAACTCTCCATCCCACCAAACTAACTCTCTCTACTCTCTTCACTCTCTCCCACACAGAAGTTTTCCCCAAACCCCAACCACTCAAACTCCTCTCTGGAAGATAACGCCACTCTTTTCCCACCAAACCCTCTTCCCGAAGTCCGGCTTGTAATGTCCGTGGTTCGCATTACGTATTGGGAATACGTGTACGTATTTCGGGCTCGTATTTTTGGTTTTTCATAATTAGTTAGCCTTGGATATATTTTTTTTTATTAGCATGGTTCATCATGGCATTGCATTGGCTTGGTTTGGTTCGGTTTAGTGGGTTTGGCTTGGTTGGGTTTTATGTGGAGAACCACTCCCACCTACCACCACTCCCACCATAAATATCTATCCCACTCTCTCTCTTCCATTATTACTTATTACTCATTTCTTCTTCTCCATCTTTACTCTTCACCTACCAGAAGAGAGTTTAGAGCTTAGGCAAGTGCATCTTACTTTATGGAGGAATCCTATTTTTATTGTTCCATTGTCTTCCTCATGTGTTTCTAACCCACTTTAGTACTTGTCATTTTTCATTTCCATGGTTAAATTTTTGTAGATCTAGCTTTGTGGTATTTTTGGTTCCCAGGACTTTTGATCCATCACACTTGCATATTTTTGCTAGTTGATGGTTCCATGTTGTAGAGAATTTCGTTCTATCCCATTTTGACCTATGGAAGTCCAAATTTGGACTCCTGTGGGAAATTGGGTGGTGTGGAGAAGCCATGGTATTTTTCATGAACTTCTTCTCAGTTGGCAACAAAATGTTGCTGGCTTGCATTTATTTTGGCCGCAGGAGTTTTGCCTAGCCGCATGGGCATGGCAGCATTAATTATTTTCTGGCATGATGGCACTTAATAGCAAGCACAGTAATTTGGGCAAGGCCTAATAATTATTTGCCACGTACAGCTTGCAATAGTGTGCACATAATGTAGTGATGAGCCGCATGAATTTATTAATGGTTGGATCCGCATGTACTTGCTGGCCCTAAAATTTTGGGCCACTTGAGGAAGCCTTAGCCGCATGAAGTGAAGTAATAAATGCATGCAAGAAGCTAGTCGCATAGGCTTGAAAAGAGCATTTAATGCATTCTTTTCCTTGAAAGCATTTTGCATGTATTTTTCCTAATATATATTCAGTGAGCCGCATAGGCCACTCCAACTATCAGCCGCATGAAGACACCCATGTGGCATTCAATGCATTATTCATGATCCACATGCCTTCCAAGAATGCATTTACGTATTATTAATGCATTGTTCATGCATTAACAAGGTATTAATGCCTTGGAGCCGCATAGGCTACTGAATGCAATTATTAGCATTAACTAGTACATGTCTTTCCATATCTATTTTTTTAAGCATTAAATAATGCCCTTGGAGCCGCAGGGACTTGGATCCATGCATTAAATGCATCACTTTATGCGTTTAAGAACTTAAGTATTATATTGAGTGCTTTTATGCACCTTAAGCCCTATAGTTATAACAATTACTTAATACACCTTTCAAGAAAAGCTAGCCGCAGAGGCTCTGATCATTTAATGCTCTATTTACATTTAAGACCCTACTTATTCATTTAATGCTTTATTTGCATTTAAGATCCTACTTTATTACTTAAAGCTTTATGCAATTAAGGCTTAAAGAATTGTATTTAATGCTTTAAATGTCCTTCCTTGGCATCAACCGCATGGCCATTATTTATTTATTTGTTTGTACTTCCATGCAAGCGATGTGAGGGTGAGCCGCATGGATATTTACATCATTAATAATTGCTTAATGCAGAGCCGCATAGCCTTTGGCCATTAAATATTATTATTATTTGCATGTTGTATTTTTGTATGAATTCTAAGGTGAGCCGCATAGGCTTCCCTTCTCCCACTATCTAATATTTTGGCCATGTGAACCCTTAATTAGGTAGCTCACGTGAACCTTTTCTTATTGTAATTATTGTGGGGGTCCCACATAGCTTCTTTTAGTTGACTTGCTTGCTGAAATGGGAGCTTGCAATTATTGCGGGTCCCGCTATCTTTTGTCTTACTTGATTTCATGCCCTCTTTGTTATATTGGCCGCATGGGTGGCCTCCCACTCTCTTTGACCGCATATTTGTTCTCCCACTTTTGGACCACATGGGTCCCACTTTGATTATTTAAATGTCTTATTTGCGTAAATTGTGGTCAGAATTTCTTCCCACTCCCAACATGAAAGTTGTAGAGTTTCTCCTTGGCTTCAAGAATATATATTTTATATTATATTATTATTTTAATTGCTCAAGTTTCTTCCCTCCTTGATAATGACATGACTTGATGGTGACCCGCCGTGGTGCACTCCTGACATGATAACTTGACCTGACAAATTCGACATGATAACTTGACATGATAATTCTTGATAGTGGCCCGCCGTGGCGCACTCTTGACATGATGAACCTGACACGGTATATCTCGAATGCTGTTGCGACGGCTAACACGACTTGACAAGATTGAATAACTTGGACACCGTGGACGATTGTGCTTGTACAAATGAACCCGTCTTGTCTTGCATCATGTCTAGGACGGGGACCCCTGAGTACCATGGTCAGGGGAACCCACTGAAATCGACTAAGGCTAATCACTAGAATAATCCAGTAGTCATGAAGAGATTTTCCAGCTACAGGCAATCCTATTATCTGGACGCCCCACTTGGGATCTGTAGCCTGCCGTCGAGTAGGGCATATTTCCAGCACACTGTCATGTGTTTCACCCTCTAAGTCACCTAAGGGTACATGCGTTTCCTGGACGATGTACCCACTTGAATTCAACTCAAATTGCGTCCGGATAGCCTGGATGGTCTGCAGGGCGTGTGGCTGTGGAATAATCTCGCTGCATCTTGTTAGTAATTAGGCTTGTGATAACCCTAGTTAGTTAAAGTATCAAGCCGTACTTATTGCTTGGCCGTGAAATGTTGGATGAAGTTTATCAGTCTATTCTTGTCTTGATTCTGTACAAGATCATTACATGTCCTGATTTTTTAATTTATCCTGCCGATAAATGGTGGGAGAATCCAAGTTCTGTTCAGACGAAAGGTTACAACCCCGGTCCTTGTTTGGTTTACGGGTTGTAACCTAGTTATCTGAATAGTCTCATGGTTATCCCATCGTATATCACCTGCCCTGTTTTTCCTTAATTATTGTCTTTATTTTATATTATTACTCTTGTGCTGATTGCTGGTTTTAGTTCCTAAGTGAAGCCTCCTTTGTGGCACTTGCTCTTTCTGGGGTCTGACCCAGCTGGTTTTGTGTGGCCAGATACCAGAGCAGCTCCAGAGGATCTACCGAATCTCCAGCCACATGGTGACCACTAGACGGAATCCTGGCAACGAGTGGGTTATTTTTGGCTCTCCCACTCTATTGTAAATTATTTCTTTGAGGCGTTTAGCCGCCGAGCAAGTGTTAGCTCGTGTATATTTTTACTTACTGTCTGCTTACGGGCTGTAACATGATTGGCAACCTAGGGTTGATCATGTATGACTAAACTCTTGCTAGTCCTCATATTTTGTAACGACTAGCTTCATGATCAGCTGGATATGTAATGTTTGGGACGCCTTACTATTGTATATTTGGTGATCTTACATCTTGTAACTTTATTTACTTGCTTGTGATTGAGACACTAGGCTTGTTATTGACCCTAAGAGACTGATGGCTTGTAGATAAACCCTCATATATCTAGACAGCCGTGACCGTATAGTGGAGTGGATCCCATTTCATTATACGTAGCTGGCTATGTCTGCCCCCGCTCTCCAGTATTCTGGTTCTGGGGCGTGACAGCACCCCCTTTGCGCCCTGTCACCGCCGACCAAGCTCGCGCCAGCCCCGACCGCGGCTGCCCTTGGCCGACCGCCGACCAGCACCCCCGTCCAGCGCTCCCCCGCGGGTCCGCCCCGACCAGCGCACCCTTTGGCGCCATCTCTGCCGAACGTGCCCCGTCGGCCCTCCCTGGCCGACCTAGCCGCTGTCCCGCCGACAGCCCCTGTCTTCGGCGTCCCCGAGCTCGCTGCCTTTGGTGAGCTTTCCTGTTGTTCTCCGCCGTACCCTAGTTCTGGGTTTTTGGCGTTCTTCGTCAAACGCCGCTGGTTCCAGCGCTGATTTTGGGAGTTCGTCGCTGATTTGGAGTTCTTTCTTTCTATTTTATCATCTGAGAGCTCTAGCCGAGCAATCCGAGGTATAACCCCCTGTCCCGCCATTTTATTATTTATTGTCGATGATGAAATGGTCCCCGGTTCCCTTTGGGAATTCGGTATTAGCGACGTCGGAATTTTCCGGGACTTTCGGAAAGGTCCCGTGGATTATTTTGCATTCCCGGAATATTTCGGGAATGGTTTTTGGTATGTTTTAGTTTCTGGAAATTTCTGGGAACGTTCTGTGACTTGTGGATTTGGAATCGGACTTCCGAAATTATTTCGGGTCGTCCCGATTATGCTGTGGATTGGCTGTGGATATTTTATATATATATAATGTGAGTTTTTCCCTGGTTTGGGACTTGTAGGAATTATCGGCACCATTTTCCCAGTTTTTGGGTTGACCAAAAAACAGAGGAGATGCTGCCCGATTTTTTCGTAAATCCTGAATTATTTTCAAAATGAATTTAAAATGATTTTCGGAATTTATTCGATATTTGATTTTGGGGTGACGACCGTATCGGTCAATGGACCCGGCTAAGTGCAAACGATACCGGCCCCGCCCGGACGTTGAGACAATTAGCCAAAATGAGGATCGGACCATATCTGAGACTTATGATTTATCATTATTTTATTATTTATTTCTGTTTACATTATTTAATATTTTCAGTTTAGGACTAACGGCAGTTTATCTTATTTCAATTTATGTAAATAAATTGTAATGGGCATAAGCCCAGCTGGCTGGTCTGTGACTGTAATAGCTTAGATTTTCTGTCTTTTCTGGTTTTTCGTGTTTTATTATTTAACGATTAAAATGATTAAAAAGTATTTTTTGTATAAAATTAATTATTATTTTCTCACCTAAAAATTGACAAGTTTGTTAATAATTAAAAATCACGTGTTTTCTCACTAAAATAAAAAAAATTAGTTTTATATTTATATTTATAGAAAATACCGAGTTTTCATAAATAATCTGGCAACGACGAGTTTTCCCCGAATTCAAAAGTTAAATAATCGTTTTCCCTCGTTTTAAATCAACGTACTTAATAATTGTGCTTTTCTGTGTTTTGTTAATTAAACAACTAAAATTGGACTAGGATGCTAATAGAGATTTCCACTAGCGTAGCTAAGGCTGGTAAACCTAATCTCTGAGTTTATCTCTCGAATGTAGGAATTCGAGGACAACTCTAACTCCCCGTCTTGAAGTCTTCTACCCCTCCAGTCATTTCTATTTGAGGCAAGTATAGTTTGTGTTAGTTTACAGTTATTTATTTAATCGCTTTACTGCATGTCTAAACCACGATGCAAACACGAAACTCTCTCCGAGAGTACTGTACTGTAACTACTGGGGACTGGGGAATAGCGTAATGATTATGACCACTACTGTAACAAAACCCATTCTCCCTCCTGTAACAAACCCAAGCCGATCATATGTCATTACCTGTTCAAATTACTGTTTTATACTGTAACAAACTGTTCCTGTTTTAAAACTGTTTAGAACTGCATGATTCTATTACTTATTTAACTGTTTAAAAATTAGCATGAATTGTACTTTGCTCCCTTCTGACTGGAGATATATTTTTAGGGGATGTTGAGGATGCTGAACTGTGTTACAACAGCTATTATGATCCTGTGTTGTACCCGATTGTGCTGTCAGAGTCCCCGTAGGAGGACGATGGGACTGAGGCCGACGACCCGACTGCTAGATAGATTTTATTTCTGCATTGTTCTTTCATTTCAAAATCTGTATTTCCTTTCTGAACAGTTTTATTTTGTACACTACAAGAAAATTTGCTTATAGTTACGACGAAGATCAGTCACTAATATATATTAATAGTGACTGAATTTCGTCAGAAATGATATTAGTGACGGACTAAACACATGAGTAACGGAGTTAATGTCAGTCACTACTACGAGCGACACTAATACTACTAGTGACGAATGAATTCCTAAATCCGTCACTATAATTGAACATGCCACGTAGATAAGTATTTATCTTTCATTATAAAAAAGTATTTAATATTTATTACTAACTAATTAGTCAGTCACTATTGTTGGGTCATTAATAATTAATACTAACTAATAATTCAGTCACTATTGTTTGGTCATTAATAAAATTATTACTAATTAATATGTCAGTCACTAATGTTTGGTCATTAATAATTATTACTAATAATAAATCAGTCATTATTGTTTGGTCATTAATAAAATTATCACTAATTAATAGGTCAGTCACTAATGTTGGGTCATTAATATAATTACAAATTTTTTGAACCACATTCCTAATTGTTTGATATGTCATTAATAATATATTAAATCAGTCATTATTACTTGATCCATAAGTAGAAGCTAATTTTTTCCACCACATTCTGCTGAAATCACAATTTCTTCATCCAATATAGTATAAGTGGACTCTTACTAAAAAAATTAAAGCCAAAAATAATATATTCATCAGATTAGTCAAACAACTCAAAAATAAAATATACTCCAAAACAAAGTTAAGTCTGCTATTAACAAAAAAAAATACATTGTACATCAACACAAATTGATGCTCTAAATTTTAATGATGAAACATGATAAAGCATTCGATTTCACGTCACACCAAGTCCCTGACCACGTACTCGATTTTGCGTCTCCGGTCCCATTGCTTGGACATACGCTCTTTGTCACAATTCCAACGTCTCATGTCACTAAAAAGATATAGTCACATTCCTACGCAAACAAAATTATAAAATTGTAGAAACAAACAATTAAAGAATATAAAAATAGCGTAAATAGGGAAAGAAAATTTTGGTTAGGGTTTTAAAATTTACTTGAGCCGGTAGGATTTCTCCATGGAGCCGATGGGACTTCCTCCCTGGACGAAAAGTAATGGAAAAGGGTTGAACTTCACTGACCTAGAGTGGTCGAAGAGAATTGAACTCCGCTGACCTCTCTAGATGAACACCTTTAAAAAAACAAAAAATTATTAGAGAAGAGGAGATGAGTAAATAACGGAAGAGATGAGATAATTATAAAGAGAAGAAAATCCTCATGACCTAGAGAAGGATGAGAGGAGGAGGAGAGGACGAGAAAATTTTAGAGGAGTAAATATTTAGAGGAGGAGAGAATCATAAACCATTTATGACCAAATATTCTGTAAAGGAAAAAATGATGGCACATGTGAAAAAAAAGTGGCGTCCAATTTTTCAATCCCGCTAATTCGGGCCCAAATATTTAAAACTATTAGATTATTTTTTCTTATTAAATTTATTAGTTAATATTAAACTACTTTTTTTATTAGTGACTGATTTAAAAGTCCCTAATATTTTTCATGAAACATATTTAAAATTTTCACGTCTATCTTCTCATTTAATAATTAAATAAAGTTTAGTGACTGCTTAGTCCGTCACCATTAAATATTTATTCCGTCAGAAATAGTATTACTAACGTTTTTCTTAATCCGACATAATTAATCTTTTATTAGTGACTGAATATTCATTCCGTCACTGACTTCCGTCACTATAAGCAAAAAATTTTGTAGTGGTATTTAAATTCAGTTTAATAAAGTTTATTTCCGAAGTTGAGTTGTGACAAATACTGTGTTGTTGTATGGTTACCTGCTACTGAACAGCTTACTGCCGCCGTCTCAACAACGGTGCAGGCTGGCATGATCCAACTAGACCCAGATTATTGGGATCGGGTCGTGACATGTTTTCAGTGGTGGCCCATGCAGGTCGTACAACAACTTAGGGAAACATACCTAGAAACAACAAGAACACTAGAACATTGATTTGTCACGACAAAGGACCGAATTATATACATAAATATTTTTGTTTGATTATAGACTGGTAGGATACCTTGCTTATGTATGTACCCTAAACCTTCCAGATCATGGCCAAAGGAAAGACTACTAGATCTGGCCCTGCTGAAGATGAGGTGTCATCAACTGATCACACCCCTTCTCAAGCACGCCGGGACCCACCTCCCTTGCAGCTGACAGACCGTCCTCATGCTGCACCGGCACCCCGACCCGTTTACGCTACCCTAACTAGTTGAGGCCGCCTGTATAATGGTATATGTTATTACATGTTTTATTTTCTAGATTTTTTTTGGTATCTTTTAGTGTCCCCTGGTTTTCGAGATTGTTTTCTTTCTATATTTTTATCAGATTCTAGCATCCCTTAGGATCTTTATTTTTTTTGCTATTAATGGACTAATATTGGAACTCTTCAATCTTCTTCTCCAGTAAACCTATTTTCACCTCCTCAATTTGTTGATCAAACCTTACTTCTCTATTTTTATTCGGAATCCAGATTCGTTCGCTATTTAGAGTTTCAACTTCCCTTTAGCAAATCTAACTAACACTTATCTACCCCAAGTATCTTTACGACTAGCATATCCGATCATTTGCCTTGACCTCATTTCAATTGACCTTCTCGGAACTAATCCCGAACCAAATTCTTTGGGAACCATAAAGCCTCAAGGGTTATCTATCACCAAAAGAATTGGTTCAGCTTAGTTAGTTCATGATCCTCCTGAAGGAATTATGTTCAATTTCAATATTGTTTCCTCCTATGTTTTTCCAAAAACCGAGAATATTTTCATATGTGACTTCCTCCACTCATCTTAAAACCCTACTCTCTCTATGCAAATTCTTGATCAAATCAAGGCCTAGGAAGCTTCTATGATCATGAAGCAGGAACGATCAGAAAATTGATCACATTTTGAATCCATTCTATTATTTGAATTTCCTTTAGTCATGGAAATTTTGAGCTGTCCCAGAGCTATTTAAATTTCTTGGCGTTACTAGACAATTTCAAATTTGATTTCCTTGAATCAATGGGACTTACCTTCTTTCAAAATTATCAACTTTCCTTAGTTATGAAATTATTCTTCTCAAAATAATTTCTTTGTATTTCCTGAGTGATTTGTCGGGAATATTATCATTGGTTTTTCTTACTTAATCCGAAGTGGTGATTCTACTATCTTATCTAGTATTTGACTCAATTATCCAAATCAAGGTTGATCATTTCATCTTTGGAAAAGAAAATCGGAGGACAGATGCTTCTCCTGATTTTGCTCCAGTCTGTTGAATCTCAAACACATATTTTGATAAATCCCTTGATCTCGGAAGAACAGTCATCTACATTTCTATCCTGTTTAAGAACCTTAAACTCGTTTGAATTTTTGGAATTCCTCTGAAATTCACACGGACAAAGCTGAGAAAATATTTAGCAACCTAACATGACTCCGCACATTTATGTGATAGTCATTTACCTGAATTATGGAAAACTGCAAGTTTACTGCAGCTAGTTGTGCACTGGCGAGGCATAAATTTTAAGTTGAAATAATGACCGGTAATCGTTAGGTTTCCAAATGCTATTGAAACTTTGTTCTATGTTTGCTTAGCCATGAAATGGATAAAGTTGGAAGACTACTCGGTAAAACTAAATTATTCAAGTTATGGAGTCAAAAATTTATTGCAGTTTGGTGCACACTGGCGAGGCATGAATTTGAGACGAAATAACTTCAAACATATTTGGTTCCCGAATATTATTCAGACTATATTCGTACCATGGTTGTTTTTTTGCACCATCAATTATTCTGACTATTGATCCGATTAAAGGATTTGTATTCCTAGCAACTGCCTCTATATTCAGAAATATTTTATCTGATTATGTTCCCATCACAGATATTCAAATCATTGTCTCTATCCTACTATCATACAAATTGTTGACTTCTTTCCTGAGTCCCAAACCCTTATACCTCATCCCATTTTGAATTGAAAGTTGCCTCTCATTTCGGAAATTATATTATCTTTTGTTCCTCAAATAAATTATTGATGTCTTATTCTTTTTGACCTTTCTGTTTTTATTTGATTTCATATTTAAAAATTTTAACTCGTCATGATTATTTAAATCATATCCCGATGTTTACTTATGATTTTTGATCAACAAAATATTTTAAATTTTCTAGATATGTTTACGTTTTTTATCTTTATATTTAGCAATCATGCCTCGAATCTGATTTTGTCTTATGAAGTGAACCTAGAACATTTTATAACTTGGATTTTTTAGAGTGCATGATATATAGGGTATTTATGAGTTAAAATGTACAATGGTGATTAGTATCGAGGAAAGCTTGTGAATAATTTGACATAGAAGGTTAAAGGTTGTCAATGTTAGGCATAGAGATCCACTCTAGGAAGGTGCATGGAGAATTAACTATAAAGGATAATCGAAACAAGAAAGATTGGACTTTAAATGTAAATAATTGGGGATGACGAATTTTTTTGGAAGGATTGGTTGGAAAGATGTAATAAGATTTATTTTTGAAAAGGTTTATATGTGAGCTTAATCATGATTTCATAGAGAGTTTGAGATCAAACCGGAAAAATAAAGATATATACATGATAGCCTAAAATCACAGTAATGATCATCTAGGAGAAAGAAATGATAAAACTTTATGGATCGTGACAAATCAGAATATTGAAACGTGGTGTAGGATTTTAGATATGACATTGGGCATCAAGGCTTGACATTGAAGAATTAAAGACTAGGAGTATCAAATCATAGAAATAAATTGAATATATTAGCAAGTTGGGAGAAATACATATTGCATGAATATGGGGTGTGTTCAAGATTGAAAATATAGAAGACAAAATTTTTGGGTGATTGGCAATTTAGGAATAGAATCGGAAAATTAGTAATCATGGAGTATTATTTCTAAAAGAGAGAAGAATGTAAATTAAAACAGTGGATAAAGTTGATGATTATATAGCATTAGATGAGTTTCGGGACTGTTAACCCACTTGGGCATAAGACTGTTAAGGAAGATGTCCAAACTGATTTCAGGCATGATTGCATGATTAAATCCCTGACCCTGCCTTTAATTTCGAGGACGAAATTTTCTAAGGAGAGAAGATTGTGAAACCCATGTTTGAATTTATTAATAAAAAGTGTTATCATTAATATTTCTAAAATTATTATTATTATTATTATTATTATTATTATTATTATTATTATTATTATTATTATTAAATATTTTTGGGTGAAAATGATTTCGAAAATAACTTACAACATGGACTTTTGATTTTCGGACCCAGACCCAGACCCGAGTCCGAACCCAGACCCAGGCCTGAGCCCAATTCTTTCCTATTTCTTAATTCTAATTTCTTTGGACTTGGTTAAGTATTATTAAAAAGAAAAGAAAATAATATTGTGGCTGGTCCCGTAGGACCAGCATCTGAATTGGCCAACCCCACTCCCTCACGAATTGGTAAGCCTTCCTATTCTTTCTCCCTGACAGCTCTCCTGTCCACACACGCCACCCCACCTCTCCAACGTTCACTACAAACTCTCCTTTTTATTTTCCCACTCCCCATTCTCCTCTCTTCACCTACTCAGAAGAGCAAAACTCTCCATCCCACCAAACTAACCCTCTCTACTCTCTTCACTCTCTCCCACACAGAAGTTTTCCCCAAACCCCAACCACTCAAACTCCTCTCTGGAAGATAACGCCACTCTTTTCCCACCAAACCCTCTTCCCGAAGTCCGGTGCACCCCCTTTGCGCCCTGTCACCGCCGACGAAGCTCGCGCCAGCCCCGACCGCGGCTGCCCTTGGTCGACCGCCGACCAGCACCCCCGTCAAGCGCTCCCCCGCGGGTTCGCCCCGACCAGCGCACCCTTCGGCGCCATCTCTGCCGACCGTGCCCCGTCGGCCCTCCCTGGCCGACCTAGCCGCTGTCCCGCCGACAGCCCCTGTCTTCGGCGTCCCCGAGCTCGCTGCCTTTGGTGAGCTTTCCTGTTGTTCTCCGCCGTGCCCTAGTTCTGGGTTTTTGGCGTTCTTCGTCAAACGCCGCTGGTTCCAGCGCTGATTTTGGGAGTTCGTCGCTGATTTGGAGTTCTTTCTTTCTATTTTATCATCTGAGAGCTCTAGCCGAGCAATCCGAGGTATAACCCCTGTCCCACCATTTTATTATTTATTGTCGATGATGAAATGGTCCCCGGTTCCCTTTGGGAATTCGATATTAGCGACGTCAGAATTTTCCGGGACTTTCGGAAAGGTCCCGTGGATTATTTTGCATTCTCGGAATATTTCGGGAATGGTTTTTGGTATGTTTTAGTTTCTGGAAATTTCCGGAAACGTTCTGTGACTTGTGGATTTGGAATCGAACTTCCGAAATTATTTCGGGTCGTCCCGATTATGCTGTGGATTGGCTGTGGATATTTTATATATATATAATGTGGGTTTTTCTCTGGTTTGGGACTTGCAGGAATTATCGGCGCCATTTTCCCAGTTTTTGGGTTGACCAAAAACAGAGGAGATGCTGCCCGATTTTTCCGTAAATCCTGAATTATTTTCAAAATGAATTTAAAATGATTTTCGGAATTTATTCGATATTTGATTTTGGGGGTGACGACCGTATCGGTCAATGGACCCGGCTAAGTGCAAACGATACCGGCCCCGCCCGGACGTTGAGACAATTAGCCAAAATGAGGATCGGACCATATCTGAGACTTATGATTTATCATTATTTTATTATTTATTTCTATTTACATTATTTAATATTTTCAGTTTAGGACTAACGGCAGTTTATCTTATTTCAATTTATGTAAATAAATTGTAATGGACATAAGCCCAGCTGGCTCGTCTGTGACTGTAATAGCTTAGATTTTTTGTCTTTTCTGGTTTTTCGTGTTTTTATTATTTAACGATTAAAATAATTAAAAAGTATTTTTCATATAAAATTAATTATTATTTTCTCACCTAAAAATTGACAAGTTTGTTAATAATTAAAAATCACGTGTTTTCTCACTAAAATAAGAAAAATTAGTTTTATATTTATATTTATAGAAAATACCGAGTTTTCATAAATAATCTGGCAACGACGAGTTTTCCCCGAATTCAAGAGTTAAATAATCGTTTTCCCTCGTTTTAAATCAACGCACTTAATAATCGTAATTTTCTGTGTTTTGTTAATTAAACAACTAAAATTGGACTAGGACGCTAATAGAGATTTCCACTAGCGTAGCTAAGGCTGGTAAACCTAATCTCTGAGTTTATCTCTCGAATGTAGGAATTCGAGGACAACTCTAACTCCCCGTCTTGAAGTCTTCTACCCCTCCAGTTATTTCTATTTGAGGCAAGTATAGTTTGTGTTAGTTTACAGTTATTTATTTAATCGCTTTACTGCATGTCTAAACCATGATGCAAACACGAAACTCTCTCCGAGAGTACTGTACTATAACTACTGGGGACTGGGGAATAGCGTAATGATTATGACCACTACTGTAACAAAATCCATTCTCCCTCCTGTAACAAACCCAAGCCGGTTATATGTTATTACCTGTTCAAATCACTGTTTTATACTGTAACAAACTGTTCCTGTTTTAAGACTGTTTAGAACTGCATGATTCTATTACTTATTTAACTGTTTAAAAATTAGCATGAATTGTACTTTGCTCCCTCCTGACTGGAGATATATTTTTAGGGGATGTTGAGGATGCTGAACTGTGTTACAACAGCTATTATGACCCTGTGTTGTACCCGGTTGTGCTGCCAGAGTCCCCGCAGGAGGACGATGGGACTGAGGCCGATGACCCGGCAGCTAGATAGATTTTATTTCTGCATTGTTCTTTCATTTCAAAATCTGTATTTCCTTTCTGAACAGTTTTATTTTGTATTTAAATTCAGTTTAATAAAGTTTATTTTCGAAGTTGAGTTGTGACAAATACTGTGTTGTTGTATGGTTACCTGCTACTGAACAGCTTACTGCCGCCGTCTCAACAACGGTGCAGGCTGGGCATGATCCGACTAGACCCAGATTATTGGGATCGGGTCGTGACACCTACTAAGCTGGCGAGCTTCATCATCATTCCCGTGCTACAATACAGAAGAGGTAGTTCCGGGAAGCGTATCCATACTGGGGCCGACTTCAGCACCTCGTGTTCACACCTAGTTTCCGAAGTCCATGCTTTCATGATAATTAATCTGCCGTCGAATGTCCAAGGACCCCCTTGCAGGATTCTCTCCATGTCTTCCTGCATCCCGAATCTGAAAAATAAAATCCATTACTACATGAAAAGAAGTCCATACTTCCTTTGGGTCTCCAAACACGATTGGCGTATGCACGAATATGCCCATAAAACGGTCTATTTCCCAGCACATATAGGATGATCGTATTTCTCCAGTACTCCTTTGTAACAGTCAAGTCCTCCTCCGTGAACGACGCAGTGATGCCATCCCCGACCTTCTTTGGTTCCACGTACATCATCTGAGCGCCTGGGTTGGGGTTCCCAGTTCTCACAAAGTCTGCCCAGGACTTGATGTTTGTGCCCTCGTTGATCGAAATCTTTCCTTTGTCTATAACATGCGGTGGTGAAGCATTGTTCGCTCCTTGTCGGGTTGTTCCAGGCTGAGTCGTTGGGCCGCTTCCCCTTGTGGGGATCCTATGGACCACCATACCTCTGTCCCGTCCTCTCTGTGACCCGGGATCTCTGTCGATCATCCTCTCCATCCGGAAGGTTCGCCCCATGCCGTACCTCCATCGTCTCTCGCTTTGCCTCGCGTCCGCCGGCGCACAGTCGTCCATCCCCCTTGGTTCTCTTTACCGAAACCTTCGCTAGGGTCTTCCTCATCTCCACCAGGATGCGCCAGGCCAGGGTCCCATACAGGGAACCCTAATTCCTTGCCGCCGGCCGCCGCTAACGAGAGGAACCCTAATTCTTTCGCCAGTATCTCTTATATATATATATATATATATATATATACTAGTCATAACCCGTGCCCATAGGGCATGGTTCATTTAAGGTATTCCCCCTCAAAATCTTGGACCCCCAATTTTAAACGAACAATAATAATTTTGAGGCCCCCATCAAAATATTAAATCCCAACCACTGCTGGATGTGAATTTTCTTTGGATTTCTCATAAAATTCCACTCTCAATAATGCTCATCCACAACCATTATGAGGCCCCCATCAAAATATTAAATCCCAACCATCAAAATATTAAATTCTCATCTTTGGATTCCCCATAAAACCCCACTCCCAATAATGCTCTTCCCCATAAAACCCCACTCCCAATAATGCTCTTCCCCATAAAATTTCACAACCGTTGATTCACCAAGATTAAATCCCAACCACTCTTTATCTTGGCACAGTCAGCCCTAGGATTCAAAAACCTTTCTGTTTTGTATAATATATATATATATATATATATATATATATATATATATATATATATATATATATATATATATATATATATATATATATATTTCGTGGAGCATAAAGAAGTGATTTTGATCGGAAATAGAAATAAACAAAGTAAATCAATCAACTATGACATGATGTAATACTTAGTGAGCGCGTCGATGTTTGGCTACTTTTTAATAATTGGTTTTCTTTGTTACTGTATTGTTGGTGACTTGGTGCACACGTTCGTGTAAGTTTGAATGCGTCCAAAGTTCCATTATTGTGCACACCAAGTCTACTATGTCGTAGCACGTACGTGGCTCTAGAGATATGGTACGAGTCCTACTCGATTCGGCATGTACCCATGTGTTTTCTTGTTCCTTTTTAGGGGCTGTTTGGATAGAGATAATTTTTTAAAAGTGTAAAAGTAGTATTTGTAGCAAGTTGAGTTTCAATGAACTTGCAGCAAGTAGCACTTTCCAAAATGTGTTTGGATAGAGTATTTTTTGTCTGCTGCAAGTGGAAGAAAAATGAGTTTATTGTTTGGATGGTTGTTGAAAGTGGAAAAAAAAAATGAGTCTGATTGTTTGGATAGTTGTTGAAAGTGGATGTAAGTTAATTATCATGAATAAAAACTAAATTTGTCTAATTTCTTATTAGAAAAATTAAATAAATTAAACTAAATAAATTAACTAGCTACCATAATTAGCTGCTAATGGTTATACTCATAATTAGCTGCTAATTATATGCCATAATTAGCTATTAATTACAATAATATATTTATTACCTATTAATATATATTAATTATGCTACGAATAAGCTATTAACTCTCTCTCTCTCTCTGACCCCTCCGGCCTGGCCGGCCAGATCCGACCTCCGCCCCTGGCCGGCCAGAACCCACCGGGACGAGGAGTAGCGGGAGAGAGTGGCCGCGGCTGATGGTGGTTGGAGGGACTTTGGACCCCTCGTCGTCGCCACACCACTTGCAGCACCACGAGCCCCTCGCCGTCTCCGCACCACGAGCCCCTCGCCGTCGCCGCACCACGACCAGTTGCTACTGCCACTCCTCGCCGTCGTCGCACCACGAGCCCCTCGCCGTAGCCGCACCACGACCAATTGCTGTTGCCACCCCTCGCCGTCGTCGCACTACGCGTCCCTCGCCGTCGTCGCACCACGACCAGTTGTTGCTGCCACCCCTCGCGGTCGCCGTACCACTTGCAATACACTTCCTCCACTATTTTGGTGCAAGTGGAAAGAGGAAAAAAGTAGGGGACAAAAATTGTGCAGCAAGTGAGATTATCCACTTACTACCTCCAGTTGCTGCTACCCAAACGGTGAAACTCGTGGACATCCCCTCCAGTTGCAGCGGAAGGTGGCAGTTGCTGCACACTTGCGGCAAACCAAACAGCCCCTTAATACAAATAATTTGTTGTATACTAATATATGTAATAAATTTTTGGGTTATTTACTAGTATGGTCTCAAATATATATAAAAATTAAAATTTTGGTCTCTAAAATGATTAATATTAGAGTTTGGATTTCGAAATCATTGTTTTTATAGACTAATAAACAGTAATTTCGAGACCCAAATTCTAAGTTGGTCATTTTCGAAATCCAAACCCTATTTATGTTTGGTAAATAATTATATTCTCGATACTATATTGTTCTTATAAAAATATAATATTTGCATTGACGATTAAATATACCTAATAATTGTTACTTTTTGTTTGTGACCTTTTATAAAAGTTGATTAAGGTGATATGTTAGTATTCAAGAAACCATCGTTCAAATCCGATTGACGTCCTAATTTTATTACTTATAAATTAATTTTTACAACTAGGTTCAGTACAACCGATATTTTTTAAATTAAAAAGAAGGGAAAAAAAGAAAATGATCTTTTTTAAAAAGGAAAAAAAATATTTCAAAGACTAAAAAAAACAGAGAACGAAAAGGAAAAACAAATTCTATAGAAAGTATACAAATACTAAAAAAAGGAAACAAATGAAAAAAATAAAATAAAGTTTTTTAAAAAAGTTAATATAATATGTAAATAAAAAACGAAAAAAAGAAAAAAAAAAAGAAAAAAAATCACTTTGTATAGGAAAAGTAAAAACAAGAAAAATATTATTCTAAGAGAGAAAGTTAATTTAGAAATAATAAAAATAAAAAAAATAAAACAATTCTAAAACAAATGGGAAAAATATAAATAAAAGGACAACAATTTTTTAGAAAGTACAAAAATATTATTATTTTAAAAGAATGAAAATAATTTACAAGAAACAAAAGGCACTAAAAAGCATAAAAATGAAAAAAAGAAAAAGAAAAAAAAGGAATAGTTCTTAGAAAGAAATGAAAAAAAAAAGAGAAAACTGAAAACTTAGAAATAAAAAATAAAAATTAAAGAATAGATAAAAATTACCCAAAAAAAAATATAATTACCTATTCTTGAGGGATAGTAACAATCACAATTCCCATAATTCTTTTAACCAAACAAAAGATGGAAATAAGTTTTTCACCATAAATTTGCCATAAAATTAAAAAGCAATTTGCGTACCAACCGCCTTATTTGATTTTGATGTTAGATTTTTTTTTTTTTTTTTTTACTTTATTTTGATTATCGCATCTTTTATCCCCGTATCTTGGAGTCCTATTGTGCAAGATTAGCCATTGTTAACAATGTCAAAGCAACTTTCCTTTTGCCAAGATGGATGAGATCTAAGTTGATTCTAACCAAATTTATTAATACAAGATAAAAATAGTTATGTTTAGAAAGAAGGAAAAAATAATTTAAAATCGAAAAAAAGAAAAAGAAAAGATTAGAAATGAGAAAGAACAAAAAAATTAAATAAAGTATAGAAACAGTTTTTTGAGAAAAACAAGAAAAGAAATTAAAAAAAACAAAAAAAGTTTATTTTTTCAAAAAGGAAAAATAAATATATGAATAAAAAAAGAAAAATATCGAAATGGACTTTTTTTTAAAAAAGTATAGAAAAATAAACAAAGAAATATATCTTGAGAAGCAAAAGTTTTTATTTTAAATCAAAATATTAAAAAAATAAACAAATGAAAAAAAAAAAGAAAAAAAAGAAGAAAAAAACTTTTAAAAAGTTACTAAAAAAAGGTTAAACTAGTGGACAATTTTTTTTCATGTAACCATCCAAAACTTTCTTTTTTTTTTCTTTTTTTTCATGTAACCATCCAAATCTCTTTCTTCTTCTTTTTTTCCAATCTTTTTCAAAAAGAAACCTTGAATCATCTTTTCCCAAATTTAATGTCATAATTAAGATCCATTTGCAAGAATCACTAAGTCATGACAATCAATAAATCTATGAAGCATATTTTTTTGGTGTATTTTAAGAAAATTAGAAGTTAATCCATACATTTTGAATTCCACATTTTAGTACATTTTGGTCATATTTTTTTCTTCTGAATTTATAGATTTAAAAATTGGGAATAATTTTATATTTTTGTTCGTAGAATTTGAGTATGAAAAGAGAGAGCTTGCTTTGGGCAGAACATAGAAAGGAAAAGAAGGGACCTGATAGAATACAATGGAAAAAAGAGAGATGGGTAGAAGTATGGGTGCGCATTCGGTTTCAATCGAATCGAATTAGTCAAAATCGAATATATCGAAATTCTAAAACCCAAAACTGAAAGCGAATCAAATTAGCCAAAATTGAAATCGGATCGAACCGAATAACATTTCAGTTTATTTGGTTTATTCAGTTGGGCTATGTCTATTGTTTATGGGTCCGGTCTAAAGTTGGAATCGTATTTAAATTATATTTAAAATTATAATTTTTATACACATTTGTTGTATTCAAAAATTGCGTCTAAAGCTAGACTAGTAGTTAAATTATCAAAGTTGGACTTCAAAACACATACATAGAATTGTTGTTTTCAAAATATACACATTTTTAATCCCAAAATATGTATAGAAATTGTAGGTATTTATATAATTTCATAATTCTTATTCGATTTTCGGTTTTGGACACCAAAAACCGAAAAAAAAAATAGTATTTTCAAAACTGAAATCGATCCTTTTTTTTTCAAACCGAACCGAATCTCCTATTCGGTTCGGTTCGAATTTCAGTCCAAAACGAATAATGCTCATTTCTAGGTAGAAGAGGAGGTTATTTTTGTTGGGAAAGAAGCGCGGAAACCTTTCCCCAAACCGGAGAGTACCTGTGAGAGGACCGAGCAATACAACGCACGAACCCAAAAACAATCACACAAAAACAATCCACGCAGACACAGAGAATTTTTGACGTGGAAACCCTTGCGGGAAAAAAACCACGGGACGATCGGAGTCCAACCCTGAGAAGCCTCCACTAATGGAATAGAAGAATTACACCCTCTACAAACTCCTCCCGATCCAAATCGGATCCCCACAACACTCAGAGATAAGAACAATGATTACAAGGCTACGAAGAGCGAGAACGACGAGTAGAGATTACCCGAACACGATCTCCTTCGAATGGCGACCTTCAATCCTCCGTCTTCTTCTCCGAAGTTGTAATGGCACTCTTGCCTCATTCTCTCTCCAAAAGTTGTGTTACGTTGCGTTAATGATGCGTTCTGAATTAGGGTTGAGAAAACTCAATATAACTCCCTAATCCCGCAGCAAACTTGGACCGTTGGATTAGATCCAATGATGAAAACTCATCCTAAAATCCGCTTCAGCCCCCGACGACACAGAGTTCGGCCAGAACTCTGTGTCGAGCAAACAGAACCTCACGCCAACATTCTGGAAGCGCCAGACCGAGTTTGGCCAGAACTCAGCCTGGGACCGAGTTCGGGCCGAACTCGGATCCCCTGCTTCCAGCAGCTCCAGCAGCAACAGCAGCAACTTCGTCGCCTACTTCCCGAGCTTCTCCGACATCGGACGGCGCTCGTCGCACTCCGGGGCCTTCTCCACATAGGTTGGGAACCCCACCCACTCCAACAAATCTCCCCCTTCACAACTATGGGGAGGATGTCGTCATCCCGACGACCTGCCTGCAGTACTCAAACTTCCCTCTTGGTAGAATCTTCGTGAACATATCAGCTCCGTTGTCATCTGTATGCACCTTCTCAAGCTCCGCGTCCTTCTTCTCAACCACATCCCGTATCCAATGATACCGAGTCTCGATGTGCTTGGACCGGCTATGAAACGTCTGATTCTTCACAAGGTGGATCGCACTCTGACTGTCGCAAAGCAAAGTATACTGCTCTTGCTTCAGTTCCATTTCCTGCAGCAGCTTCTTCATCCACAACAGCTCCTTGCAAGCCTCCGTCGCCGTAATGTACTCTGCCTCTGTCGTCGACAAGGCAACACACTTCTGCAACCGCGACTGCCACGATACTGCTCCTCTCGCAAACATCATCACGTAGCCCGAAGTCGATCGCCTCGTGTCTACATCTCCAGCCATATCAGCGTCGGTATACCCAACCAGCTTCGGCTCGTCACCGCCAAAGGAAAGTCTCCAACCAGCAGTGCCCTGAAGATAACGTAGAATCCACTTGACCGCACTCCAATGTACCCTTCCAGGATTTGAAAGATACCTGCAAACCGTACCAACTGCATGAGCAATATCTGGCCTCGTACACACCATAGCATACATCAGGCTTCCCACAGCTGAGGCATATGGAACCCGCTCCATATCTTCCTTTTCGTCCTCGGTAGATGGACACTGTTCCTCAGTGAGCTTAAAGTGAGCCGCGAGGGGGGAACTCACTTTCTTCGACCCGTCCATCCCGAAACGCTGAAGTACCCGGTGAATGTACTTCTTCTGGGACAAGTGTAGCAGCTTGGACTCTCTCTCTTGGCTGATCTCTATCCCAAGAATAGTCTTCGCTGTGCCCAAATCTTTCATAGAGAAGGCCGCGCCCAGTTGGCGCTTCAACTCCGCTATCCTAGTGGCATTCCGACCCACTAATAGCATATCATCAACATAGAGCAACAAAATGATGAAATCATCATCGGCAAAATACCTCACAAATGCACAATGGTTCGACGTCGTCCGTGCATAACCATGCTCCCCCATAAACGACACGAACTTCCTGTACCACTGCCTCGGAGCCTGCTTCAGACCATACAAGCTCTTCCTCAACCGGCAGACCAAATGTGACTTGCCCTTCTCACAGAATCCCTCTGGCTGCTCCATGTACAACTCCTCCTCAAGATCACCGTGGAGGAATGCCGTCTTCACGTCCATCTGCTCGACCTCCAAGTCGAAACTGGCTGCTAATGCTAGCACCACCCGAATAGACGAATGCTTGACGACAGGCGAAAAGATCTCATCATAATCCACGCCTTTCCGCTGACCGTAGCCTTTGACTACCAGCCTCGCTTTGTATCGAGGGCGAGTAGCATCATCCGTCTGCTTCACTCTGAACACCCATCGATTCTTCAAAGCCTTCTTGCCCTTTGGCAACCGCACCAGATCATAAGTGGAATTGGTGTGCAAGGAACTCATCTCCTCCTGCATAGCCACCATCCACTCCTGTCTGTGTTCGTCTTCCATAGCCTCTGCGAAACTTTCGGGCTCCCCTCCGTCAGTCAATAGCACATACTCATCCGGTGAGTATCTCGTAGATGGTCGACGATCCCTGTCACTCCTTCTCAGTGGAGCCACTGGTGCTGGCTGTATACCGACAGCCTCCGCCCCTTCAGGAACTACCTCTCCGGCATGCTCATCCTCCTAAGGGACACCCTGACCACCATCAGCAGGCTGATGATCAAGGTTGGAAGAAACTCCATGTACCGGCTCCCCCATAACTGGATCCTCTGCGATGTCCTCTGGAAACTGCTCGAAGCGAAATGACTCTAACTCAGGCAATTCCTCAGCCTCAGAAGGCGTCTCGGAATCCTAAGTGTTGGTCATGGTCTGATCCTCGACGAACACCACGTCCCTGCTTCTGTAGAGCTTTCCTTCCACTGGGTCGTAGAGTCTATAGCCAAACTCATCCCGACCATAGCCGACAAAGACGCATCGCCTCGTCTTCGGCTCAAGTTTGGTCCTCTCGTCCTTCGGTACATGCACGAAGGCTTTACAACCAAACGCCCGCAGGTGACTGTATGACGGCTCTTTGCCGTACCATACTTTGTCAGGCACATCACCCTGTAAAGGAGCACTAGGAGACAAATTAATAATATAAGCAGCTGTGAGAAGAGCCTCACCCCAATAACTGCCCGGCAAGTTTGCTTCTGACAGCAAACACCGCACCCTCTCCATCAGTGTCCTGTTCATGCGCTCCGCTACACCATTGAGCTGAGGTGTCTTTGGCGGAGTCTTCTGGTGTCGTATCCCTTGCTCTCTGCAATACGCATCAAAGGGACCGATGTATTCGCCGCCATTGTCGGACCGAACACACAACAACTTCTTGCCCGTCTCCTTTTCAACAGAGGCCTGAAACTCCTTGAAAGTAGGCAGCACCTGATCCTTGGTCTTTAAGGCATAGACCCAAACCTTCCTGGAACAGTCATCAATAAAAATCATAAAGTAAGAAGCACCACCAAGAGATTTTACCTTCATAGGACCGCAGACATCCGAGTGAATCAACTCGAGCAACGCCGGCTTCCTCGAACTTGGGTGACTTTGGAAAGACACCCTATTTTGCTTTCCAGCTAAACAGTGCGTGCATTTCTCCAACTTTGTAGACTTGAGCCCCGGAATCACTTTCCTGTTCACCAAGTAGCTCATCCCCTTCTCGCTGATATGGCCGAGCTGCCTGTGCCACAACTCGGAAGACGCATCACTGACTGCGTTCACCTCCTGTGCCCCCTCTGCGCTCCCCTCCATGTAGTAGAGACCGGACTTCTTGCTTCCTCTGGCAATCACCATCGAACCTCTGGAAAGCTTCCACTGACTATTCCCGAAGAGACTGAAGAATCCCTCGTCATCCAACCTTCCAACCGACACCAGGTTGAAACGGATATCAGGGACATGACGAACATCCTTGAGAACAAGAACCGCACCCGTCTTCGTTCTCAAATGCACATCTCCAACGGCAACCGCCTTCGACACATCTCCGTTGCCCATCTTCAACACGCCACAGTCGCCTGTCGTGTAAGTGGCAAACAGTACCCTATTGTGAGATACATGTGCTGAAGCCCCTGAGTCCACCAGCCAAGAATTGTCATCGCAGGCGAGGTTAGTAATGACCTCATCACCTACGACGATCACATCGCCTCCATGCACCGAGGCCGCCGCTGTAGTGTTCTCTTCTTGCTTCCCCTTGTCGCCCTTCTTCTCTCTCTTCCAAGCGAAACAGTTCCGCTTGATATGGCCCTTCTTACCGCAATGGTAACACTCTGAGTCCTCGTAACGACCCTTGGACTTCCCCCTGCTCTTGTCTCTGCCACCACCTGGACCCCTGCTTTTGCCCCTTCCGCGGCTCTCTGAAACAAGTGCCTCTGAGTGGTGGGATGTGGATGAAGTGCCCTGAGAACGTCTCCGCATCTCTTCATTCAACACCTCGCTCTTGGCAAACTCCAGACTGACTACGCCCTCTGGAGCAGAAGCGATCATAGATACTCGTACGGTCTCCCACGAGTCTGGCAATGTATACAGCAGCCACAGTCCCTGAACTTCATCGTCGAACTTGACTCCCATAGAAGATAGCTGGTCAACCACGCCTTGGAACTCACTTAAGTGATCCGAAATAGACGCCCCATCCTTGTACCGCAGACCCATCATCGTTCGGATCAGGAACAACTTGTTTACCCCGGTCTTCTTCGCATACAAGGATTCCAGCTTATCCCATAACGTCTTCGCGTGCTCAATATTGGCAACGTGATTGTACACGTTCTCGTCAACGAACTGCCTGATGTATCCGCACACCTATATATGCTCGAATTTCCAGTCCTCCTCGGATTTATCACTGGGCTTCTCGGATGCAAATACGGGCAGATGCAGCTTCTTGACGAACAGCAAATCCTTCATCTTGCCCCGCTAATAATGATAGTTTGTGCCGTTCAGATTCACCATGCGCACCGGCTTCGCGTCCATCTCTCCTCTCTGGTTCCTCTGTCAACTCCTGACACCCTTTGAACCCAAAGCTCTGATACCACTCTGTTGGGAAAGAAACGCGGAAACCTTTCCCCAAACCGGAGAGTACCTGCGAGAGGACCGAGCAATACAACGCACGAACCCAAAAACAATCACACAAAAACAATCCACGCAGACACAGAGAATTTTTGATGTGGAAACCCTTGCGGGAAAAAAACCACGGGACGATCGGAGTCCAACCCTGAGAAGCCTCTACTAATGGAATAGAAGAATTACACCCTCTACAAACTCCTCCCGATCCAAATCGGATTCCCACAACACTCAGAGATAAGAACAATGATTACAAGGCTACGAAGAGCGAGAACGACGAGTAGAGATTACCCGAACACGATCTCCTTCGAATGGCGACCTTCAATCCTCCGTCTTCTTCTCCGAAGTTGTAATGGCACTCTTGCCTCCTTCTCTCTCCAAAAGTTGTGTTACGTTGCGTTAATGATGCGTTCTGAATTAGGGTTGAGAAAACTCAATATAACTCCCTAATCCCGCAGCAAACTTGGACCGTTGGATTAGATCCAATGATGAAAACTCATCCTAAAATCCGCTTCAGCCCCCGACGACACAGAGTTCGGCCAGAACTCTGTGTCGAGCAAACAGAACCTCACGCCAACATTCTGGAAGCGCCAGACCGAGTTCGGCCAGAACTCAGCCTGGGACCGAGTTTGGGCCGAACTCGGATCCCCTGCTTCCAGCAGCTCCAGCAGCAACAGCAGCAACTTTGTCGCCTACTTCCCGAGCTTCTCCGACATCGGACGGCGCTCGTCGCACTCCGGGGCCTTCTCCACATAGGTTGGGAACCCCACATACTCCAACAATTTTTAGGGGTGTCAACGGATGGTTATCGGTACGGATAGGACAATATCTGTATCCGATTTTTTTCTTGTAATATCTGAATCCGATATGATATCCGAACGTATCTCTCTTTTGACACTTCGAATTTATGTCCTTCTATTTTAGCGGATATCGGATAATATCCGATCCGATTAGCTAAAAAAATTCAAATGTTATTATTCGAAATCCAAAATATTAAAAATTTAGTTATCATCCGAATATTCGAAAACCAAATTCAATTGCTCTATTTAAGCCATTTCGTCTTCTGTTGAAAATTTCAAGAATATTCAACTGACATGCTCAACATATTGTTTTATTTGAGTCCTTTCATCTTCTCTTGAAAAATCCAAGAATATATATATATATATATATATATATATATATATATATATATATATATTTGGAAAAAGGGTAAATTTTATTCCACAATCATCTCAATAAGGTCACAACATAGAGATACAATCCCAACTCAGGGGGACACTACTAGTACATCCGACTCAATGTTATGAAGGATGCCCACCAGCGGGGTGGACAGTCCCTCATAAATGTGCCGGTTCCTCTCCCTCCAGACATGCCAAACTGAAGCAGCAAGTCTCAATCTAGCACGCCTGGCCCAGCTCTGCTCCTTGTTCCTGCAATCACCAATCCACTTAAGGATTTCTCTGAAGTCACGCTCCCTTCCAACCCCTCCTAAGTGTCTCCGGCTCTGCTCTGCCCAGATGCTCCATGCCACATGGCACTGAAAGAACAGATGCCCAATGGATTCATTATCTGTCTCACACAAAACACACTTAGGGTCAGGGACAGAAACCCCGAACCGAAGCAGTCTGTCCCTAGTAAGCAACCGGCCCAGCACCAGTTTATATGCAGACAGTTGCATCTTCCTGGCAAGCCACTTCCCCCAGACAAAGTCGTAATCCTCCATATCATCGAAGTGGGGGCGAACAACGTCGTAGCAGCTGCTAAATCTGAACTCCCCTGCTCCCTCCGAACGGCCAGGAGGGGCCCAAATCCAGACATCAGACAGTGCCGTAGGAGTGATCCGCACTCGTCTGATCTCCTCCCCTAACGGAGCTATGAAACGATACTCCTCTGGCCTCCAGACTCCACCACGGATGATGTGCCTACAAGTCAGACCTCTGTATGCCACGCCGTCCCTCTGGGGACCCAGAATCTCCAGGAGAGACTGACCTGAGATCCACGGATCGAGCCATAGGTCCGTCTCCCCTCCCTCCCTCATCCTCCTCCGCATAGCCGTCCGAAGAACAGGACGGTTCCTCAGGATATGCTTGAAAGACACAGAGTAGTTGTTGTCAATTTCACATACCCAGAAGTTCCTGCCCCGGAGATACCGACTAGTCATCCAGGCCGACCATAGAGAATCACCCTGAAGGAACCTCCATGCCAGCTTGATCCCCGCCGCCTCCCTGACAGAAACAAGGGATCGCAGACCCACACCTCCCTCCTTCCTGGGCCGACAGAGCTGCTCCCAAGATATGGCATGAATCCCCCATGCCAAATGAACTTGACACATATGCCCTCAATCTTTCTGATAGTAGCCAGAGGGACCATAATCGATTGGAGCCAGAACAGAGCAATAGCAGAAATAACCGATCGAACCAGCTCAATACGCCCTCCAAACGATAGGCCAGCCGCCTGCCAGCCCTCAACCCTCCTCTGTGCAAAATCCACCAGACTCTGACAATTACGGTCCTTCGCGTAGTTGACGGAAAGGGGCACCCCCAGATATTTCATCGGAAGGTCCCCCTTTTCCACCCCAAGCTCCAGGGCCCGCTCCTCCTTCAAAGTGCAAGAGTTGCTGAAGTAAACTTTGCTCTTGTCCCTGTTTAACCGAAGGCCCGATAGCTGTCCGAACTCTTCCATCACTGCCGCTAGCTCCCTCATCCCTCGTATGGAAGGCCTCAACAAGACCAATAGGTCATCTGCATATATGAGATGGGAGACCACCGGAGAGACCCTGCTGTATATCGGTACAATCCTCTCCCGATGCACCGCGATGTCCATCAAACAGGTGAAATACTCCATCACAAGGGTGAATAGGTAGGGGAAAAGCGGGACCCCCTGGCGAAGCCCCCTGCTGCTGCCGAAGAACCCGTAAGGGATACCCTGAATGAGGACCGAGAAAGTAGGAGAGGTGATGCACTCTCTGACTCTATCCACCCAAGTCTCGGAGAAGCCCATCGCACCCATCAAATGACATAGGAAGTCCCTGTTGACGGTGTCGTAGGCTTTCCTCAGGTCGAGCTTCACATAGGCCTTCATCCCTCCAGGCTTGTGGAACTCCCGAATCAGCTCATGAGCCAGAAGGCTATGCTCCGTAATAGACCGCCCCTTGATGAAGGCCGCCTGATACCGAGAAACCAGGCCCTGCATTGTAGAAGCATGGAATTTCATAACCAGAAAGCCCATGCGCCAGACACTACATGCGCCAAGACTCACACAGAACACTTCACAGCAAAGTCAATAACCATGGACATCTGAAGAAGGACTTTTTATTTATATATAAAAGTCTATTACATGTCTAGAAAAGGTTGTACAAAGGAGAATTTCTACAAAGGAAAGATCCTAAGTCTACAGCCAGCGGCCACCATGCGCCTCCAGTTAGGCGCAGCAGTCATCATGCGCTGCCAGTCACCATGCGCTGTCAGTCAGGCGCAGCAGACATCATGTGCCTCCAACCAGGCGCATCCCACCATATCTTCAGCAGCTCAGTCATGTACATCCAGCTCAGTTGTGTGCATCCCTTCAGCAGCCCAGCTATGTGCATCCCTTCAGCCAAATTCTTCCAGCCAGGCTCACCTGGCCGAGCAGAGCCCAGTTATGTGCCGCTCTTCCAGCCAGGCTCACCTGATAAGTGCTTCGCCAAGCAAAACATTTAACCCTCTGGCTGGAACCAAGGAAGAGAAGAGCACCGCAAATGCTGTGGCCAGGGGAGGCTTCGAAAGAGCCTCCAAAGCCGAAGGAAGACCGTGATCGAAACCGCGGCTAAAGGAGCAGCTTTCAACACGATCAAAGTGGGGAAACCCTACTTTGAAGGAAGAGAGAGCCTAGCACCGCCATTCCGATCTACGGCTCTTTCGGAATAACGGGGACAAGGCCCGAGCATCCCTATCTTTGGATGCAACAGGCACCTTCCGCCTGCCTCGGAAGCCCTCGACTCCGTCTTTTGGATGTAACAGTCACCTTCAAGAGCATCGAAGACAACACAGCGTCTCATCTTCACCCTCGGGAGCACTTCGTCAACAGAATGCATCCGCATGTTCAAGTTCATGTTGGAAGAACGTGAAGGAATGAGAAGCAAATCTTCTCTCGATGCCACTATTTATAGGCCGGGCAGATCAAACCCACGCGCCAAGTGGATGGCCCTCCGAATTTCGTGCAATGAATTTACATTAAATGGATGAACCGGACGCCTCGAATTCAACCAAACGGCTATTTATGGCACTCGAAGAGCGAGACAGCCGCATCATTAAAAGACATGTCCGATGCGCCAGCCAGACAGCGCATCACACGGACGCGCCCTTCGACATCAGGCGCATCACACAGACGTGCCCTGCAGTACTCGGCACATTACAGAGGGTGCGCCCTCACACATCTCCATACCGAGTGGAACGTCAACCGACGCGCCCACTCAGCTGTCCATCGAACGTCACCAACATTAAATGCTGAACTGACAGAGTTGGCAGCACGCCTCCCAAAGTTTGAACAGTTGACAGCTTTATTCAGAAAATAAAGCGTCGGCAACGTCAGCATCATCATGACTTTATTTCCACGGCTACTGCCACGTGGCCACTCCACCATCAGCATGCGCCTCTTCGGCCATGCGTCCAAATCAGCATGCGCCTCAAAAGCCATGCGCCTCAGACTGCTCTCTGATCCTGAAAGACAGAAGGAAAGTCGCCTGCATGCGCCTCAAAAGCCATGCGCCCCAAATGGTTTGTAACTCCTAAAGGTTATGAGCCGCAGCCTCCTCCTGCGCCCAATCTAAGGCGTAGCTCACCAGATCACTTCTCTCCACCAAATCCGAGATCTTCGAACCATGAGTCGATGACACGTGTCTTTTGACTCAACTCATCCAAGATTTCAACAACGGAAAGATCTTCTCTCTGCTACGTGCCGGCTCACAACAGCAGTATGAAGAGTTCTCCCCCTCGATCAGGGCACAGCATCCGTGTGCCTCCATCAGCAACCTCCACGTGGCGTCCCCACACCGGCGTATCCTGCATGCGCGCATGAGCAGCCAGTCTGCAAAACTATAAATAGAAGGATCATCTCCTTCACACACACACAGAGACTCAGAACACACAAGACTCAAAAAGAATCCACAACAGAGAATCACCGAGAGGCAGTTCTAGACACTCAACGTCTTCCTCCTCTCAGCAAGCTCCAGCACCCAGAGCAATCAACATCTTCAGAGAACCGATAACCGTCGTCAGCCGGTCAACGGAGTCAACGCATTACCACTCGCTCCATTGGCACTAAGGACCCAGCTTAAACAAAAGTGTACTCCTAGGACTACATCTAAGTCCTATATTGTATCACTGTTCTGTTTGTATTAAGATTTCAATCAAAACAATTTTAATGGCAAACAAGCTGGCGACTCTGCTGGGGACTTCTTTCTCCTCTACCGAGAAGGTTGTGTCACAGGCCGACGACGTGAAGGTGGGCTCCTCCCACAAGACGCTGGTAGTGCGCCTCAATCAACAGGCCTACGAGGAGTTCATTTCGGAAGGAAGTGCGAGTCCTTCGAAGCGGTTGTCGAAGCCGAAGAAGACCCGCGCAGCCTGGGTGCACAAAGTCGACGCCTTGGGCACCACCGTTGAAGGGGATGCGCCCGTCCAGCCTTCCCTTCCTGCTGACGTCCTCTGCAGTCAAGGTGCGCCCGCCGATGCAGCGCATCTCTCGGGGAAGCGTGCGGCTGACCACGTTCCCCAGCCATCTTCCTCTCAGGCGAGGAAGATACGTCGACGGAGCAAGGGCGCAGCCAATGCCCCGCGCATCACTTCTGATGCGCCACAAAGAGCCTCTGTCTTTGATAGACTCACTCGCTGTAATGGCGAGGAGAATTTGGATGCTGAGTACTATGCGCCCCAGCGGGCTGGTACGAAGAAATCCAAGGCGGCACGGGCCATGCGCCACAAACGTGCTATGCCAGCAGCCGACCAGAGGCACGCGCTTACAATCACGCGCGCTGCCGATGGCAAGCTGTACAAGGTTGACTCAAGTGCTTCTGCACCGACAACGAGTCGATCTTCAAAGTCCTCATCTCGCTTGGGCGCATTCACTGCGTGCACAACCAAGCCGAGAGAGGCAAACTCAGTGGTCTTGAACTCCCGCGCCTCCTCTGGTTGTGCGTTTGAGGTCCGTTCAAGTCACTTCAAATGCTGTGGTTCCCCCACTACTGATCGTGATGCCTGCTTGGTATTAGATCAGGGGGCGCAGCACTCACCCGACCACCCCGGCGCTTGGCCCTGCCATGCGCCTGAGAGGGGTGTGAGGGTAGCACTCTCCTCCAACGACTTGCGCAACTTGATCACTCACAAGCGCCGATCAGGAGAGCTGACCAACAAGCAAGATGCGCCTCTCGCGGGGCACACTTGTGCAGTGGTCACCATCAACTGCTGTTGCAAAACGGCAGTACCGCCAAAGCAGTCGGTCTTCCAACGGCTACAATCATCGACACCCCTCCGACATCGCCTTGGGACGAAGGTGCCAGCAGAAGAGGAGCTAAAGGTTGCTTCATGCAACGTGATCTCCAACTCCTCATCTGTCCGGAAGACGACTGCCAATTCCTCATCTTCATCCAAAAGCCAGTCGAGGAAAACCAAGGCAGCTGTCACGACCTCTGGAGTGTTCGAAGGCACTCGGTCGAGGAAGAAGTTCTTGGAGGAAGCTTGGGGTAGCCAGACCCTTGTCGAGCCTCCTTTCGAAGACGAAGATGTCCAAAGCACAGCTGCGGCGGATCTTCATCAAGGCGAAGATGGCCTCCCTGAAGCCCCTCAAAATGACGATGTCCTCTAGGACACCGCCGGGGGTAGTGCTGGAAACGAAGAGGCCCTTCAAGATAGAGCTGAGGGCAGTCAGGCCCTTGCAGATGCGCCTGTCGAAGACGAACTCCAGAATGTGGCTGGGGGTGGCCAAACACCAGGAGAAGTGACTCCCCCACATGAGAGCGAGGCTGAGAGCGAAGCCTCAACTAATCCATCCACTTCCGGCCGTGTCATGACAGTATATATGACCGGGGGTGATCTTGAGACTGATGCGCCGCCACAGGACATTGTCCAGCGTATAGACTCGCTAGAGGGAGGACTCAAAACCCTCTCTGCCTCAATGCAAGTGCTGACTCAAGCAGTATTTGAGATGCGGTCGGCCTTGATCAGGACACCTTCAAATGGTCCCGACCCAGGAGCCAATGGAGAGTCGAGTGTGCCCCTCCAATGGACACCCTCAGACACAGAAGCACCCCGGACGTCGGAGCCCTCAAACGCTCCACTCCAGGTGGTACCTCCTTCCCCGACTCCTAGCTCCACGAAGGACGTGGCCGAACTGATCAAAGATCTGCGGGAGCGCTTCGAGTCCAAGAACAGGCAGGAGGAGCGCCAGAAGATGGGCATTCCCCAGCCTTATCCCCTTGAGTGGAACAAGGTGGTTTATCCCCCAAAGTATAAACCACAAACACTCACGCCGTATGACGGGAAGGACTCTCCACGACGGTACCTGACGTACTTCCAGTCGCAGACAGGGCATCTTCCGAAGGAGGACGCGCTCCTCACCAGCATCTTTGTTAGGGCCCTGAAAGGGGTGGCGTATGACTGGTACTGCAGCCTCCCCGATAATTCCATATCGTCCTTCGACGACCTGACACGCCTCTTCCTCGACCGCTTCTACGACGGTGGAAAGGACATGACGATGGCGTCTCTCATTGAGAGACGCCAGAAGGACAAGGAAACGGTTCGGGCATTCATCGAACGCTTCCGTCAGGCCTGCTTCAGGCTACCTCCAGGCATGCCAGAGCATGTGCTTCTCTCCGCTTGCAGTATGAACATGCTGCCTGCAGTAAAGCTCTGGCTTAACTCTACTCCCCCTCCCGACTGGAGCTCCCTAATCATCGAAGCTGAAGCTGCAGAGAAGAAGGCGGCCAATGCACGTCTTCTGGGTGTTAGCTTCCCCGTCTTTGACGATAAGGGGAAAAAGTCCGCAATCAACAACTCCGAACGAGAAACAAAGGGAAAACAGGCATTGACTGTTAATGCCTCGAAGGGCGCATCTGCGCCTACTCAAAAGCCTCCACTGGCACCGAGACCCAAGGAGGTTTATTCGTTCAATGATGACGACACCCTGCAACTCTTTGAGATACTGAAGCAGGGTGACAAGATCAAGCTTCCGGACCCGAAGCGGCCCGATGAAGTCGGGAAAGTGGACAACTCGAGGTACTGTCACTACCATCGGTTTGTCGGACACCCGACTAAGGACTGCTACGTCCTCAAAAATTACATCCAGCGCATGATCAATGCGGATGTAATCTCCGTCGACTATGAAGAGAAGACGGTGTCAGCTAATGTGGTGTCACTTCAGTTCGGCACCTTGCCGTCGACTACCACACAAGATGGCGTCGTCCCATCCCTAAGGCGACAATGGAGGTGGTGAACTTGCCACCCACCCGTGACAATGTGAGTGGACTTGTCCCACTCACCACATCTCGATGAGAGGTCCTCTGGGTTCACCCCGACCTCGTCTCCGAGGTAACTCAACCGGAGGTACGCCCTACCTCCAAAGCAAAAGGCAGGAAGATCAAGTCTTGCCGCACGGTCTCTTCTTCAACGGAAGAGGCGCTTCCTGTGCAGACGCGTGCACAACAGAACTCCCAGCCCGGTGAAGCTGCCGCCGAAGTGGTGCCTCCTGGCACCATCCCTTTTTTTAGGCAACACTCCATTCTCCCTGGTCTACGGGAGCGAAGCAGTACTGCCTCTCGAGATACAGATACCTTCGCTCCGCGTGGCAATCACAAACGATCTCACAGAAGAAGACAATCGACGTCGTCGTCTGCGGGAACTGGAGGCACTTGACGAAAAGCGTCTCCTAGCTCAACAACGCATCGAACTTTACCAAGCCCGTATATCACAGGCTTTCAACAAGAAGGTCAAGCAAAGAACTTTCCAAGTTGGCGACCTGGTTTTAGCAGTCAGAAGGCCAATGGTGTTAACTCACAAGACACTAGGGAAGTTCGAGCCCAAATGGGAAGGACCCTTCATCATTGAGACGGTATACTCAAACGGTGCTTACCGCCTCGTCAAACCCAATGGGGACTTGTTCACGATGCCCATCAATGGTAAGTTCCTAAAGAAGTACTATTCTTGACATCCTCCAAGACATGTATTTTCCCAAACAACCTCTTTTCACAAAATCAAACGCTTCCGGAACCCAGCTGTTCCGTGGCATCCTTCCGTAGAAAGATAACCACGTCCACATTACCTCTGAGTTGTCTCTCTACATCCTACAAAGCGGAACCTTACATTTTCGTGAGCTTACGCTATCCTTCATGTTTACCACGTCCACATTACCTCTGAGTAAACATCCCGTACAAACAACTCCTGTGTTGTCGTACATTGATCGCAGAACTTCCACGTCCACATTACCTCTGAGTTGTTCAGCGTATCACCCAGGATCATTCCTGCCACGTCCATAAATACCTCTGAGTAGGAAGATTCTATCATTTGAACCTAATGATTGCCATGTCCACATTACCTCTGAGCAAACATGTTGGTTCCTTCAAACTTATTATCTGTACCTAAAAACCAAGGTGCGCAAAAGATAATAGGTCCACATAAATCATCAAGTTCATGAGATCAAAAAATGAACACATCACACAAAAAAAAGAGATAGTGTATTTCTTTATTTTTCAAAGAAGGGAGTACAGAAATACGCTATTTCCCCAGCAAGAGTTGCAAAAACACATAAAAAGAAGAGAAGCTACAGTCCCCGATCCTCTCCAGGGTGGGATGAGAGCTCTCTGACTCGACGTCTCAGGTCGGCCGTGCGAGTTTCCACAGTCGCCTAGACTCGCAGCTCGGCTTCTTGACGCATTAATCCGACAGCCTCAGCAGAAGTTTTACTCTCATACTTCTCATCAAGCTGTCGTCGCTGCTGAGCCAAAGCAAGGGTCCACTGAGTAAGAGTCGCTTCCTCCTGCTTGAATGCCACGTGTTCAGCCAGGACACGATCAGCTTCTAGTTGAAGTTGGGCCCGCTGGTCTTCAAGACGGCGCATCTGAGCATCAACCTCTGCGATGTTAGCGTCCACCGCAGCCCGCTTCTCCGTCGTCTTCTCCATAGATTGAGACAACTGCTCCGCCGCAGCCTCAGTCCCAGCCACTTTACGCTCCCAACTGCTCACATCGGGGAAGAGCCCTCACCCAGTCTCTGATGGCGCGTTTGGTCTTCTTCAGCCTGTGAACCATACAAAACTGGGCAGTACCGACCGCCACCTGGCCAAGACCTCCCGCCACAGTCTTCTCATAACCAGCCGATAGGAACCAACTGTTGTCATACCGGAACGGACGGGCTCTCCAGCTGGGACTCTCAACGAAGCGCACCAGGATCGGCGAGTGGTCACTGGTCCCCGCAGGGAGCCCCTCAGCCACAGAGGAGGGGAATAGGCGGAACCAATCACTGTTCCCCAAAGCACGATCCAGCTGGCATGCCACCCTGCTCACCACCGCCTTGTTGTGCCAAGTCCATATGTGCCCAATCCTCTCCAGATCCCTGAGCCCGGACTGGAGCAAGCAGGACTGAAAATCTGAAAGGATCTGGTCCGGGACCGGCCGCCCCCCCCAGCTTCTCTCCCCTGTATAGCGTAGCATTGAAGTCTCCCATAATAAGTAAGGGGAGATGACGATGCATCGCTAAAGAACTCAGCCTGATGATGTCCTGCCACAAGGTCTCCCGCCGCCTCCTGTCGTTGTGCCCGTAGACGGCACCAAGTAAAAAACGGAACCCACCCTTGTTGGTGAAGGAGATAGCCACAAGCTGGTCAGACATGAAAACCTCCTCACCCTCCCAACTAGCTCCATTCCATCTAACCCAGATCCTCGCCATATCACAGAGACCAAGGTTGTGAAGCTGGACCCAGTCCGTAGGAGTTCTACGGGTCAGAGTTTTCGCCCCCCTGATCTTAGTCTCTAGTAAGATCGAGATTTCACACTTTTCCTTCCTCAGTACCTCACTAATCTCCCTCCATCTCCCCAGAGAACACCCCCCGGACATTCCAGGCAAGGGCCGACATCTAAACCGCGGGTGGGGTCCCCTGAACATCCTCTGGAGGAGCACCCGGGGAGAGTGCAACCTCCATATCTCTGGTATCCTCATCTCTATCCCCCTGGAGAAGGAGGAGCATAGCAGGGGCCGCACCCCGTGTGGGTCCCCCTGTGGGGGAGGCTGTGCAAGGACTGCCACCCATTTAGGATTGACCTTCCACACTCTCTCCGTCCCACCCTGTCCGCTGTCCTCACTATGCGACTCCGTAGCCTGGTGCTTCCGACTTTACACCTGAAGTGCTAGCGCGTCTTTATCTTCCTGTCGCCTGTCCTCCTGCCCCATACTCCTGGTGGTCATGGTCCTCGTCCCCATATACTCAACCATCGCTCCAGCAAGATCCTCCGTCGGAGACCCCTCAAATTCCCCAGAGATGGGAGGAGTGTCTGCCTCCATCTCATCCTCCATTAAGCCCACCTGGTCCACAACAGGGGGGTCATCAGCACCACCTGCCTCCTGCACTACCTCCTCCGTCACCACCTCAGAAGCTCCTCCCCGTCTGCAAGCACTCGAGAGGTGCCCAAAGCAGGCACATGCCGGACATCTGGGGGGAACCCACTCATACTCCACCTTCTGCATAGCGAACTGGCCAGAAGGTGTCCTGTACTTCAACTGCTCAGGCAGGTCCAACCTGGCATCAATCTCCACAAATACCCGTGCATACATCAGTCTAGACCTGAAAGCGGTAGCATCATCCGCCTTAATCGGCTTGCCAATGAGGCTGGCAAGTCTCATAAGAAGGGGGACACTCCAGAAGCGAACCGGGAACTCAGAAAACCGAACCCACACAGGCACCGCATTGAGCACCTCCTTCTCACACCTCAAGTCGGGGGTCCATTGCTTCAGGATAATGAGGCGGCCGTCAAACGTCCATGGCCCTCCCTGGAGTATCCGAGTCACATCTTCTGCCAACCCAAATTTAACGAAGTAGAAGCCGTTTTCCTTGAAGAAGAACTCCATGCTCCCCTTCGGCCGCCAGACTCTGTCCGCATATCCGCGGATCTGCCCGTAGAAGGGCTTGCTCCCCAACACATATAGCACTAACGTGTTCTCCCAGAATGCCGTCACCTTCGCCACTTCGTCGGCCGGGAAGTCGGCGCAGAGCTCACCCCCAATCGCCATAGGTGCAACGTACTCCATCGATGCCGGCGTCTTGGCGACCCCCACCTTGCATGCATCTGCCCAGGATACAGGCCGCGAGCCCGAACTCCGAGGTGGAATGTTCGCAGCAGTCGCGCTTCCTTCGATACCTGGGACAGCCGTCCCCGTCGACCCCTTCGCACGAGGCCGCCACGAAATCCTGGCTTGTCCCCTCCCGTTCCACCGAGTGAGCCTGACCCCCCGTTGGACCCGTTCTCCTGGCTGTCCCCGCCCTCCTGTCCGATCCCTGCGTATAAGCTGTGCCTCTCCTTGCCTCAGGGATCTGCGATCGTTGCCCTCCTCCTCGTCTAACCCTCCGATTCTGGACCGTAGTCCAAGCCCCCTCCTCATCCTCCAATCCCGACGATTTTCTTTGGGCGGTGAATACCATCGGGGAGCCTCCGGAGGCCATCGCCGTCGAACACCCCGCCGAAACCGTGCCCACCGTCCGCAGCCCGCCCCGGCCAACCCCCCCCCCCCCGCCTGGGGGGGTCGCCGGCAGCCGCCCGCCCCCGAGGGAGGGTCGCCGGACCTCCCCGGTCCGTCCGCAGCGCTCCAGCGCCCGCGCGTGGGCGAGCAGGCGCTCCAGCGCCCGTCTCCGGCGGCCGGCCGCCGCCGACCTCCTCCTGCCGGTCGCCACCGACCGCCCCTGCCACCCCCTTGCCTTTGCCCCGGTCCGGGGGGCTGTTGGCCGCCTCCACACCTCGGTTTGGCGATGCCCTAGCAGAGCTAGGGTTTCCGGATTCTCCCGCAGCCGCCATTTATATATATATATATATATATATATGTATATATATAAAAAATATATATATATATATATATATATATATATATATATATATATATATATATATATATATATATATATATATATATATATATATATATATATATAATCCGTGACTGGTCTGGCAATGAAACTGTTGACAGCATTCGCCAGCACGGTCTTTCCATCGGTATCGACGCTGACCAGCTGAGGTGGTCGCTAGCAGCCTCTGGTGCTTTCTCTGTGCGATCGGCCAGACTTTCGATCCAAGATAACGGCCCCGACCTCTTCATTGCGTGTTATTGGAACTCTTGCATCCCTAAGAAATGGTCATTCCTTCTGTGGAAAGTCATGAGAAAGAAACTTCCCACCGACGACTGCCTTAACTCCATCGGTTTTAGCCTGGCGTCGGCTTGCAATTGTTGCATCGAGCGTCAGACGGAGACTATCGATCACATATTCAGGGAAGGTAGCCTCCCTGAGAAAATATGGAGCACCCTCAATCACAACTACAACATCTCTCCAGACGACGGGCGCTTTATCGATCTTCTGGCTCACTGGGGCGCCGCTTCCCACGGCCACCAGATCGTTGCAGCGGCCGCCACCTGGGCTATCTGGAAAAATCGCAACAAAGCGAGATACGAGGGACACCAATTCTCTGCCGATCAGCTGATCTGGGAGATTCATCGGCAATGTGGCAAACGGAGCTCCCTTTGCTCCCACAGTTTCCGCCTGTCGGACAACCGTTCTTCTTTTAGTTTTGACGGTCGCGTCCGGCCTTTTCCCCTGTCTTTTCCTTTTGGTATACTTTTGTCTTGTATACGTGTCAGGCTTCCGTTTTTGGAACCTTGATTCTTAATAAAAGGGGAGTTTTCTTTAAAATATATATATATATATATATATATATATATATATATATATATATATATATATATATATATATATATATATATATATATATATATATTGCTCTACATATTTGTTTGAACCCTATCATCTTTTGTTGTAAATTGTAATTAATATATATTACTATTATATATTCATTCTATTATAATATAGAGGTAGAAAAATAATAAATGGATTGAATTATGTAAAAGCTATTGAGAATAAATCCTTTAATTTTCTCTAGTAATTAAACATTATACTATAATATATATAAAATTTTGGATATCCGAATTCGATATTCAAAATTTGTAATTTAAAGTCCGATAGTATATTAGTGGATTCGAATACCTTAATATCTAAATTTGAATCGAATAAAGATAATACTCGATCCGAATCCGATATTCAAAATTTTGAATAATATTCGAAAGTTCGGATACGAAATCGAATCGAATTCGAATTTTCGACTATCCATTAACATGTATAGTTACTTTGAGAAGGAAGATTGTGAAAAAAGGGGGCAAAGGAGAAAAATTGAGACTCACTTTTGGAAAGGTGGGAGATTTTAGTGGAGATTAAAAGATGGTTGAGATGGTAAATCATGGACAAGTATTTTATTTAAATAATAGCCATTATTTACATTATTATAAGGACACAACGTTAAAATTTTTTTTTCCCAGATTCTCTTTTAAAAAAATGAATTAAGTAGGAGGAAAGTGACTCGTAAATCTAATTCTACTGATTTAATGGACTTGTTATCAATTTGTAAGACTTTTTAAAATACATTAAATTTGGAAGATTTATATGAAAAAATTCCAATGAACAATATGGTTAATGAATCAATCTAGATGATCATGGAACCCCACAATTATTATGGAATTAAGATTTTCCAATCATTTTGATTAAAAAAACTGTTGACTTAGACTCGGGTCAGTCATATTTGACTGACTGGGTCTGCAATTCCAAAACACCGGTCCTGGTCCATGTTCAATAAAGACTTGAGACAGGTGGATGGTTCATAAATTTCCAAGCTTGTGGTCACAGAAACATGTCACATTGCTGATTGCTTGGAAATAAAGGTCGCATACGCGCAATTTGGAAAAAAATTTGGCAACCACCAGATTAACAAATGTGCATGCGACACACGAATCAACTCCCGACACACCGAAGGGTGTGGGGATGGACACGATTCTAATCTTCCGTTGACGTTAGTCATCGGTCTGAAAAAAATGACATCTTAAAATAAATAACTCCCAACACTCGACTCCAATTAACCAATAATCCAAACTGATTAATTACCTCGGAATTTGTGTGTAAATAGAACTTGAATGTAAGAAGACAATGATACATATGATGAGAAATTATAGATATCATTCAATATGGCATTCGTGTAGGGATACGTTAATTTATACACTAAAAAGGTTACGAAATCAGAAATAAGAGGATTTTAGATTTGATTAAGTTACCAAGAAGACGCAAGCCGTAGGCTTAGAATTGATAGGATAAAACCCCATTTAGCCTATAATACAATTTATGATATTTTAGATTTTATTGGAATTTAATTAGCATGTAATTATTATCTAAGGAAACAAGTTATCAACAGACTTCTAGTATTTAAGGTATGAATTTTTTACCATAGAATTAGACAAATGTTAAAGGCCACCCCCTTTTTACTAAGGGCCACCAACTTAAAATTTTAAAAAAATTTACAAGTTTGCCATTTTGAAAACACTAAGGGCCACCCTACTTCTGTCAATTGAAGACTGCAGGACTTGCCTGCAGTTCAAAGTAAAGACAGGACTGCAGTGCTGGCCTGCAGTCCTCAATTGACAGATTTTTTTTTTTTTTTTTACCTACAGTGACTGCAGGATTTTCCTGCAGTCCAAAGTGAACAGAGGACTGCAGTGTTGGCCTGCAGTCCTCTCCGTCGATTTTTCTGTTTGAGAGTAACCACCATTACCATCACCTCCGGTCACCATCCAGTAGGCCTAAGCCAATACTCCCGCCCGGTCCTGGAATCGTCCTCTCAACAGAATGGAGGTTGCAGCTCACAGCAGAGGAGAGATGTTTCTGTTTTGAAGCAAACAGAGAGAAGAAGAAGAAGCAAGAAGAAGAAGAATAATGTTGATTGAAGCAGAAAGTTATCAAACAGAGAGAAGAAGAAGAAGAAGAATAATGCCGCAGAAAGTTGCAGCTCACAATTGGCGGCTGCTGCGTCCCGCTCCTCGTCTCCCTCCTCCTCTCCTCCTCCAAGACCGACGCCTTCTTCCTCCTCCGACGCTTCCCCTTCTCCCATATCTCCCAGGAGCCCCCCCCCCCCTCTTCGTCGAGCCTAAGCTCTCTGCCATGGCTCCGCCAAACCCACCCCGCCCGGTCCCCCGCCTCGCCTACCTCATCTCCGGCTCCGCCGGGGACGGGCCGTGCCTGAGAAGGACCCTCCGCGCGCTCTACCACCCGGCCAACTCCTACGCCGTGCCTGAGAAGGACCCTCCGCCGCCATTTTGTTGAAGGAGGCCATTTTCTTTGGTTCCTCTTGATGGCCCTTAGTAAATCACTTTACATTAGGTTGCTCTTAGTAAAAATTTAAGAGGGTCATGGTTGCCCTTAGTGGGATGGTTGCCCTTAGTAAAAAAGGGGTGGCCTTTAACATTTGTCTAGAATTATACCAAACTTGACATACGACATTCTAATAGCCCTATCTTTATTCATATCCAAGAATTATAGGCGACAATTGTCGGAGAACATATCATGATATTCTTAAATCACATAACTTTGACATGTTTTACCTATCATGGCTTGCCGTTTCTACGAGCAGGACGTGCCATCAAAATAAATCTTGGAGATGAAGATCTTGACAAGATTACAAAGAAGTGTCTACAATGGAAAGCTATGTTGAGAATATGCTTGCAAGGTTTTGACATCGATAGGGCAAAGCCGATTTCTTCCCTCTCACACATCACTTCCAGGTCATCTAGGACAACCCTTCAACCGAGGAGGATAAGGAATAGATGAAGGAAGTTCCTTATTGATTCGTTCTTGGAAGTTTGATCTATGCCATGGTGCGCACGAGGCCTTACATCGCACATATAGTTGGTGATCTTAGTCGACTTCTTGTAATCCAGACAAGGAACATTGGGCGGCCTTCAAATGGGTACTTCGCTATCTACGAGACACTTTTAGTCTTGTTTGTGCTTCGATGGTGGTAATTCACTACAAGAAAATTCATGTTTCGCGACATAAGCAATATGTAGCAGAAAGTTAGATTTGTGTCGCCAAAGCATTTTTCCGACATATTTGGCTATGTCGCATACATGTCGCCATAGCCTTGTCTGGAAAAGTCTTTAGCGACATGAAATAACACGTCGCGGAACGTAAGTACTTTTTGCGACATCATATTTTTATTTAAAATAACTTTTGGCGACATGTGTCTTGTGTGTCGCAGAAAGATGATACTTTGGCAACATAACACATGTCGCCAAATGTCTAGTTCTTTATATTTTTTTATTACTTCCTGCTACACAATTTGATGTCGCAAAAGCTAATGCAACCAAATATAAACACACTTCCTGCTACACAATTTGATGTCGCAAAAACTAAATTATATTTTTTATATTAATTTGTATTAAATCTTGTGGCATATATTTTCCAACATGAATGTAAAAGTCTTATTTCGAAACCAACACACAAACATTGAAATTTATATTTAAAGAACTTGAGAACAAAGAACAAGTTACCATGAACACAACATAATATCCAATACAATGTCTTCAAATATCTCTTCATAAAATAATCAATAATGTAATATTTTAACAACGTCAAGTAGCCATTCAAAAAAATACGTATTATATTCCACAAACGTATTGTATTCCAGCATAGACAACTCTAGTGTAAACTAAAACACATGAATTGAATGTCCCCTTTCCTTCCTCCAAAAAAATTAGCCTACAATAGATCTCATGATATGAATGTGTCATGATCCGATCCCAAATTTTTGGGTCGAATCGGATCATGCCCAGCCTGCACTGTTGTGAGACGGCGACAGTAAGCTGTTTCTAGTTGCAGGTAATATCAACAACATCTATACATTTGTCACAACTCGAATATACAAAAATTTTAAAACTTTTAATATTCAACAAAGAGAAGTACAATTGGAAATAAAAGTACTGAAATAAAGTACTGAAATCAAAATCTACAAACTCCAATACAATAAAACTAGATAACTGAAAAACACTAGCTAAACGGTCGGCTCATCGGCCTCAGGTTCTGCATCCTCCAAGGGGGACTCTAGCAACACCACAGGATATAATACTGGGTCATAGTAGCTATTGAACAATAGCTCAGCATCATCAACATCACCTAGGAGGGGATCTAGTCAGGAAAGGAGCAAGTACGAGTACATAACCGACATTCTAAATAATAATGGAAAGATGCATTTTTAAACAGTTGAAATACTTTGAACAATATTTTCCAACAATTTTCAGCAATTCAGTATTTGAAACAATATAATTTGAATAGGTAATGTCTATGATCGGCTTGGGTTGTACAATAGCATCCTAGCGATACGATACGGCCTATCCCCGTGTGTAAGAGGGGTAAGCTCACACAATAATGCAATAGGAGGGTATTGGTCATAAACGCTACACTACTCCCCCAATATTTCCCACAATCAATAATCGAACTCAAGGAGAGAGTTCCGTGTAGCAATGTGGTTTAAGCATGCAACATGACAATTACTAAATAAAATGCAAGAAAATATAACCGTAACTTGCCTTTGTTTAATGACTGGAATATGATGTCGGTACCGGGGATGAAGTCAAATACATCCTCGAAACCCTACAGTTGAGAACCCTGACTTAGAAACATAGATGTGCCAAATCTAGGTGTGCTAGTTGCAATTTCTAGAAGCAGGTCCTACTCCAGTTTTAAGTTATTTAATTAAGCTATCAACCTACTCTACCGTCGCAGGATACAATTATCAATTAACGAAAAAGGAACCGATTTATTAATTTATTGAGTAAAGATCGTATTTTCAATTCATTTAATCAAAACTTTGTACTTTAATATTATATACATAAAATTAGGTTTTTCTTTTAATGAGAAAAATGTGAATTTGTTTAAATAATAATACAAACTTGAAATTTATCCTTTTTATTTAGAAGTGAGAAAACTCTTATAATTTTTCATGTAAAACTAATACCCATTTTAAATACGCGTCTAACGCAAAGCAGCCACCAAAAAGAACAGAAAATCCTAAACTACACAAATACAGGGCCACAGAAAAATAAAGAAAAACTGGACTTATGCCCTTACAACAAATTAATTATTTTTAATTTAAATGCTGAGGCGAGCTCTGAATGCCGTGAAGCGGTCCAGTCAGGAGGCCGAAGCCCTGCACCTAAAATACTAGAGGCCAGTAACTAGTTCTAAAATAACATATAATTAAATATAATTAATATATAAATATGACGTCTCAGACCGGGTCATGCAATCTCATGTTACTGGATAACGCCTCAACGTACAGAAAATTCTGTAGCGTTTGCGTGTCGCCGAGGCTCATCCGACCGATACGGTCGTCGCCTAACAGGGGATACAAAACTCACAAAATCCACAAAACCAAACCAACAAAACCAATTTTGGAAATCATTTGCAAAGACAGGGTATGAAAACATGTTTTAATATAATTAACTTAATTAATAATAATATTTTGTTTTTACTGAAAATTTGGGCAGCATCTCCTCTGTAACTAGGACATCCTAGCCAAGAGGCGATACTGACCCAAACACAAATAAATATCCCAAACCAGGGAACCAAACCCGCCAACCAGAAATATGAATGTCCAAACCCATGAATAATAGCCACGGCCAAAAATAAAACATACCAACTAAGATAGGAAACAACCACAGAACCAATCCGAAAAAAAATAATAATCACTAACCCAAAGGAAAATATATACCAACTAGAAACATCCACAGAACCAATCCGAACCGATCTCGAAAAAAGTATCCCCTAGTGCAACTAGTAAAACCGATCCCCGCATGGGGGTCGGGACCGCATCATCACCGACTAACTACGGGAGGGACACAGGGACACGGGATTATACCTCAGTTGCTCGGCTAGAGCTCTCAGATGCAAGAGAAAATAGGGAAAAGAATTCGTACATCTCAGACGGACTCAGAACGGTCCAGAAGCACGCGAAGGAGGTCGGAGCGTTCACAAGGAACAGCGCCGGAACAACGTGCAGGAGGCGCGGAGCGCGTAAGACAGGGGCTTCCAGCAAGCCCGTCTCGCGGGTCAGCGCTAGAAGGCGCTGCGGACGGGAAGTCGGCCGGCACGAGGGCGGCTAGGGCGGATGACCGGTCACAGAGCCGCGGAGGTCGGCCGAAAACTCGGGGGCACATCGAGGAGGCGCTGGCCGGGGGGGGTCGGGGCTCGATCGGAGGCGGAAGCCGCTGGAAGGTCGCGGACGGGCGCCGGCACGGGCGGAGCTCGACGGAGGCGGGCGCAGGGCTAAGGCTCGGATCGGGCCAGGGATTTGGGAAATTGGGGAAAGTGGAGGGGAATGAGAGGAATAAGTGGGATAGTTGCTGCTGTGAAGGAGATGAGTGAGAAAGGGGTTATGAAGAGAGTTTATGGGAGAGAAGAGTGGGAGAGAGAGATGTGGAGGAAGAATAGGGGGCTTGGCCAGGTCGTGGGGGAACGGGTCCTGGCCGTGGGTAGCAATTAGGGTTTTTTTTAATAGTAATTCTTATTAAAACCAACCATATGTATATATATATATATATATATATATATATATATATATATATATATATATATATATATATATATATATAAAGATTAATTCATTTTATATAATTTTAGGTTTAGTAAAAAATCCAAAGATGGGTTCGAAAAACGGGATCTGGTGTTCGGACTCGGGGTCGGACCTCGGGCACGGGATAGGGACTGGGCCACAATCAAAAATCCAATAATTAATTTTAGAAATAATATTTTCCTGATCCGACTATAATAATAATAATAATAATAATAATATTAATAATAATAATAATAATAATAATAAATAGAACTAAGACTAAGATTATGCTACTGACAAATAAAATCCAACCATTAATAATTCCAAAATTTCGGGTTTCACAACCTTCCCTCCTTAGAAAATTTCGTCCTCGAAATTAAAGGCAGGGTTAGGGGTTACCTCAAGTTTCAAACAGATACGGATGCTTCTCCCGCATCTCATCTTCTCGCTCCCAGGTAGACTCGCCTGGGGAGTTGTGTCGCCACATTACCCTGACTATTGGTGTCACAGAGTTCCTAGTTCTCTTCTCTCCTCTGTCTAATATCGCCACTAGATTCTCTGGCACTATGAGGCTGGGTCCAATTTTCAGCTCCGAATGATCCAAGATGTGGCTCGGATCCAGGATGTAGCATCTTAGCTGCAAAAAATGGAAGACGTTGTGGATGCCTTCAAGACTTGGGGGGCTACTTCTCCAATCATGTTCAGTACTTCAAAAGGACCAATATACCTGGGGCTTAGCTTTCCTGCTCTGCCGAAACGGATGGTTCCTCTGGTAGGGGAGATCTTCACGAACACACTGTCACCTTCTTCAAACTCCAACGGCCGTCGGCTGCTATCAGTCCAATGCTTCTGTCTGTCCTGGGTAATCCTGAGCTTGTCTCTAATCATTTTTACCTTCTCCGCTGCATCGGTCACCATCTCAGGTCCAAGCAATACCCTTTCTCCTACGTCATCCCAAGTAAGTGGTGTGCGACAACGACGTCCATAAAATACCTCGAACGGAGTCATACCGATACTAGCTTGGTAGCTGTTGTTGTAGGAGAACTCTACCAAGTGCAAATGGTCTTCCCAAGACCCTCCAAATTCTAAGACGCAAGATCTCAGCATGTCTTCTAGCGTCTAGATTGTTCTCTCCGATTTTCTGTCAGTCTGGGGATGGTAGGCGGTGCTGAACTTCAGTTGCGTTCCCAAACTATCGTACAAGCTCTTCCAGAAGTGAGAGGTGAATCTGGTATCCCTGTCAGATACGATACTTACCGGGACTCCATGAATCCGGTAGATGTGCCGCATGTACAATGCCGCCAACTTCTCGGTGGATAGACCCACCTTGAAAGGAATAAAGTGGGCTGACTTCGTCAGTCGGTCCAAGATAACCCAAATGGCATCCTTCCCTCCTTGGGATCGAGGCAGTCCTGACACAAAGTCCATCATTATGTGTTCCTATTTTCACTCCGGGATGTCTAGCGGCTGCAACAGTCCTGCTGGTCTCTTCTGAACTTCGTCATCGGCTCAGCAATCCTGGAGATATCCTTTACAAATTTTCGGTAGTAGCCAGCTAAGCCTAAGAAGCTTCTGATTTCTGTAACTGAACTTGGTGCAGTCCACTTCTCAATAGCAGCTATCTTCATTGGATCCACTGAAATTTTTTCTCCTGTGACAACATGGCCTAGAAAATCCACTTTGTCTAAGAAGAATTCGTATTTAGATAGCTTACCATAGAGCTTCTCCTTCCTTAAAGTTCCCAGAACTTTCCTCAGGTGCTCTTCATGCTCTTCTTCGGTCTTCGAGGAGATCAGAATGTCATCGATGAAGACAACAACAAACTGATCCAGGTATTTATGGAAGACCTTGTTCATAAGGTTCATGAATACCGCAGGGGCATTCGTCAGTCCAAACGGCATGACCAAAAATTTATATTATCCATATTTGGTGTTGAACGCCGTCTATGGAATATCCTCCTTCCTGACCTTGATTTGATGGTAGCCAGACCTGAGATCTATCTTCGAAAATACCTTAGCTCCACTCAGTTGATCAAACAGGTCATCGATCCGGGGCAGAGGGTACTTGTTCTTGATGGTGATATTGTTCAGCGTCCGGTAATCAATGCACATCTGTACGGTTCCATCCTTCTTGGGTACGAACAAAACTGGCGCTCTCCAGGGTGAAGCTCTATCTCTGATAAATCTTTGGGCCTTCAGTTCGTCAATCTGGTCCTTCATCTCCTTTGCCTCCTTGGGGTTGACTCTGTAGCATCCTCGAGAAATAGGAAAAGAGCCGGGAACTAGGTCGATGATGAATTCCACACCTCGATTTGGGGGCAATCTCGGAAGACTATCAGGAAAGATGTCCATGAATTATGCTATAATAGGGTGAGGAGGCCCGGGTTCTTCGGTGATAGAGGAGTAGGTAACACTCTTTATGTCTTCCGGAGCTCGAGAGATTTCAAACTCCAGTTCTCCTGGTGGGATGAAGATTAAACATCCTCTGTGACAATCTATCATCGCATGCTACTCACTTAACCAGTCCATCCCTAGGACTACATCATAGTTGGGTAAGGACATCACAAGTAAGGGTACTAAGAATTTGTGGCCTGAGATAGTTATGGGGCAGTTACATGTCTCGGTGATGGGTATGGGTCAACCACCGGTCATAACTCTACTTATCATTTTGCTAAATCCCGTAACTAGGTGGTGTGCAGAAATGAACTTTGATGATATAAAACTGTGTGATGCACCCGAATCAAATAATGCTAGAGCAGGATGTGAAAACACATAAATGGAACCTGTGATGACATCAGCGGTGGGTTCCTGCTCTGGTTATTGCTCGTCTGCTGCTAGGGCAAAAGCTCGCCCGGTCTTCTGCTGATGTTGCCCGAACCGTTGTTGCTGAGTGGGTAGAGGAGCTCTTTGCTGAGTTGCTCCGGTCCGGGTGAATGTTGTGGGATAGTCCCTCACTTGGTGGGTGGCAGGCATCCGAACCGGTATCATCAAGGATGAATCTTCAGACGGCACGCAACTCATTTTCAGACCCCTCAAATGCGTGCTATGCTTTTCGAAAGAACTGTAGAATACGTTCTTTTGTTTATCTCCAAATTTGTGGCATATCCGTCCAACCTTGGCTTGTTGGAATGGAGTTATATCCTACGACATTTGTCGAGGGTAGCTAGCATGAGCATATCGAGACAGAGATAGATTTTTTGACATATCTCGAAGGTATACCAATTTATCTTCTCGTTTAAAATTTTGAGCATTCTGTTTTGACTTAGGCTAAGAATCAGCTCCAATTTTCTCTCCAAACAAGAAAGCTGGCTTCTTGTGGGAAACTTGATCCGAAGTCAAGAAATGTTCACCATTCATCATGCACAACAACGTCTCATCATACTGAGATTCTAAGAGAGTTCTTATGTTTGCCGATGTATCAGGGTCAAATTGCGAAAACATAACATGTGATAATTCTTTACAGTATTCTAAGACACAAAAAACGGAAGCCAATATCTCGGCGTGGAGATCTTCTCTAAGATTAACTGCAAAAGAAAATAGAGTCAGAATCATGAAAGACTACTCCTATAAGTAAATAAAACTTAAGTGATTTTTGGTTTTCAAAACAGTTCTGCACCAATTATGGATGGCGCGACATGTTTATTTACATACGGAGTAACAGTCTTTGTTTTGCGCACATAACATGACAGTTTTTGTTCTGCGCATGAAAACACAATTTCGTTGTTTATGTGGCGCCATCTGCTCTCTGTTGAAAGAGAGAGTGTGCACATTATTAAATAATAATGAAATTCTTGATGATCAAGTTATGTGGCGCCATCTGCTCACTCAAGGAACAGAAAACACTTGACATACACCTACCTCAGTCCATTTGACACTCCAAACTGATACACTCGACTAAAAAAAATGGAACTTTTGGGTCATACCATGGCTCGACTAAGCCATGGCTCACTGCCTAAAGCCAAAGACCTATGGTTCGACATCTCCCCTACCATATAGAGTTATTTGGAAGTGAATTGGTCCATTAAAAGTTAAGAACTGGACCCTAGGTAGCAGGAGAAGCTACTGCTGCTGTACACAGTCATTCAAGTGTCCCCGTGTCCAATTTATATATCAAACATTCACTACTCTCTCTCTAATACTAATGAACACTCATATATAGACACTTAAACACATTCCCAAGACCCAACCAAAGCCAAATGGCCCGACTCCCTCCCTCTCTGATACTCAACATGTGCACGAGTGCACAATGCCTATAGCTGCTACTGCCTGGGTCTGCAGGGGTGACCCCTACTGCCTAATGAGGACTGGACACCCCTAGTTGACACAAGGCAACCTAAACAGTGAACCACCCCATATTAATAGACACACACATATAAAATCAGGAACTGAATAAAAGAAGAATAGAAGAATAAGAGGATCAGTTGCCTGCTATTATCCTGTCATACTCGACTGTATCTACATCTTACCCATAGGAAAGAGGAGGCCAGGCCTTGCACTGCCCTACAGGCACTCCCTCTCCTCACCTATCTGGAAATGCTAAACCAATTCTTTCTTTTCCTATTTGTCATACTCAGATTACTAATACTTGAGTGTATCAAGTTACGATTACACATGAGCCTCCAAACTGACCTCACCCTAGCTACTGTAGGCTGAGTCTAGATCAGAAATCTGAACCAAAACCTCCCTCTAAACCTTCTACATATCCAATATATGTGGAAGAAAATCCCAGGTTAGCTCTCCTCTTAAAATATACTCAAATATATACATATATGGTTTCAACTAAAAACCTTACTAACTAAAAATCCTAACATATGATACCCTCATATCCTCCCCACAATACCTGCTCGATTCCCTGCTGCTAACACCATGTTGCTGCCATTTCAAGCAATGCAACATGGCCCAACTCAAACCAAAATGGCCTTGCAGGCCCTTACTGCTACTGGCTTCTACTACATTTACTGCTGCACTAGAATGGTAATACGAAGGCCCCTTGCCAACTCACTGACTGATACTAACTAAATACACTCTCGAGCACATAGGGATTGGCCAAAACCTCACTAACAATCTACTCTCGGTTGACCCTAACAATAGGGATTGCTAGGACACTCATATGGGAAGTCCTAACTGAACCTAAACAAAACTTAACATGTGCCTATGGCAATAGAGTATACTGTTCACTGAACCAAAACAGTGGCAGACCCAAGACAGTGAACACAAGTCCCCCTCACCCTGCCTATGTACATTCCTGAATACACAACACTCATAGATGCATATATCCTTATATAACATATGCCACACATATTTATATGTATATATATTAGTGAGATAGACTAGGAAATCAATTGAGATGCCTACATTGATCAACCAAACTATCCCCTAGCACAAAACTGAAAGAACAGAACCTATTTGGCCTATGTGACAATTTCATAAACACTTATGGGGTCAAATTCGTAGTCTTCATAGGATGAACACAAACTCTATGAAACTATCACAAATAGGCTCACTAGGACCTCAATATACTTCCTATGAGTCATGGGGTGGGTCTCCTATATGAATACATGAAATTTGATCATAGAAATGCAAGTTTAGAGAGTTATACCTATGTAGGTAGGAGCCTTCACAAATCTCCACAAAAATGGGGAAGATGGATGGAGAATGAGCCTTGAAATCCTTGCTAGAGCCTTCTCCTAGCCTCCTTGAGCTCCCCCAAGCTTTTGCCCAAACAATGTAGGAAAGAGGAAGAAATTTGGGAAAGTTTAGAATGAAGGAAAGGATGGAAACCCTAGTTTATTGGTGGCTGTCATTTTAGGTTAAATGGGGGTTAAATAGGCTCTATACTAGCCTTAATCCACTCATTACACTTAGTATTAAGTGGGTCCTTATGTAGGCTAAGTGGTTTGGCTCTAATCAAGACTTGTGTTCAACCTAACCATGAATAGAGTCTAATTTATCAACTAGTTGGTCAAGTCAAAATAAATGAGGTCTACCATGACTAATGATTTAATTAGACTACTAGTAATTACAACCATCATATAAAAAGAAAAAAATAGACTCAATTTATGAAATGACAGAAATACCTTTGTCCTAGAAAAGTGGTAGTGGCAAATCACCCCCCTTAGAAAATTTTGTCCTCGAAATTAGGATGGTCGTACTTCTTCTAGGTTAAACCCCCGACAATCAAGGTCAAGAAAACTATATCTAAAACATACAAATTGTGGTCCTACTGGTCGTGATATTGTAGTCTTGATCAGGATTACTATACTATCTAGCACATCACAAAGCATCCTGACAGGTAATAATGGAATCATACAACAAGATGGAAAAGAAGGATGGAAAAGACAGACCTGCTATCCCATCACCTGTAACATCGGTCTCCTCGACCGCCATCACAAAAGCCCTGCCCCTTTGGTGCTGGACATGGGGCGGTGCCACAGGTGGCCTATTTCCACCTCTCTGGCCTTGTGTTTCGCCAGATGGAGGTACATTAGGGCAATCCCTCATCTGGTGTGTAGCTGACCCACAAAATAGGCACACCTTCAGTCTCTTCCTGCAGATGTCCCAGGAATGACTAGGCTTCCTACAATAGTTGCAAAGAGAAGCCCGGTCTCCCTGCCTCTGCTGCTGAACCTGAGCTTCAGCTCGCTGAGGGTACTCCTTCTGAATGTGGGGACGCTTACCCGGTCCCGTACCACTGCTAGCTCCAAGAACATCGCTGCCCCTCTTCGGCTTGAGGCCGAAGTCCTCCTCTTCTATCTGTGCCTCCATTAATATCTGATCGAAGGTCGCATCGCATCGCCCGGAAGTACGAGTGCGAACCGTATGAATAAGACCCCTCCGGAACTTGCGGGCCATATACCCCTCATTTTGGATCAGATCCGGTACAAACCTACTCATACAGAAAAACTCCGCTGCATACTCGTCCACCGACGAGTTCTTTTGCACCAATCCGACGAACTGGGCCTCTAGAGCTGTAAAAACCACGTCGGGGTAGAACTTCTCCTTAAAGAGCCGCCTGAATTTCTTCCATGTCAAATCCCTCACCGATGCACGAGGATCCATGCGAAACCAAGTCAAGACGACGTCGAAAAACTGACTCGCCGCAGACGTCACCCAAAGCCCTTTTGGGACCTCTGCTAACTCCAGGCTCCGTTGGACATCCTCCAACCAGTCATCTGCGTATAGGATACCCTCGGTACCCTTGAAGTCCCTCGGGTTCATCTTCCTGAAATCTAGGCATGTGCCAGGCCTCCCCTGACCCTACTGTTGAATTGGGGCACCCTGAACTGTACCCGGTACAACCCTCTCTACTGTTGCCATCACCATCTGGTGGGAGTTCTCTATGCTCTGCCGTAACACCTCTGTCTGGCGGTGGGATACGTCAGCCTGGGCCCTCTGGGTCTGCATCATCTGCAGAAGGGCCATCATCTGCTGCGCATCCGTCGGTAGCGGAGACGGCGCTAGAAGAGTCTCAGGAATGACTATGGACGGTCTGCAGCTAGAGGTGGAAGACCTCCTGGAATCGTTACTGCTACTCCCGCCTGAAGGGCCAGAACTGAGGTGGCAGATCCCTCAACTACAGCTCCCGTAGCCAGAGGTGGAGGTCCTACCGGATCGGGCCTCTCTGGAACAGCACTAGGACCTGTTGCCTGAGAGCGAGTAATTATCATCCTGAGGACAGATTGAAATAAGAAGGTCAATATGGCACATGATAATGAAAATCTAGGAAGGACAATTGAATTCAAATGCAAGAAGAGTTGTCATGGTAATCAAAAGATCAGAATTTTCCTAAAATGTGATTGAGTAACTCCTATCATAACCTAGAACCTATATCCTAATAGCAGGCTCACAGCAGCGCTCTAAGTCAAGCACCACTACAAAATTGCACTAATTGCGACACAGACCTGTGTGGGCCACCACAAAAATATGTCACGACCCGCACCCTGAGGAAGGGCACGAAAATGTGGGTACGTCCAGCCTACGCCACAGAATCGGCGGTAGAATGCTGTATAGGTCGTCTATAAATACTACAACTAGACAATTATAAGGGTACCTGTCATCTCCGTACGGAGGTATAATATGGCATAACTCAATCATAAGACATCTAAGGAAGATAGCACGAATTATGAAAGATAAGGTAGAAGAAAATAACTGGAAATATATGCAAGATCCCAACACAAGTTAGAGTTCAAACATAACACAAGATCCCAAAATAATAAACATACTACAAGTCTCAAGTACTAGCTAGATCGCATTCCTGTCAAGCCTAACTAACTAGTCTAAACAGGGGGTAGTCCTCTACTAAGCTAGATGCTCCTCAGGCTCCTGAGTGTCATCCTTATATGCCCCATAGAAAGTAGGGCAGTCACCGTCATCATCTGTAATATTTGTCAACACATCCAGTCAGGATTGGAACGAGCATATCATCTAACAGTTCAAAATAATTGACAAGCACTATGAGTTATGAAATAGTAATAAAATTCTTGATGATCAAGTTGTAGAGGTAATGTATAATGAAAAGACAAGTGTACAAGATTATATGAGAAACAGGCAGATATGTAAAAATGAGTAAACCTGTCATGTAAGATATGTTGTAGACAACTCAGACAAACTGTGTTAAGACCAGTGATTTGAAATACCAAGTTTGACATGTGAACGGCTAGAGGGATATATCCGGCAAACCATACACCTACGTGTGTGGCCGCTATTATTCACGAAAGACCAATGGAATAGAAAGGGGTATGTTCACATGTCTCCTAGGTATTTCCCTGCCCACTACCAAAATACACTCAATTAGCGACGGATATTTAGCGACGGAAATTTTTCGTCGGTGTTAGCGACGGCTTCGTGGCCGCTCAGCGACTGAGTACCGACTACACGCCTTTGCCATTTTTTATTTTAATTTTAGGGGGAGGAAAGGTTGCACGTCCGTCGCTAGACTGTCGGAATTATAGCGACGGATACCCAGTCGTCGCTACATAGTCGATTATTTGGTAGGAATTGTGTAGAGAATTGGCGAAACATATCTTCGACTACGTAGCGACGGATATTCAGTCGGCACGTATCAAACATGGCGACTACGTGGCGACGGGTTTTCTTCCGTCGCTATATATACGTACCTGACTTTAAATAAAACGACGGGGGGAACTTTTCGCATTCCCTCCAAATTCACTCTCTCTTCTCTCTCTCTCTCTCTCGCCGGTGTCGGCTTCGGTGATCGGCATCAGTGTCATCGTCGGCGTCGGCGTCCTCTCCTCTCTCTCTCCTGAAGGTAACCCCCTCTCTCTCTCTCTCTCGATCTCTCTCTCTCTCTCTCGGGGTCTGGAAGACGGGCTTGGGGTTGTGGCGTCTGGGGCTGGGCGGCTGGCTTGGGTCGGGGGCTGGGCGGTGGGCTTGGGGCGGCGACGTCGGGGGCTGGGCGGCTGGCTTGGGGCGGGGGCGTCGGGGGCTGGGCGGCTGGCTTGGGTCGGGGGCTGGGCGGCTGGCTTGGGTCGGGGGCTGGGCGGTGGGCTTGGGACGGGGGCGTCGGGGTCTGGGAGGCGGGCTTGGAGCTGGGGCGTCAGTGGCTGGGCGGCTGGCTTGGGTCGGGGGCTGGGCGGTGGGCTTGGGGCGGCGACGTCGGGGGCTGAGCGGCTGGCTTGGGGTGGGGTCTGGGCGGTGGCCTTGGGGCGGGGGCGTCGGGGTCTGGGAGGCGGGCTTGAGGTTGGGGCGTCGGGGGCTGGACGACTGGCTTGGGGTGGAGTCTGGGCGGTGGGCTTGGGGCGGAGGCGTCGGGGTCTGGGAGGCGGGCTTGGGGTTGGGGGCTGGGCGGTGGGCTTGGGGCATCGTGGGCTGGGCGGCTGGCTTGGGTCGGGGGCTGGGCGGTGAGCTTGGGGCGTCGGTGGCTGGACGGCTGGCTTGGGTCGGGGGCTGGGCGGTGGGCTTGGGACGACGGCGTCGGGGGCTGGGCGGCTGGCTTGGGGCGGGGGCGTCGGGGCTATTTGCAACCGACGCACAGCCATAAGCACTCTTCATATATATATGCAACCGAACTACTGGACTGGGCGGCGGGCTTGGGGCGGCGGGCTTTGGTCGGGGGCGGCGGGTGGCTTTGCTTCTCAAATTCATCTGAGTTTATATATTGGCTAAATAATGTGTTATCCATATTGGGTGTTCCATTAGTTTGCGGTGTTTGGATTAGTAAATATGAATATGGGGTTTGGATTCATGGTGTATATATATGTTCACTGTCTCAAGGATAGTGCGAGTTCTATCAGTTGTGTGCTTCTGTATAGATGTATATATCTATACATCTAGCTGTGATATACATATGTGTATATGACAATCTCAGTTAGCGACGGACTAGTTACCGGTTAGCGACGGATATTTCCAGCTCCATTTGCATTAATCTACGGTACGACATGGTGATCAGGACATAGTCCCTGCAGCCATTCGACTGGCGAGGCAGAAACTATGTAGCCGTAGATAAAGTTGACTGTCTTCCGACCCTCATCCCTCGGCAATGATGATAAGACAACCTATCACTATATCTTATATAGTAGTAGATGATGTCTTAGTATTACATTAAGTGAGTTCATCTTGATTCTGTTATATCCTTCAGATACTAGATACGATAAGAACATATACTACACGATATGTATACAGAATATAGATGATTCACACTAATGTATGCTAGAATGAATTTTGGGTTGTGTTCTGAGCCATCTGTTCTTACACTTAAAATACATAGAAATTAGTAGTGTGAGAGCGCCGGAGAGAGTGAGAGCGCCGGAGGGGGGGGGAGGAGAGAGAGAGAGAGTAATTAATGGTACGACATGGTGAAGTAGTATTGTATTTTGGCTCCAGTTCCAGCTCAATTTGTATTAATCTACGGTACGACATGGTGATCAGGACATAGTCCCTGCAGCCATTCGACTGACGAGGCAGAAACTATGTAGCTGTAGATAAAGTTGACTGTCTTTCGACCCTCATCCCTCGGCAATGATGATACGACAACCTATCACTATATCTTATATAGTAGTAGATGATGTCTTAGTATTATATTATGTGAGTTCATCTTGATTCTGTTACATTCTTCATATACTAGATACGATAAGAACATATACTACACCATATGTACAGAACATAGATGATTCACACTAATGTATGCTTGAATAAATCTTGGGTTGTGTTCTGAGCCATCCGTTCTCACACTTGGCAAAAAATCGAATTTTTTATACTTTATCGGCTTTCGAAAAAGTACTCAAATTACATGATGGTTCCTTTAGTTAGCTTGCTTATGTTACAATTATATTATTTGTGACTATCGATCTTACCAGATGGCACCCATGACCCGAGGAGCGGCACGTCGTTTGAGGAAAATAGTGAATGCTGAGGTGGCTCCTCCTACAGTTAAGGAGGAAGTGGCATCGGTTGCTAGTGAGACCGGAAGTTCTATTCATCCAGCACCGATAGCTAGTGAGACCGGGAGTTCTCTTTAAGCAGTCCTTGCAAGGGACGACATCTCTCCTCACGCCAAAAATCTCGCTTTTTCGAGGTGGTTGCGTGATCGTATCACTGAGCGTTTGCGTGAGCAGCGTGGTTCTCATTAGCTATTAGTACTTATTTGTATTGAGTTGTTTTTGTATTAGACTATTTGTATTAGACTGCATATATGAACTAGAACTGTGTCAATCTCTGGATTGTATTGGACTACGACATGGTGATCAGGACATAGTCCCTGCAGTTATTCGACTGGCGAGGCAGAAACTATGTATCCGTAGATAAAGTTGACTGTCCTCCGACCCTCATCCCTCGGCAGTGATGATACGACAACCTATCACTAGAGGATACTCTGAGAGATCCATCTGAGTAGGACGTATACTCTGAGAGATCACCTTTACAAGAATGATATCAGTAGTGGGATTGAGTGCTGGAGGGGATATTATCAGAGTATACGTCCTACTCAGATGGGTCTCTCACTGTTACTATTTTTTCTGACAGCAAAGTGGATGTGCTCCGTCAACAGATTCTTGCTTCGAGCCAAAACTTTGCCCCGGAGCTCAAGTGGACATCCTTCGTGTAGAGCTCGAGTGAGAGGTTCCTGACAGCAAGCTGCTTCCTCCTCCTCTTTATGCCCACTTCTTCTCCCCCGACTCTACACTTGAGCTGGATGTCATATGTGGCTGAGAGAGTCAAATAAAAAAAAGAAAAGTAGAGGGAGGAGCAGATTGGTTCAGAGCCATGGTAGAGGAGAGGAGAAGGAAGATGCTTGATCAGAACGGATGGCTCAGAACACAAGCCAAGATTCTTTCTAGCATACATTAGTGTGAATCATCTATGTTCTTATCGTATCTAGTATCTGAAGGACGTAACAGAATCAAGATGAACTCACTAATGTATGCTAGAATGAATCTCGGGTTGTGTTCTGAGCCATTCGTTCCGATACTTGGCAATTAAGCCATTCGACTGGCGAGGCAGAAACTATAAGGCTACTTGCAGGTTCTTCGAACTTTAAATTACAAGATTACTATATTAGGTTAAATAAATCGCTAACCTCATCACGGTGAGTCTTGGTGTATCACTCAAATATGGGGCACCTGTAAATTTGTCGAGGTTTTAAATCATCGACATTGAGTTTTAAACCCTCACGTAGCCTTTCTGCTTCACTTCTAGGGTCGAGCAGCATCTTCTTGCAAGCTTCGGTCTCCAGATACTTAGTGTCAAGATTCTGGACGCTTTCGTAGAGCATGTCAACGCATCCTAGCGTCAATTTCCTGCCGAGGAAATTGACGCTAGGATGCATTGACATGCTCTACGAAAGCGTCCAGAATCTTGACACTAAGTATCTGGAGACCGAAACTTGCAAGAAGATGCTGCTCGACCCTAGAAGTGAAGCAGAAAGGCTACGTGAGGGTTTAAAACTCAATGTCGATGATTTAAAACCTCGACGAATTTACAGGTGCGCCACATTTGAGTGCTACACCAAGACTCACCGTGATGAGGTTAGTGATTTATTTAACCTAAGACATAGGATCATAGAATCGAAGACAGTTGAGACCAAGACTGTAAACATTATGTGAGTTCATCTTGATTCTGTTACATCCTTCAGATACTAGATACGATAAGAACATATACTACACTATATGTACAGAACGTAGATGATTCACACTAATGTATGCTAGAATGAATTTTGGGTTGTGTTCTGAGCCATTCGTTCCCATACTTGGCAATTAAGCATGTGAAATAGAACTGATTATGTTTAGTTTGTCTTACGATACAGATTTTCACATCCAAATTGAAATGGATCGTTACTTCGTTGATCGTACATGGATGTACTAGCGGATCAACCTCCTGGACCGTAGGTACTTATAAGTATTGACCGTATCGGATTAGTATCGATCTATCGTTTTGGTATGGGCCGTATCGGTTGGTATTGGTCTTAGCGAATTGGTATCATCCTATCCAATATGTATTGGCCGTATAGCTAGGATTTATATTGGCCTTATCGATTTGGTATCGGTCATATCCGATAGGTATCGGCCGTGTTGGATTATTATATACCATTTCGGATTAGTATCGTGGAAGGTTTAGTAACAACTGTACTTGGATTTCTCTCTTCTAGAGCTAGATTACCATTGCAAGAGAGTCACGAGAGCGTAGATGGCCAGTTACAGAACATACATACTTCCTTTTCAATCTCGCTTTTTCTGATGGAAAAGGAAGTATGTATGTTACTGTAACTGGCCAATCACGATCTGGTGATTCTCTTGCAATGGTATTCTAGCTCGAGAAGAGAGAAATCCAAATACAGTTGTTACTAAACCTTCCACGATACTAATCCGAAATAGTCTATACTAATCCAACACGGCCGATACCTATCGGATATGACCGATACCAAATTGATAAGGCCAATATGAATCCTAGCTATTCGACCGATACATGTACATATCGGATATAGGACGATACCAATTTGTTAAGGCCAATACCAATATGATATGTCCTATACCAAACCGATAGACCGATACTAATCTGATACACTAGATACTAAGTACATCTGGCCTATACCAGCGGATCCACAAATTACTGCACGATAGGCCCAACGACTCCAGTTACATCAGGTTATTGGTGAGTACATGATTGCGTAGTAATTTTGTTAGTCTTGTGATACAGTTTTTACTCTCTCATGCTACCAACGTCACAACTTTTCCAGTGCTCCCTCTAATGATGATGAACGCAAAAAAACCAACGTCATAACTTTTATAACTTGAGTAAATTTCTTTATCCTATATGAAAATTTTTGTTGTCAAAAAGATGGCTCCTAGGACTCGTCGAGGTGGTGCTGCTAGTCGAGGAAGGGGTCGAGGCAAGAAACCCTTGGAGGTCGACACGGAGGAAGTCTCCGTCGTCAAACAAGAGCCGGTGACTGTTAAGGAGAAGGTGTTACCAAAGGTCGAGGTCAAGGAAGAACCGATGACCATCAGGGAAGAGATTGCTCCCAAGCTTGAAGCTAAGGAGGAGCCACGTCAGAGAGTAGTAGCATCGGAGACCCTCCTATCCCTACAAAAGACCTCAACCAGATTGAGCCTTCGTATGCAAAGTGGTTGATAGAATGGTACATGCCTCAACGCAACTATCATCCCTGGCTGTGAGGATTCATCGTCTGACTTGTGGTCTTTGTTGAGGCCAAAGTCGATTTTCCTATGTGTTTTGGAATATTTGTGAAAATTTGGAATATTTGTGCTATGATCGGATTATAACGATGGATATTAGGTTACTGTAACTGGCCAACTCTTTCCTAGTGTTTTGGAATATTTGTAAAAAATTTAGAATATTTGTGCTATGATCGGATTATAACGATGGATATTAGTTACTCTTCGGTAATTGATGTCTATTTTATATTAATTTGGTTTGGTCTATATGATTCTTGGATAATTGGTGTGCATTAAATTCGTATGTGCATATTTGGTCTATGTGATTCTTGGATAATTGGTGTGCATAATATATTTGGTCTATGTGATTGTTGGATAATTGGTGTGCATTATATATTGGTTTGGTTTATGCAAATTTTTGCGAAAAGGGAAAGCGCTGTAATTTTTTTTTTCAAAATATTCTCAGTTAGCGACGGACTTGTGACCGTTTTGCGACGGTTACTTCCAGTTTCCGACTACTTTTCGACGGCTATTCCGTCACTAACTGGAGATTTGAAAATCTTTCCAGGTAGCGACGGATGGTCGACGGATTATCCGTCGGTATGGTATATTGTTCGACGGAATAGCAACGACCTATCCGTCGCCCTTGTTCTGGAAATACCAAGAATTTCTAGAACAAGATCGACGGTTAATCCGTCCGTATTCCGTCGATATATATCGACGGAATAGCGACGACTTATCCGTCGCCATGTTGCTGGAAATGACATAAATTTCCAGAAGCTGATCGACGGATTTTTCGTCAGAAAACCGTCGCTAATCCGTCCTTTGTTATCGAAGGCGTCGACGGCTTAGCGACGGAACGATACGCTGTGATACGCTATTACGACGGGTTACCGACAGAATTTTACGTCGCTACAGTTCAGTACTTAAAACTTGACATGGACGAGAGTCCGTCGGAAACGCGTCGCTAAAGCTTCGTATTGTGAAGTCGAAAAGCCGTCGCTATTCCGTCGCTTCACGACTACGTAGCGACGGACCGTTATTAGCGACGAGCTGATTGCCGACGAATTTTTTTGGCCAAAATTTGTCGGTTATCGGTCGCTAATTGTAATTACCGTCGGATTGGCGACGGATAGGGCCGTCGCTAAATCGATAAATTTTGGTAGTGGCCCGACTAGTACACATGGAATCCAGGTTCTTTGACATACATTTTATTAGTCACGATGGATGTATTAGTCATGATTACATTATTCAAGATAGGCATGAAACTACGTATCTCCAATCTGGAAATCCATAAATATCAATCCGTGAGTCTATCATGTCAGAATCAAGATAGAACACTAATATAACATGTATCTCAAGATATATCAATATTAAAACTATCAGAGAATGTACTCGCATGTCGTCCTGAGCAATGAATATGAAATAAGCCTCAAAGTGGAGTCACAAAGCCTATAGATGAGATACACGAGTTAAATGGGTGTTAGATAGTGTCAAACATGGTTTTCTAGTGAGTGGTATGCAATCTAGGTCAAAACTAGGTCAATTGTTGATTAACAGTTGACTTTTGGTCAACTGGTCAACCCTGGTCAAACCTTAGTCAAATCTAGGCCATTCTAGGTCAAGTTAACCTATATCAAGTCATAACTACCTAAAATACCCTAACCTAGATATTCACATGCCTAATATTACCCTATACGTTTACATATGTATAAGGATATACTAATCTATTCTAGGCTTTTAGATAAATCCTACATTACCTTAAACTACAGGCTAAAACCTTTACTAGACTAATATCCCTATACCACCTATCCATTATCTACTAGGTATGACCTTCCTAGCCAAGGTATGATATACCCCATTCTAGATACATTATATATCAATACCTAGATGTAGGTAACACTAAAACACTTGACTAGTACCAACTTAATACCCCACTAACCATGACATCCTTTAACTCCCACACTATTCCTCACCCTTTCAAACCAAGTGGCCAAATGGCCCATAGACTAATCTGTCCAACCAAGGAAGATATCCCTACTGTAGGGAAAACTGCCAAGGCAAGAGCCAAGTGCAGCAGGTAACATATACTGCTGCTGTAGAGCAGCCCCTATGCCTTGGTCAGGGCACAAGGCTCCTAACACTGGCCAAGCAGTGCTCTGCTGTCTGGCCTGGCCTGGCCAAACTGACCTGTACTGGCCACATTAATTTCTGTGTGCAGTACAAGGTGTGTATCCCAAAACCCCTACTGCTCTACCTTCCAAACACTGACACACTCTCAATATCCTAACACCCTATCACATATCTAGTACCATAGATAAATACCACATCTATGGCCCCAACCTAGTACCTAACTGTCATTTCCTTACATAAACCAACTGCTGCTGTATGCCCATGCCCTCTCCTGGACACACATCTTAAACTCTCACCTAGACACTATTTGATACTCTAAGCTAATCAAGCACACACTCATAAACACTCAACCAAATCACAGATACCTACTGACACAAATCGATACAACCATACTTCACACATTCCCACACTTGAACACTCTTTCCAGTCCTCACCCACAACTCGAGATTTATCCACTGATACCTACCTTTCCTATAACTGAACACTAACTCAAATACTAGTCTTAGGCACTAGGGACACTACCACATGGATCCCCTGCTCACCCACTCTCTATTCAGATATGCAGGGGCCAAGTGCCCTTGCCTACTGCAGTTAGTCCCCCATACTAGCTGCTACTAAACCCTGTTGACACAAAATCATAGTCAACCAAATATTGATACAATTAACAATATGATACTTGTCATATTTCAATAAGATACATCAAGACTGCACTCAGTACAAGACAAACGACGGCTCGTACCTGCAGCGTACTATGTTTCGAGTCTGTATTTTACACTTTTTTGAGTCTAGATATATGTAAACTGAGTCGTAATGAGCAGTTTGGGCCTTTACATATACCTATACCACAAACCAAAAGCTCCACGAAAATCAAACTGGCCTATTAAGCCCACTGGACCAGTTCTGTCTTCTGAAGACAGAGTTCGGGCCGAACTCTGCCTCCACACAGAGTTCGGGCCGAATTCTGTCCCCTCAAATCTAGGACCCTAATTTTAGGGTTTGCTGGATGCTAGTTGTCCAACGGCCAAAAAAATGAATTCTTGACCCAGAATTCTGGCCGAATTCTGCCTACCTAGAATCCTATAAATAGGCCATAAATTCTCACTTTTTAAATCATCCAATCTTCTCTTCTCTTCTCTTCTCTCTAAAGCCTTATACAAGCCATACCCTTCTCATCTACTACCCACAAGCTCCATAAGCCTCAAAGTGCTCTGTGCTTTTCAGTTAGAAGTTTGTGCAAGAGTTCAAGAAGTTGCTTAGAAAATTCCAAGCATTGCCACTGCGATCTCTGTAAGAAGTTGACGTGCTCTTCTGAAGAAAAGGCACTGGGTGTAACTACTATTTCAAAAATAGTAGATTTAATCCTGAGCTAGAGTTCTCAGGCCTGGACTAGTCCTCTACGAGAAACCAGGTTAAAATCGGCTGTGTTTGCGTATGCTTTCTCACTCTTTATTATTTCCGCATTTACTCTGAATATTTACTGTTGGTGAAAGAGTTTAATTTTTAATTGGATATTATTGTCATAAACTCTATTCACCCCCTTCTAGAGTTGCCTATTTGTTCTTCAACCCTACATTCCCATCCGACACACACTCACATACACAACCTCTCTAACACTTGGCACTCACTCAAGGCACTGAAAACACTTGACACACACCTACCTCAGTCCATTTGACACTCCAAATTGATACAATCGACTACAAAAAAGAACTCGTGGGTCATACCATGGCTTACTGCCTAAAGCCAAAAACCTATGGTCAGACATCTCCCCTACCATATAGAGTTATTTGGAAGTGAATTGGTCCATTAGAAGTTAAGAACTGGACCCTAGGTAGCAGGGGAAGCTACTGCTGCTGTACATAGTCATTCAAGTGTCCCCGTGTCCAATTTACATATCAAACATTCACTACTCTCTCTCTAATACTAATGAACACTCATATATAGACACTTAAACACATTCCCAAGACCCAGCCAAAGCCAAATGGCCCGACTCCCTCTCTCTGATACTCAACATGTGCACGAGTGCACAACGCCTATAGCTGCTACTGCCTGGGTCTGCAGGGGTAACCCCTGCTGCCTAATGAGGATTGGACACCCCTAGTTGACACAAGACAACCCAAACAGTGAACCACCCCATATTAATAGACATACACACAAAATCAGGAACTGAATAAAAGAAGATAGAGGAATAAGAGGATCAGTTGCCTGCTATTATCCTGTCACACTCGACTGTATCTACATTTACCCACAGAAAAGAGAAGGCCAGGCCTTGCAATACCCTGCAGGCACTCCCTCTCCTCACCTATCTGGAAATGCCAAACCAATTCTTCTTTTTCCTATTTGCCACACTCAGATTACTGATACTTGAGTGTATCAAGTTACGATCACACATGAGCCTCCAAACTGACCTCACCCTAGCTACTGTAGGCTGAGTCCAGATCAGAAATCTGAACCAAAACCTCCCTCTAAACCTTCTACATATCCATATATGTGGAGGGAAATCCCAGGTTAGCTCTCCTCTTAAAACATACTCAAATATATACATATATGGTTTCAACTAAAAACCTTACTAACTAAAAATCCTAACCTATGATACCCTCATATCCTCCCCACAATACCTGCTCGATTCCCTACTGCTAACACCATGTTGCTGCCATTTCAAGCAATGCAACATGGCCCAACTCAAACCAAAATGGCCTTGCATGCCCTTACTGCTACTGGCTTCTACTGTATTTACTGCTGCACTAAAATGGTAATGCCAAGGCCCCTTGCTAACTCACTGACTGATACTAACTAAATAGGTACTCACACTCTCGAGCACATAGGGATTGGCCAAAGCCTCACCAACAATCTACTCTCGGTTGACCCTAACAATAGGGATTGCTAGGACACTCATATGGGAAGTCCTAACTGAACCTAAACAAAACTCAACATGTGCCTATGCCAATAGAGTCTATTGTTCACTGAACCAAAACAGTAGCAGACCCAAGACAATGAACACAAGTCCCCCTCACCCTGCCTATGTACATTCCTGAATACACAACACTCATAGATGCATATATCCTTATATAACATATGCCACACATATTTATATGTATATATATTAGTGAGATAGACTAGGAAATCAATTGAGATGCCTACAATTGATCAACCAAACTATCCCCTAGCACAAAACTGAAAGAACAAAACCTATTTGGCCTATGTGACAATTTCACAAACACTTATGGGGTCAAATTCGTAGTCTTCATAGGATGGACACAAACTCTATGAAACCATCACAAATAGGCTCACTAGGACCTCATATACTTCCTGAGTCATGGGGTGGGTCTCCTATATGAATACATGAAATTTGATCATAGAAATACAAGTTTAGAGAGTTATACCTATGTAGGAAGGAGCCTTCACAAATCTTCATGAAAATGGGGAAGATGGATGGAGAATGAGCCTTCAAATCCTTGCTAGAGTCTTCTCCTAGCCTCCTTGAGCTCCCCCAAGCTTTTGCCCAAACAATGGAGGAAAGAGGAAGAAATTTGGGGAAGTTTAGAATAGAAGAAAGGATGGAAACCCTAGTTTTTGGTGGCTGTCATTTTAGGTTAAATGGGAGTTAAATAGGCTATAGACTATCCCTAATCCTCTCATTACACTTAGTATTAAGTGGGTCCTAAAGTAGGCTAATTGGTTTGGCTCTAATCAAGACTTGTGTTCAACCTAACCATGAATAGAGTTTAATTTATCAACAAGTTGGTCAAGTCAAAATAAATGAGGTCTAACATGACTAATGATTTAATTAGACTACTAGTAATTACAACCATCATATAAAAAAAAAAAAAATAGACTCAATATGAAATCCGCAATTTTCTAGTAATTAATTTTTATCATTTAAATTAGTGTTGTTAAATTAATATTAGTATTATCATTATTATTAAGTGTAAAATTCTTTTCAAAATAATTAAAACTTGGAATTTTGTTTGACAGCCAGACCCGAACCCAATTGGAACCATAAAACATTTTTATGCTGTAAAAGGTTAAGTTATAATTTTTTTCTAAAAAGAAATTATATTAGTTATCATTCTTTCTAGCCATTTGTTAGAAGCCCAAACCATTTGGCCAACACCCAAGTCCAGGAATAGTTGGCCCATTTGATTCAAACCCATTCTAATATACATATCCATAAACCTTTTAACCCATTAGGCTAAAGCCTTTTATTATTACACTAGAGAGAGAGAAAGAGAGTTTATAACTCCCATTCTGTTGGGTTCTCAACTAATGAGAACCATAGTCTCTCGGTTTGGCCGACCCCCTACCTCCCGTAACCACCGGAAACCGGCGACCTTTCCTCTCCCGGCCGTTCACCCCCTTCGGATCCAGTAACGCCTTTTTCCCAAATCTATTTAAACCCTTCTTCTCCATTACCAACTCCGTCACCACTCTCAAACTTTTTCCCAAATTCGTGCCCTAGCTCCACCCGAGCCTGAGCCGCCTCCTGTGCCTCGTCGGAGCCCTCTACGGCGCCCTCCTTCCTATCTCGATGCCGGCGCTCGCCTTTGGCGCCTCTTCTCGAGCGGTGCGCGCCGACCCCCGACTCCGTTCGGCCGTTCCCGAGCCACCCCGCGGCTCTGCCCCGGCCGGCCAGCGTGCCCCGACCCAGATCTGCTGCTCCACGAATTTTTTTACTGTCCGCGAGTGCTGGACACGTTCCGAGTCTGCAAAATTTGGTTTTCTTCTATTTTTAACATCTGAGAGCTCTAGCCGAGCAATTTCTGGTATATTTCCGTTGCCCGTTTCCATCGTTTTTTAGTCTATGATGAATTTGGTTCACGAATTCCCTGGGAATTCGGTATGCGAGATTTTCGGATTTTCCGAAATCTTTTCGGAAATATTCTGTGAGTTTTGGAATATTTCTTTTGGTTTTGAGTATTCTGTTGGAATTTCCGAAATTCATTTCGGGTTCTCTGAGTTCAGTTCGGTTTTCCGAATTTCGGAAAACGTGCTGTATATTTTCGGGTTCGATATTATTTTCGAGTTTTGGTTATTATTATTATTTTGGTTGGAAATTGGCGTTCCCTGGTTTGGGACAGTTATCGATGTTTGGTTTGACATTTTTTCCAGTTTTGGGTTATCCCGAAAACAGAGGGAATGCTGTCCAAATTTTTAGAAAAATATTTTCCATAAAATCTATAATTTCCAAAACCGGCTTTTGCAAAAGATTTATTAAACTTGGTTTTGATTATCGGGCGACCCATACTGGTCCATGGGCCCTGGCTAAGTGCAAACAAAATCGGTTTCGCCGACGTTGAGGCATTAGCTATATATGATGATTGGACCAAAAATCTGAGACTCATTAATTTATTATTAAGTTTTATTTATTAAATTGTAGGATTTTTAGAGACTAACATTGTCTTCTTCTTATTTAAATTTATGTAATAAAGTCTGTAAAAGGGCATAAGCCCATTTGTTTTTCCTACTGTGAGAAGTGTAATAGCTTAGATTGTATGTTGTTTTCTTTTATTTTTTGGATGATTTTTGGTCTTGAGAACGTAGTATAAAATGATAAATATTTATTTTATTTTAAAAAGAAAAAAATAATAAATGTTTTATCACTTAGCAGTTAAGTTATAATTTTTAAATAAGAAATTCATGTGTTTCTCATTAAAAAGGAAAATCTTAGTTTTATATTTATATAATTATAAATATCGAGTTTTTCCAAATAAATCGATAAATACGATTTTTTCGAAATTAAATATAAACTGATGTTTCTTAATTGCAACGCACTAATAATCGTGCTTTGGTTGTGTTAGCTAAATAAAGACTAAAATTGAATAGGACACAACTAGAGATTGCAACTAGTATGGTAACATTGGCGACTTTGGTTTTCTGAGACAAGTTTTCCGAATGTAGGATTTCAAGAAAGAACCTGATTTCCCATCCCGACGTATCGACCCGTCCAGTCCAATCAATTTGAGGCAAGTACATTTTGTGGTAGATTACAATTATTTAATAATTGTTTTATGCAAGTTTAAACCACGATACAACACGGAACTCTCTTTGAGAGCATTGACTGTAACTACTGTAACTATTTGGGGACTGGGGGAGTAGTGTAGTGGATATGACCACATCCAATTAGTATAACTGAATGTATTAGCTTACCCCTCATACACACGGGGATAAGCCATACCATATCACTAGGATATTACTGTAACAAATCCAATCCGGTCATATTCATTGCCTATTCATATCACACTGTTTTTAACTGCTGAAAAACTATTTACTTCAAGTTGTTTAAAAGTGCATAATTTTTATTAATTTCAATTGTTAAAATATCATGAATTGTACTTTGCTCCCTCCTGACTGGAGACTATATTTTTAGGTCCTTTTGAGGATGCAGAGCTACTGATTAGTAGCTACTATGACCCTGAGCTATACCCTGCTTTGCTTCCTGAGGATGGCGTACTTGATGATGATGTTGCTTCTCTTTAGATGCTATTTTCCAGTTTGATAGTTTTGTCTAAAAACAATGTTATTTCAGTTGGTGGTTTTGATTGTACTTTGTACTGAACAAGTTTTAATTTATCGAATAATAAAGATTGTGGCAAATTAGATTGAGTTGTTGATTACCTGCATATGGAGATAAGCTTACTGCCGCCGTCTCATCAACGATGTAGGCTGGGCATGATCTGATTCACCCAAGTAATTGGGACCGGGTCGTGACATGTTTTTAGTGGTGGCCCATGCAGGTCATATCAACAACTTAGGAAAACCTATCTAGAGACAATTAGAACACTAGAACATTGATTTGTCACAATAATAGGTCCCAATTATATATGTAAATATTTTTGTTTGTTATAGACGGGTAGGCTACCTTGCTTATGTTTATATCCTAAACCTTCCAGAGAATGGCCACTGACAAGACCAATCCTGCTGGCGATGGGGTATCTTCACCCATCATACCCCACCTCCCCAATCAAGTCCGGAGCCTACACCTCGGCAGCTGGACGACCGTCCCCATAATGCAACGGTGGATCCATCATCTTCCCAGACGGAGATGCAGCCCCCTGTGGTATTGCCCACTCCAGCTGCCCCACCGGTGCTTGTGGACCCCACTGACCTCATAGGTCTACTACGAGGAGTGCTAGAAGCTCGAGAACTCAAGTGAAGCTCATCGCGAGTAGACGACGATTATGAGGGAAGGCATGGAGAATGCCCATAGCGTGGCAATGGCTGCACTGGAGAGAGAAAGCAGCTCAACAGGAACCAAGGCCTGCCAAGGTAAACATAAATCTAAGGATTAATTTATGTAATATTAAGGCCATTTAAATTAATGGAAATCATATTGCCAAGGTGGGCGATATTGAGAGTTTCAAGAAGCAGAACCCTCGACCCTTCAAGGGAACCGAGGGAATCGTCTATGCTGATGAATGGCTCGATAGCATGGAGCGTCTCCTAAGCGTCGTCGACTTCCAGAAGACCTCAAGGCTGAAGCAGTGAGACTCCAACTGCAAAGTGTAGCAAGCACCTGGTATCGGAATGAACCCCGACTCCAGGACAGACAGCTTGACTGGGACACCTTCAAGAGGTTGTTCAAGAGGAAGTTCTTCCCAACATCAGAGTTGCGGGAGATGAGAGGCAATTTCAGAACCTGAAGCAAGAAATATGACTGTTGGAGAATATGCGGCAGAATTTGGCCAACTCAGCCGTTTTGCCAAGAACCTGGTGGCTGACCCTGATGATCGTGCTGAAAGGTTTAGACATGGGCTGAGAGAGGAGATCCGCACCCATGTGATCTCAGGCGGTGCTAAGACCTATGAAAAGATCCTGGAGCGAGCTCAAGATATAGAGAAGAGCCAACCCGCTCGCTCAAAGAGGGATTATCCTGGAACTAACAACTTCCAGGGTAATCAGAAGAGGCCCAACAACAACAACAACCGGCCTTCCCCCACCACCAGCAGAACCAACAGGCAAGGAACAATGATAGGGCACCTCAGAGGCAGATCCCTGTCTGCGACTATTGCAAAAGGCCGGGGCATCAAGCAAATATCTGCAGAAAGAGACTAGGACATTGCCTAGTCTGTGGGTCTTCACCCACCAAGTGAAGGACTGCCCCTCGCGGCCCACGGACTGGAGCAACTCAACAGAAAGGTCCTTTGCCCACTCAGCAACAACAATTTGGCAGCATCAACAGAAAGCTGGGCGAGCTTTTGCCCTAGCAGCAGAGGAACAAGAGCCAGAGCAGGAACCTACGGCTGATGTCATCGCAGGTTTCATTTATGTGCATTCCTATCCTGCCTTAGCTTTATTTGATTCGGGTGCATCACATAGTTTCATATCCACAAAATTCATCTCTGCACACCACATAGATACGGGATTTAGCAAGAAGATTTGTAGAGTCATGACCGGTGGAGGACCCCTACCCATCACTGAGACCTGTAACTGCCCTATCACCATATCAGCCACAAGTTCATAGCACCTTTGCTTGTGATGCCCTTACCCAATTATGATATAGTCCTAGGGATGGACTGGTTGAGTAAGCAGCATGCGCTGATAGACTATCACAAGGATGTGTAGTCTTCAGCCCACTGGAGAACCGGAGTTTGAAATCTCTCGAACTCCGGAGGATATGGAGTGTGTTACCTACACCTCTATCACAGAAGAACCCGGACCTCCCATCCTATCATAGCAGAATTTATGGATGTCTTCCCTGATAGTCTTCCCGGGTTACCCCCAGACCGAGACATAGAGTTCACCATTGACCTAGTCCCCGGCTCTTCCCCTATTTCTAAGGGATGCTACAGAGTCAACCCGAAGGAGGCCAAGGAGATGAAGGATCAGATCAATGAACTGAAGGCTTTAGGATTTATCCGAGACGGAGCTTCACCCTGGGGAGCACCTGTCTTGTTTGTTCCCAAGAAGGACGGAACTGTGAGGATGTGCATCGACTACCGGGTGCTGAACAATATCACCATTAAGAACAAGTACCCTCTGCCCCGGATCGATGACCTGTTTGATCAACTCATGGAGCCAAGGTTTTTCGAAGATTGACCTCAGATCTGGCTACCATCAGATCAAGGTCAGGAAGGAGGACATTCCCAAGACGGCGTTCAACACCAAGTATGGGCAGTTTGAATTCTTGGTCATGCCGTTTGGACTGACGAATGCTCCTGCTGTATTTGAACCTTATGAACAAGGTTTTCCATGAATACCTAGATCAGTTTGTCGTTGTCTTCATCGATGACATTCTGATCTATTTGAAGACTGAAGAGGAGCATGAGGAGCACCTCAGGAAAGTTCTGGGAACTTTGAGAAAGGAGAAGTTATATGGTAAGCTATCCAAATGTGAATTCTTTCTAGACAAGATGGATTTTCTTGGCCATGTTATCAGGAGAAGGAATTTCGGTGGATCCTAAGAAGATAGCTGCTGTGGAGAAGTGGTATACCCCAAGCTCGGTTGCTGAAATCAGAAGTTTCTTGGGCTTGGCTGGCTACTACCGGAAGTTTGTAAGGATTTTGCCAGAATTGCTGAACCGATGACGAAGCTCACTCGGAAGAATGAAGAGTTCATCTGGACGGAAGATTGCCAGGCTCATTTAGGAGCTGAAGAAGAGGCTTACCACTGTACCAATCCTTGCGCTACCCAGGAACCGGTGGTTTCTCAATCTATAGTGATGCCTCTGGAAAAGGACTGGGTTGCATTCTTCAACAAAATGGGAAAGTGATTGCTTACGCATCTAGGCAATTACGGACTCATGAGAAGAACTATCCCACACATGACCTGGAGCTTGCTGTAGTCATCTTTGCATTGAAGCTATGGAAGCATTATCTATATGGAGAGAGTGGAAATATATACAGACCACAAAAGTCTGAAATATGTTTTCACTCAGAAAGAGCTGAACATGAGACAAAGAAGGTGGCTGGAATTGATGAAAGATTTTGACATCGACCTGCAGTACCATCCGGGTAAGGCTAATGTGGTAGCAGATGCACTTAGTCGATACCCAGTGGCGATGTTCTTGACCAAGGAGCGGCACTTGTTGGAGGACATAGAGAAGCTTGGTCTGGAGATTGTACTGCCGAGGAGAAGATGAAGAAACTGGGCGAGAAGCTATTGTACCTGGAGATGACCAACCATGATGCAGTTGCAATTGCGTTCAAGTCTGATGGACAAAGTCAAGGAGACACAATTCCAAGACGAGACGCTTTGCAAACTCAGAGATGAAGTGCTGGCAGGAACACTTGAAGGTTTCTCTATCGCCAGTGACGGAGCATTGAAGAATGGTACGAGGTTGTGTGTACCATCTGGCGAATTGAGGAATGAGCTGATGCAAGAAGCGCACCAGTCGCAGTATTCCATACATCCTGGAGCTAATAAGATGTATCGGGATATGCGTACCATCGTTTGGTGGTATGGAATGAAAGATGTATCCAGATTTGTGGCTAGATGCTTGATTTGCCAACAAGTAAGGCTAGCAGACAGAGACCCGCAGGACTTCTACAGCCGCTGGACATTCAGAGTGGAAGTGGGAGCATATAACAATGGACTTTGTGTCAGGATTGCCTCGATCTCAAGGAGGGAAGGACGCCATTTGGGTTATTGTGGACCGACTGACTAAGTCGGCTCACTTTATTCCCTTCAAGGTTGGTTTATCCACCGAGAAGTTGGCGGCACTGTACATGCGGCATATCTACCGGATTCATGGAGTACCGGTAAGTATGTATCTGACCGAGATACTAGATTTACCTCACACTTTTGGAAGAGTTTGCATGACAGCTTGGGAACAAAACTGAAGTTCAGCACAGCCTATCATCCCAAAACTGACGGACAATCTGAGAGGACCATCCAGACGCTAGAGGACATGCTGAGATCTTGTTCTTGGAATTTGGAGGGTCTTGGGAAGACCACTTGCATTTAGTAGAATTCTCCTACAACAACAGTTACCAAGCTAGCATTGGTATGACACCATTTGAAGCACTCTATGGACGTCGTTGCGTACACCACTTGCATGGGATGACGTGGGAGAAAGAGTACTGCTGGGACCAGAGATGGTAACTGACGCAACAGAGAAGGTGAAGGTGATCAGAGACAAGCTCAGGATTGCCCAAGACAGGCAGAAGCATTGGGCAGATAGCAGTCGTCGACCACTGGAGTTTGAAGAAGGAGATAGTGTCTTTGTGAAGATTTCTCCTACCAGAGGAACTATCAGATTTGGCAGAGCTGGGAAGCTGAGTCCCAGATATATCGGACCATTTGAAGTTTTGAGCCAATTGGCGAAGTAGCGTATCGGTTAGCTCTACCAGCTAATCTTGAGGGCATGCACAACGTCTTCCACGTTTCGCAGCTCAGACGCTATATTTCGGATCCAAACCACATCTTGGACCATTCAGAGCTGGAGATTGGACCCAGCCTTACAGTACCAGAGAAGCCTGTGGCAATTTTGGACAGAGGCGAGAAAAGACCAGGACTTCGGTGACTCCCATAGTCAGAGTTATGTGGAGGCATGATTCCCTAGGCGAGTCTACCTGGGAGCGAGAAGATGAGATGCGGGAGCAGTACCCGTATTTTTGAGACCTGAGGTAATTTCTAACTCATCCTTTAAATTTCGAGGACGAAATTTTCTAAGGAGGAAGGTTGTGAAACCCGCAATTTTCTAGTAATTAATTTTTATCATTTAAATTATGTGTTGTTAAATTAATATTAGTATTATCATTATTATTAAGTGTAAAATTCTTTTCAAAGTAATTGAAACTTGGAATTTTGATTGACAGCCAGACCCGAACCCAATTGGAACCATAAAACATTTTTATGTTGTAAAAGGTTAAGTTAATTTTTTCTAAAAAGAAATTATATTAGTTATCATTCTTTCTAGCCATTTGTTAGAAGCGCAAACCATTTGGCCAAAACCCAAGTCCAGGAATAGTTGGCCCATTTGATTCAAACCCATTCTAATATACATATCCATAAACCCTTTAACCCATTAGGCTAAAGCCTTTCATTATTACACTAGAGGAGAGAGAAAGAGAGTTTATAACTCTCATTCTGTTGGGTTCTCAACTAATGAGAACCATAGTCTCTCGGTTTGGCCGACCCCCTACCTCCCGTAACCACCGAAAACCGGCGACCTTTCCTCTCCCGGCCGTTCACCCTTCGGATCCAGTAACCCCTTTTTCCCAACTCTATTTAAACCCTTCTTCTCCATTACCATCTCCATCACCACTCTCAAACTTTTTCCCAAATTCGTGCCCTAGCTCCACCCGAGCCCGAGCCGCCTCCTGTGCCTCGTCGGAGCCCTCTACGGCGCCCTCCCCTCCCTATCCCGACGCCGACGCTCGCCTTTGGCGCCTCTTCCCAAGCGGTGCGCGCCGACCCCCGACTCCGCTCGGCCGTTATCCAGCCACCCCGCGCGGCTCTGCCCCGCCGACCAGCGTGCCCCGACCCAGATCTGCTGCTCCACGAATTTCTTTACTGTCCGCGAGTGCTGGACACGTTCCGAGTCTGCAGAAATTTGGTTTTCTTTCATTTTTAACATCTGAGAGCTCTTGCCGAGCAATTTCTGGTATATTTCCGTTGCTCGTTTCCACTTTTTTAGTCTATGATGAATTTGGTCCACGAATTCCCTGGGAATTCGGTATGCGAGATTTTTGGATTTTCCGAAATCTTTTCGGAAATATTCTGTGAGTTTTGGAATATTTCTTTTGGTTTTGAGTATTCTGTTGGATTTTCCGAAATTCATTTCGGGTTCTCTGAGTTCAGTTCGGTTTTTCGAATTTCGGAAAACGTGCTGTGGATATTTTCGGGTTCGATATTATTTTCGAGTTCTGGTTATTATTATTATTTTGGTTGGAAATTGGTGTTCCCTTGTTTGGGACAGTTATCGATGTTTGGTTTGACATTTTTCCCAGTTTTGGGTCATCCCGAAAACAGAGGGAATGCTGTCCAAATTTTCAGAAAAATATTTTTCATAAAATCTATAATTCCCAAAACCGGCTTTTGCAAAAGATTTATTAAACTTGGTTTTGATTATCGGGCGACGACCATACCGGTCCATGGGCCCTGGCTAAGTGCAAACGAAATCAGTTTCGCGGACGTTGAGGCATTAGCTATATATGATGATTGGACCAAAAATCTGAGACTCATTAATTTATTATTAAGTTTTATTTATTAAATTGTAGGATTTTTAGAGACTAACATTGTCTTCTTCTTATTTAAATTTATGTAATAAAGTCTGTAAAAGGGCATAAGCCCATTTGTTTTTCCTACTGTGAGAAGTGTAATAGCTTAGATTGTATGTTGTTTTCTTTTATTTTTCTGGATGATTTTTGGTCTTGAGAACGTAGTATAAAATGATAAATATTTATTTTATTTTAAAAAGAAAAATAATATAAATGTTTTATCACTTAGCAGTTAAGTTATAATTTTTAAATAAGAAATTCATGTATTTCTCATTAAAAAGAAAATCTTAGTTTTATATTTATATAATTATAAAATATCGAGTTTTTCCAAATAAACTGATAAATACGATTTTTTCGAAATTAAATATAAACTGATGTTTCTTAATTGCAACGCACTAATAATCGTGCTTTGGTTGTGTTAGCTAAATAAAGACTAAAATTGAATAGGACACAACTAGAGATTGCAACTAGTGGTAACATTGGCGACTTTGGTTTTCTGAGACAAGTTTCCCAATGTAGGATTTCAAGGAAAAATCTGATTTCCATCCCGACGTATCGACCCGTCCAGTCCAATCAATTTGAGGCAAGTACATTTTGTGGTAGATTACAATTATTTAATAATTATTTTAATGCAAGTTTAAACCACGATACAACACGGAACTCTCTTTGAGAGCATTGACTGTAACTACTGTAACTATTTGGAGACTGGGGAGTAGTGTAGTGGATATGACCACATCCAATTAGTATAACTGAATGTATTAGCTTACCCCTCATACACATGGGGATAAGCCATACCATATCACTAGGATATTACTGTAACAAATCCAATCCGGTCATATTCATTGCCTATTCTTATCACACTATTTTTAACTGCTGGAAAACTATTGACTTCAAATTGTTTAAAAGTGCATAATTCCGTTATTAATTTTAATTGTTAAAATATCATGAATTGTACTTTGCTCCCTCCTGACTGGAGACTATATTTTTAGGTCATTTTGAGGATGCAGAGCTACTGATTAGTAGCTACTATGACCCTGAGCTATACCCTGCTGTGCTTCCTGAGGATGGCGTACTTGATGATGATGTTGCTTCTCTTTAGATGCTATTTTCCAGTTTGATAGTTTTTCTAAAACAATGTTATTTCAGTTGGTGGTTTTATGATTGTACTTTGTACTGAACACGTTTTAATTTATCGAATAATAAAGATTGTGGCAAATTAGATTGAGTTGTTGATTACCTGCATATGGAGATACAGCTTACTGCCGCCGTCTCATCAACGGTGCAGGCTGGGCATGATCCGATTCGACCCAAGTAATTGGGACCGGATCGTGACATGTTTTAGTGGTGGCCCATGCAGGTCATATCAACAACTTAGGAAAACCTATCTAGAGACAATTAGAACACTAGAACATTGATTTGTCACAATAATAGGTCCAAATTATATGTAAATATTTTTGTTTGTTATAGAAGGGTAGGCTACCTTGCTTATGTTTATATCCTAAACCTTCCAGAGAATGGCCACTGACAAGACCAATCCTGCTGGCGATGGGGTATCTTCACCCTATCCACCCCACCTCCCCAATCAAGTTCGGAGCCTACACCTCGGCAGCTGGCCGACCGTCCCCATAATACAACGGTGGATCCATCATCTTCCCAGACGGAGATGCAGCCCCTGTGGTATTGCCCATTCCAGCTCAAGAACAACTATAAAAGGGGAGCCTCTTCCCTCTTCAAACCACAGAATGGAGAGCATTTTCAAGAGCCAAATTGTTGTACTTCTTGCTAGTGAGCCGAGAGTTAGCAATTTTCTTAGGTTTTCTCCCACTTTTGTAATCGGAGTGTCAACGGAGTAAAGGAGCAACTGCCGCTCGATCCCCATCGTCCCATTTCCCAGAATTCTTTTTTGTACTCGGGGATCCTCAGCACAGGATCTCTCAAGCGTACTCGATTTGTGGTGCCTTGCGCCAATAAAGAAAGACATCATTTTTTTCTTCTTTTTTGTGTGTGTCCACAAAAATGGCGACTCTGCTGGGGACTACGTTTTTCTGACGAGAAGGTGGTGACGTAATCCGATACCGACAAGTGGGGTACTCAAAAGATGCTGATCGTAAAGTTCGATCAGCAGGCGTTCGAAGAGATGCTCTCGAGGGACGGCTCTACTCCCTCAAAATCTGCGAAGCCAAACAAGTCTCGCAAGACTTGGCTTCCAAAGGCTCGCTGCGCATATCCTGCTAGTCTCATAACAGATATACAGCTGGAGGACTCTGTCACCTGGGCGCAGGACTCTGCCACAGAAGTCCCCCAAATGGAGAAGGCTCACACCATTCCGGGCTCTACTAACCCAGTGACTTTTTCCCTCCACAACCAACAACAGAGTGTTCAACACTCGAGACTTGGCAGAGAAAAATACTACGATGCCAAGAATCGGGGTATACGACACTCTGGCCAGACCCGGGGAGGCTCACGAACGAAGGAGACAGAACTGAAAGAAAACAGCGCTGCTCCGCCAAACATGCGCCCGAAGCCATGCGCCCAAGGGAGTGTTTGGGCGCATAGCCCCACTTCTGTCTTCAGCAGGCTGGGCATTCAGAGTCATGCATCCTAGGCTATGCGCCCAGGCTCTGGATCCATATTATGCGCCCACATCAAGGTGACTCAAACATGCTGACAAGAAGCATGCGCCCAAATCCAGTCTCCAAGGCCTATGCGCCCACAGCAAAAAGACAAGCCCCAACGCGTATAGCACGGGGCTGTCTTCAAGGACATCATAGAACTTAGGTGTGGGGGTTGCCCCTGCACGTGAACGAAGTCTGGATGCGCCTACTCTCCTTACGAATCCGAATGCAAAGCTCGGCGATGCATGCAACATGGATTGTAAGACAAAACTCCCTTCTGCTGACTTGCGCGACATGATAAATTATAAGCGTAAAGCGAGGAAGAACATGACAATTTACTATGCACTTCCGTGCACCAATATTGTTATCAACTGTTATTGCTCCAAAGTGACAAGTGTGCCTCAGAGAAAGTCCATTTTTCGACGGCTGTACTTCTCTGACGACGAGAAGCCACTACGTGTTTCAACCAACATGGCTTCATCGGGTCCCCCTTACGGAAGCTCCAATCAAAGACGGTAGACCACCAACCCAACCTTCTCTCTCAGTTCCACGAGGCGGAGAAGACGAAGTCCACCAACAGATGGCCAACAGGCTGTCACATCTGAAGGAGTTTTATGGGCACCCGGTCTGTAGCTCCCTTCCCGAAAATTTTTGGTATATTTTATTTTATTTATTTGATTAAAATGATGAATTATGATTTTATAAATAATTATTTAGTTAATTATTACGGTAGATAATTTTAGCCATGGTTGAGTTTTGAAGTACCAGACAACTAGGAATCATGCTACGGATCATGCAGTGGCGTGCTTTGACTAGTGTTTAGCCATGGTAGGAAAATGCCGAGCCATAGGAGTGTCCTAACTAGGAAAACCAGGCCAAGTTATAGCATGACCATTATAATAAGTTTAATTAATTATTATTATATTTATTGACTT
>JANAVB010010199.1:16317699-16320526 GCA_029216955.1 Iris pallida
TCCCCTTCATCTTCTATCAATTAGTTTTAATTTAATTGCGATCGATTGTTAGGAAATACCTTATGAAAATCGAGAAAATCACGATGGCACGTCGACAATTTCAAGTTCCATGACCCTATTAGGAAGCCAAAATTCTGTCAAACCACAGCGAATTCTGAAACCTAATTGAACAGATTTCTAGAGGACCTAACCGAGATGGAAACCCCACTTTTTGTTTTATTTTAGTTGTTTATACAGTAAGATAATCCAGCTTAAAAATCGAGAAAAACTTGTTTAGAAAACTAGAAAAATTCATTGATACGACGTGCGTCCCGCCATTCCGGGCGACGTGGTCATGAACCGAAAGCATCAAAGGTGCGTAATAGCTTCGTGGACGTGTGGGCTTTGACGGAATTCAAATTGGTCGTGTGTGCGCGACGAATTTGATACGTATCCGTCGAAATTTACCGTATCGACCACTTTGCACAAACTCAATTACTTTGTGCACGCTCGTCAGATCGAGAAGACTTGTGCCAACAGGACCGTATCGTTTTCTGGTCCTGTACGCCAAGTTTGGTCCGATTCTGAGACAGTTGATCGGATCACCGTTTTGCGGGCCCCACGGTCCAACTCAACGGGCGATTTTGTGCACGGCCCGCCGGAATCCAACTTGGACATACGGTTGGGTTCATATCGAAAAACCAGATCTGTTGACATATAGTTTGACGACTTTAGAGACCATTGACTCTGGCACATTTTTTGGTACAAAGCGGGCCCAACGACGAACATCGTTTTTGCCTAAAATTACCGTTTTGCCCCTGTGTCCAGAATTGGACTTAAGACAGGTAATCCTAGCTAATTTGACTATTCTGAGAATGTTGGTAATATTTATTTCAGCTTTCGGAGACAGTTGTGATGACTTGGATTTCGTGCTTTCAGTTGACTATATATTGTTGGACCTGCGTCAACCTCCAGGCAAGTATACCTTGCCGCCCTCTACAGTTTTATTACATTCATTTTATTTCAGTTTCCAGCTTTGGATTATTTATGGACATGTGCATTTCGTGTTATTTTTGTGGAGTTGTTTTTATGTTTAGAGCCGTGTTCATGTTTGGTCTTGTGGTTCCACTAGGAGTTTCTCGTCAGTATCTTGTTTGAGTCGTGTCATAGAATGAGTACGTATAATTAAACTGCTAAATCTTTGATATTGTTTTCTTGGCACCAGAGAGCCACACTCGGGACGAGGGTATTTTCTTGATCTGTTTACATCCGTGTGTCCACACTCGGGACGATGATGTCGATTATTTGCACCAGAGAGTCCACACTCGGGACGAGGGTGTTGACTTGATTTGACTTGACTTGCACCAGAGGGTCCCACTCGGGACGAGGGTGTTTACATCAGAGAGTCCACACTCGGGCGAGATTATAACTTTCACCAGAGAGTCCACACTCGGGACGAGGGTGTCTTGCCGTGAGCTAACCGAGAGTCCACACTCGGGACGAGGGTTAGTGCTTAGTTCAAACCCGTGAGTCCACACTCGGGATGATGGTTTGGTTCTTCCATTGATCTCGTGATTATCGTTTATCCGGCAGTTCATTTATATGTGGTTGTTCTAGTGTTCGTGTTCGTGTTCGTATTCGTGTTCGTGTTCGTTTGTTCGTGTTCGTGTTCGTAGTCATTTGTCGGTTCCTATTTTCTTATTTATTCCTTGTGCATGATAAAACTGTTAGATAGGCATGTATATTATGTATCTTGCTATGTCCTCTGAGGACCTGATAATCTCCTCAGGTTCAGCGATTGCATGGATTTAGCTAGTAGTTCTGGATGGCGGAGGATTTGCGGTTCTTGCGGGATTCAGGTATCGTTATCGTGTTTATTAACCGCTCGTGCTTTACATTCCTTATCATGAGATATCATGTTTCTCGATTCATTTAGACTCTTGTTATTTCCTTAGAGTCTTATCGGACATATATGCTAGTGGGCTGCAGACCACGACCCATAGTGTTCATTCATGTTTTATTTTTATTGTGGATTGAGATATAGATTTGTTTGCCATGGTTTGGCAGTATATACCATAGCCTTGACAGCGTTTACGTATTCGAGTCGGGCTGGAGTCCGTTCGATACGTAGCTGGCTTGCTCACGTGCTCGCGTCCAAAAGCGGGTACGGGTCATGACAAGTTTTTTTGGTGGCCCACGCAGGTCAGAGCATATCATATCGGTTACGTAACTGTACTGGTACGAGCCTGCGAATTTGACTAAACCCTTAGGGATCTCAATCCATACTGCTTTGAAAATTCTCTTAGAAATATCTCTACCGTCTTTGAAACTTCGTATTCGTTCTCGATTTTTCTCCCTTGCCTTCTTGTACCATTGATTCTCGTCCTTCCTATTTCGAGGTGACGAATGATCGTGCTGTTCTAGGATTCATTTGAAATTCTTAAGTTAGTATAATATTGCTTGATTATTGAGTTTTTGGTTGTTTATAATATGAAGGATTATAGATGCCATATGCCTAGATATCTGCTGGTAGAATTGTTAACAACTAGTTGGAAGACCATAAGACCTAGTGACCATGTTTTAGGAGTAGTATGACTAAGGTGGGTAGAAGTCCTCGAGGTTTCATAATTACAAATGGCTAGAGAGGGCTATAAATATTTTTGGAGAAATTAAATTTGAGGAGATTAAGGTAATCGATTTGATTTTTAAGGAATAGTTATGATTAGAATTTCGAGGACGAAATTATTTTAAGGTGGGTAGATTGTAGCTCCCTTCCGAAAATTTTTGGAATATTTTTTATTTTATTTATTGATTAAAATGGGAATTATGATTTATAAATAATTATTTA